>WEKX01010302.1:0-14574 GCA_013390025.1 Pitta sordida
GGTTGGATATTAGAGAAAGTTTCTTCAACCAGAAGGTGGTTGGGCACTGAAATAGGCTTCCAGGAAAATGGTCAAACCACCAAGTCTGACAGACAGAATTCAAAGAATGTTTGGAGAGTATTCTCAGGCACATAGTGTGACTCTTGAGGATGGTCCTGTGGTCAGGAGTTGGACTTGATGATCCTTGTGGATCCATTCTAACCTGGCATATTTTATGACTCTGTGATCTTAAAGATCAGTGGAGTGGAAGAAAACGGGTGGAAAAAACACTTGCTTGATCCTTTACTTTTTCTAATTTGATTTATGTCTGAGTATGCTCAACATGACACAAATGCAGCCATACTTTTATTCAGACTTAGAGCAGCTCCATTCACCAGTCAAATTTCACACAGGCACCATCCTTTCCCAAATTTAATCTGATAAATAGTTAAGCTACTTTCAGTATTACTTTTTTCCTCTATGTTTTCAAGGGATCATATAAACTCCTTTCTCCAGGGTGTTCTACAGAGTAGTACATGCTCCATGATAAGCCTGTAAAAGGCCATACTTTACCACTGAGCTGCCTTCAAAAACTGAAGGCAAAAGATTTAGTTAAATCACCTTATAAAAAGAGGTTAATCATGAATAATACAATATTTTAAGTAGAAGATATTAATCTCATTTTTATCTCCATTAGAGGAATAAGAAAATAAATTTTTGAAGTTCTTTAGATAAGGATATTCTTACCATGATATTAATTTAGGAAATTGTCGTGTTATGGTTTTAAATAGCTGCTTTTTTTGACTAGCTAATCATATAATTTCTGTACTCTATACATTCTTGTGTTCTATTTTTTCCTTATATGCATATAGAAAGGTACAGATTTACATTAAAAAACCTCACAAAACAAATAGAGACCTTATTAGGTACTCTATGAAACTATAAAAATTCAGTAAGACTGCAGAACTATTTAATGATGAATTGCAGGTACTACCACCAAGTTAATCTGCATATATACAGCAAGGAACTTCAAAGGTAAGAGAAATCACCTACTCCATATCTGATATTTATGCCTATAAGAAATGGTATAGGTAGTAACTTTCCAGATTCTTTTTCAAGGTCTCTTCTTTGTGGCATAGAAACATTGACTTTTGAGAAGAAACTGGGAAATTTAGTGGAATGGTTTCTATGAACATAATTCCAATTATTTTGAAATAAAATACTTAAGAAATTTGCTCCCTACCCTGCTCTAAAATTAAGTCAGGCCACAAAATGGTGATATTGTTATGGATATTCAGAGGAAATAAATGAAAAAGTGAAAAAGAATTATTTTAGAACTTTTACTCCATTCTTCTCCTGTCTTGCAAAGCACTTGCTATCATTTGAGAAAGATGGAAAGCTAAGATTAGAATAGGAAAATTTTGATGAAAAAATCATGCTAGAAATTGATCAAATAAAAAACATCCTGAAGTCTAATCTTACAAACTGAGATTTAGTTCAAAACACCTCAAAGCGTAAGTAGAACATGTCTTTAGGAAGAAGGTTAATAAATTTGCTTCAAATTCATGGCTTCTGAAGCCAACAAAAAGTCTCCTAGAACCTAATTTTGAGATTGTTCCAAATGAAAAGCTGTTACCTGGTGTTATTCTTCTTTCCAGTCAGCAGACTTGATTAATACTAACCAGTCAAAAATATAGAGCACAGAAAGGTAACATGAATGGTACTTTGTATACTATCCTATCCAGGCAGAGTCAAAGAGCTTTGGGGTTGACCAAATCTTCCTGAAAACACTTGGCTGGAGACTTGCCTGGAGAGAAAAATCTTTGTTGAACTGAGTTTTGTTCAAGTTAGAATATTAACAGACCTCTTACAATTAAGATACTATATTTCACCATTCCACCTAGTGGCTATTAAAAGAGTTTATCAAACTAAGTGCTTTATACAGACTGGAATGAGGAGAGATAGTCAAGGGGGTAGGCAATTCTACTTTTTATTTTTCCAGACATAAACTGACTGCTAAGTCTGATTTACTGAGCAACTCTCTATACCAATACATGAGTGGGGAAAGACTGCAAAGAGATGTAGACAGAATCTATGACAGAGGTCTGCATTGCTGAAGGAGAAAGATATGAGAAAAAAAATATGGCCTAGTTTCCTTAGGAGAGGAGATCTGCTTTGGAGAGAGTATGAAGGTAATTGCAAAGATCAAATGACTAGGTAGGTGTGTGGTTTAATCACAGTTGGCAAGTAAGCATCAGGTAGCTACTTGGTCACTCTCACGTTAGCAGGACTGAGGAGAGAATCACAGAATACTATGAGTTGGAAGGGACCCATAAGGATCATCTAGTCCAACTCACCATCTAACTCCCGTACAGAGACTGAACGCACACCCCAGAGTGGTGAACATCTGAAGGGTAAAAGTGAGAAAACTCATGGGTTGAGTTTGGAATATCCCTTTGGTCAGTGGAGGGCAGTTATCCCAGCTGTGTCTCCTCTCAACTTCTTGTGGATATCCAGCCTCCTCCCTGGTGGAGTGGAGTGAGGAGCAGAAACGATCTTGACTCTGTGCAAGCACCGCTCAGCAAAAATCAAAACATCTCTGTGTTGTCAAATCCAAATCCCAAATTCAAAACACAGTACTATGAGGAAAACTAACTCTACCCCAGACAAAACCAGCACAGCCGGTACAAAAGCCCCAAAACATTTCAGTGAAAATGTTTCAATGCCGAGTAGTTTATTTGGTTCTACATGGGGACAAACCAGACATTTTTCAGAAAGTTTCAGGTAGAGTTGAGGAGACACTGCTGCAAGAGCTGCACTCTGCTTTGTACGCATCATGAAAAGAGGAAATGAATTGGTAGCTTAAGAGAAGATATAATAAAGACATGAACTATACTGCTTTCCTGATATCTTTATTCTATAAATAGTATTTCAAGGCAGAAATTGAAATGCATCTTCAGAGAACCAGAGCTGGTTTACTATCTAAAAAAATATGCCCAAGTAGACAATATTTTTAGTTAATAGAATAATATTAATTGAGAAATAAATTAGTAATGATACATTTTCAATCCACCTGCATGCATAAAACACTAGGATTATTTTGAGTAATCAAAACCATCATATCTTTTTAATTGCTAACTTGTTCCAATTATAAGAATCTACCACAAAAAGGGAAGAGAGCAAGAAAATGCTCTTCATGTGTACTGTAATATAGGTCCTCCCTCTTTAGAGATGTCCATACCCACAGAAACTCTTGAAATATTTTCAGCTGTTTCTTGTTTCATATGCACTGTTCCTGAAGCCAAAGAAAAATAAAGCAGAATTGATGTTTTTCGTGTCCTTAAAAAAAATTTTTACTCTTTACTGAGTGCACGTTTTCATATGCTAAACTAGTTACACAGGCAGAATTTTGCCTGCACATAGCCAGTGAGATACCTGCCCTAATCCCTAAAAGGCATTGATCATCATGGAAGAGGCCTACAGTGTGATTTCAAGGAAATGAAATGGAAAAATTGCTTAATCAGAATAGATTAAATTCCTTTTTGGGTTTTTTTTTTGGTTTGGGTTGAAGCAGCAGATTGTGACAATAGCACTTTTACCTTTTTCTTACTTATCTTAATTCTAGCAATAAAAGGTATCCGCATAGATAAAATTGTATCCCAGTGTCGTGGTTTGACCCTGGCTGGATGCCAGAGGCCCACCCCAACTTCTCCTGAAGGAGAAAAGTAAAAAAAAAACAAACTGGAAAATAAAACTGGAAAATAAAATAAAACTGGTCACAGGCAAAAGAAGCAAGGCAAAACTATAAATAAAGAACATAAAGGGTTTATTTTCTAACTAACAAGCTCAGAACTGCAAGGGAAGCATCATTTAGAAGGCAACCTTTCTCCCCCCACCCCTCCTTCTCTTACAATAGATGTAATATTCCCTTTTCCACCAGGAGAAAAAGGGGGAACACAGGGTAGGGGTAAACCAGGCAAGTTGGTATTTCTGATCAGATCCAGGGNCAAGGGAAACTGTATTGCAAATGTTTTTAGTCTTTAGGTTGAGAACAAATGGTACAAGTTTCTCTTTCATTCTGAATGAACTTCTCTTGCAGTTGTAAAAATTCTAGTTTTATGTAGTCGTATTTTTTTTCTTCTAACCCTTTAGGAACTATTGATGTGAATGGAAAATAAAGCTATTAAAACTAGTGACTATATGACTCTAGAAATCAGAGGAGTAACGAACTTTAATACAGTAAAATATTTAGTTAATTCTACATGTTAGTTGCTTTCAAACTTTGAACCTGCTGTTGAATGTGCCACACAAGTCTGAGTGACAGTCCTCTTAATGATGCTAGAAAATCGTAAACAAGAGTTATGCTGCTGTGAATATTTGGCTAAACTATGCATTTGAATTTGGAGTTCCAGCCAATGGAACTGACTGAGTATGTTTTGAGCAAGTTACAACATCTCCACAGCACCTTTACCTTAGCTTTAAAACAAAGCTGTCTGTTGTAATTCCCTGGTGATAGTTTTCACAAGCCATTTTGGGGACATGGGATGTCAGGCAGTCAGAAATCAGTATTGTGGAAGAGATTGCTCTTGGCCAGGAGTGATGTGTTGCAGCCAACACCAGTAGCTTGCTCAGAGCAAGCCTGTGTGCTCATTGGTGGGGCCCTGGGACCCTTAGACTTTCTACCAATACTATTCCTAACAATTGCTGTCACATACGAATTACACAACAAGCACATGGATGGTTTCTCCACAGTAATCATGAGAAATTTTTCATTTTGGCAAAGTTTGGGGCTTCTCCAGTGTTCAGCCTGAGGAGAGGGCAATCAAAACAAGTTCAGACTGCACCAAGGGCTTAGCTGTGTTTGGGCAGTAACTTTGAGGTTTATTAGGTAAGGCTCAGCCAGTGCTTACGGTGGAGAGAAAGCCTTGGGTCTTGGTGTTAGAGAGCTAAACTGAGGCTGCCAAATAATTAATGTAATGCCATTCTTTTCAAATTAGTTGGTTTTTGAGAGAAAGTAGTAAAGTGAAACTAGGGAAGCCAAGCACAATTTATGCTCTAGAGAAAAAGGGTTGATTTTATATCCTACTCCTTCAGAATCATGTTGAATTTTACTGGTTTTATCTTAAATTAAGTTCATACAGCATTCACTCTAGATACTGTATAGAAAAGAGAATTTTGTGGGAGTTCAGAAATCTCTCTGATATACACATTCTCATTCTCAATTTTGTCTGTGCTTATGATTTGGCAAAGTACTGAATATAATGTTCTTGATTCAGATAGGATTTTTTTTTCTCTTTGATGTTGACCATGTGATCTCATCTGGAGCCTGAGATGTGGCTATGACTGACAGCATCCCTTAAGCAAGGGGGAAAAAACTATTGACTTGCACATTATTGTGTGATAATTCAAGTTGTGATCTAATTAACCATTTCCATCACATGGTTCTTCTGAGAAAACCTTTTCTTAGTGGAGTTCTGTGGCTTAGTCAAAATTGCAAGGAAGTGGATAATTCTGTATTAGTATTTACTTGAATGGTTTTAAATATCCTTCACTGTAGCACTGCTATGTCATCATGTTCATTACCTCCAGTGTTACTGTTTTGATGTATTGATCATCCTAGGTTTACACTGGAATTCCACATTCACTTTGGAAATACAAAACATTTCAAGTCCTCTGAAATTTGCTTTGCTTAGGAGTAGGGGTTTTTAATGCTTGAAATGAGATGGAAGCAGGGAGATTTTAGGAAATGCAGTTCAAGAAATTGATTTAGAACAGCTGATCTTACTAATTGGATTGTAGTGGAACTTTTCTTGCCTCACCTCTTCCATTACAGTTGATAGGATTCAAAATTATGTATGTTTCCCTTACTGATTCTACTGGTGTCTTCCTCCCTTTTCTCCCCGGTGTTTATTCAAGGATTTAAAGAGGCAGAGAGGAATTAATCTTTAATGACACCCTTTATTCAGACCACAGCATGCTTTTTTCTAATTTAGGAGTTGCCAGAGTCCTTCTTAGCTAAATTCTGAAGTGCCAGCTTTAGATTTAGTGTCAGTAGTCAGAGAAATAACTCAGAGGAACTCGGCTCCACATATTCTTAGCTTGGCAGAATTCAACACTGAGGATTCCAAAGCCGGAGGAAGAGTGTTTCAGAGATTCTGCTATTTAGAGGGGAGTGAAAGAAGAAACAGAAAAGAAAGGAAAATTACATGAAAATTACAGCTGTGCATTTTCAAGTGTTAGAAATAACATTCATTTATTGTGAGAAAAGAAACAGAAGAGCACGAAAAGCATGATGTCTTCCTATAATTAAGTTGAACTTAAGTGTTTTCTATATAACAATGTAGTTTCAAGCAGTGATTTATTTTTGTTTTAAAAATCACTATATACAATTCTTTAACAGAAAAAAAATCCAGAAAACTTTCCCAAGGAGTGCTAATGTTTACTCTTGGTGCTGTAAATTCTAAGGAGAAGTTAATTGCATTTTTATTCTGTAAATAATATTTAAATAGACATATATGTCATTAACAAGGTGAAAAGAATAGACAAGTTCAGTTGTATATGACTTTCATAAAGTGAAATCACTGTCTAAAGTGAGGGTTACAGTGATATATTTTAACTAAGGAAGAGGATGATCTTACAACCTTTTTTTCAGTCCAGTAGCACCAGAAGGAACTTAAAATATACTAATCATTATGAGCAGTGACCAAAGCTTTTAAACACGTTTTGTATTAATCCTGGGATTTTATTTCTATAGTGCTTTAGGGATTTCTGTTAGTACAAAAAAATAAAACTGCAAGGATGAAATACATCCTGAAACTCAGAATAACCTGTGAACCTGTGAATGTCCTCTGTGGAACAGGTGGAGCTGAAGGAGTTCAGTTGACTTTATGCTGCCTGATGAGATAGATGGCCTCCAGGTAAGCCTGGCAGCCCAAACTGAAGAGGCCTAGTGTTAGTGTTTTTGCTAACAGGCTCAGCCCATGTGGATTTTTGGACTAAACCTTGTGGGACTAAATTTCTGATGTTGAAGGTGCAAAAACATATTAAAAAATATATGTAGGCAAAAGTCTGCCTTGTAAGAACTATGCAATGCCAGCCACTTAAATACTGTTCCAGACATTTTGTTATTTGCATACTGACTGCAATAATCAAATTCTACTCTATTTATTCTAGTAAGGAAAAGGAGTAAACTACCCTATGAGCTAAACTGATGGAATACAGTATCTGATGTATTTTATTTGACCATCCCCAAGTTTTTTATAAGACAAAGGTACTTTATACTTGTGTGACAGTCTTGTATATTTAGATGCTCGTGATGTGTCCTCAGTGAATTGTGGTATATGGCTATTTAAAATTTAAATAAGATTTTGAAGGTAAGCATTTAATAACTGTTTACATATCTTTTGAACTAGAAGTAGTATTGAGTATCTGCCACAACTGGAAATTTTAAGATATTGTATGTTAGATATATGATTCGTTTGGCCCTTTGAATTTTTTCTCTAAGTTTAGTTTTTGTGGCTGCAGTATGTGGCTAATCTTTGCTGCTTGCGTCTTTGAGGAAGATCTACTGTAATAAAAAAACAAAGAAAAGGAAAAAAACAGAAAGCCTTTTAATGTATTTTTAAAATCTGAACATATGTGAGGAATGTGCTGTTTTCCTCTGAACTTTGATTGGCAAAGGTCTAAATTGAGAAAACGTTCAGTGCTAGATGCTCAAGTTTATATCTGAATTCTAGAAAGTGACTATTAAGGTCTTGTCTTTGTAGTAGGTTTTCCCTGGCTGGATGCCAGGTACCCACAAAAGCCACTCTATTACTTCCCTGTGTAATTGGACAGAGGAGGGAAGATACAATGAATGGTTCATGGGCTGAGACAAGGACTAGGAGAGATCACTCACCAATTACAATCATAAAGAAAACAGACTCAAAGGAAGGATATTGTTTAAATTTATTACTAACAAAATCAGAGTAGTATAATTAGAGGTAAAATTAATCTTAAAAAACCTTTGCCCTATCATTCCCTGCTTTTCAGGTTCTACCTCCTCCCCACCAGCAGTGCAGGGAGATAGGAAATAGGGGTTAAGGTCAGCTCATCAGAGGTTGTTTCTGATACTGCTCAGAGAGAGGAGTCCTTCTCCTGTTTCATTGTGGGTCCCTGCCATGGGAGGGAGTTCTCCATTAACTTCTTCAGCATAATTCATTCCCACAGGCAACAGTTCTCCATGAACTGCAGCAAAGTGAGTGAGTCACAGCAAAGGGAGTGATCCTTCAGACACAGCCTGCTCAAATGTGGGTCCTCCACAACCCACAAGTTCTACCAGAGAAAGCTGCTCTGGCGTGGGCTTCTTTCCTCACAGGTCAGCAGTTCCCTGCCAGAACTCTGCTCCAACATGGGCATCCCACGGGGTCACAGCATCCTTCTGGCATCCACCTGTTCCTCCACAGGCTGCAGTTGAATCTCTGCATCCCTATGGTCTTCCGTGGGCTGCAGGGATACAGCCACTCCACCATGGTCCTTACCACGGGCTGTCGGGCAGCCTTATGCTAGGTGCTAAAACCTGTGACTTATCAGCCCATTTTTCTGTTATCTTGGACAAACATTTATTTGCTCAACATTTAGCCATCCAATTTGTCAAATAACGACATGAAACTGGTCCTCTTGTACATTTTGTATAAATTCTACAAAAAATTTTCACCTTCTTTGAATGTCATATGATTTTGGGTATTTTATATCTTTAAAGAGTAAACAATATTCTCTATATTGTTATCTGTACTAATGAGAATAATCAGCTATGCTTTTAAAGCAGTTGCTAAAAAGTTATCATGAAATATATTCAAGACTTTAGCTTAGTGTTCTTGTGCATTATTTTGCATGATCTTGGCAGTGTGGTAGCTGTGCTCTGTCTATATGGATGAAAGAAAATTTTGAGAGATTTGGTTAAAAGAGGACTGGAAAACATTTAATCTACTTAATGAAACCAAACAGAGGAGAATTCAAAAATCTATCAGTTTCCTCTGTAGTGTGAGCTTCTAGTTGTGAGTAGCTGGTAACAGGAGAATATATATTACTAAAATTGCAACTTGCAGTATGTATTTAAAAATTGCATGTGGTGTTCTAAAAGCATGATATTAAAATGCTCTTCTCCCACTTTTCTTAACACCCCGAAATCTTTTCTTTCAGATCTAATGATTGAGGCAAACACAGTATTAGAAGTGTGCAGTCAAGCTAAAATATATTCACCTTAAAAACAAAGTCAAGCCATATCAGAGATATTTGCTCCTGTTTTTACTATGTATTACAGTACATACTTTCTCCATTCTTGTGAGAAAAGAGACAGTGACTAATATCCTTCTTCCATAAAGTGTCTACTTAAATCTGAACAGATGGATAGTCTCACTGAAATCTGTGGGACTACTTGATAGCTGAAACAACCCTGAGTTTAATTCTGTGATACATTTTTTTCCTATAAAACATATTGTATCTTTCTTTATAGTCTTTATGCTTAAATCAAATTTTTCTAATATATGTCTAAGTCATCACTAAGGGAAAACTAAATGAAATTTAAAATGACATGTTCTAAAAATGTCTTATTATACAATGTTTCAAATGTTCCTAGTGAGACTTTAGTACCTCATTTGCCTGAAGTTCAAAGTTAGTAAAGCTGCTATTGCAGGTCTAGATTTATATTCCTGGTACACCATGATGCTTTTAAAAAATGTTTTAACTGTTAAAAGGAATTTCAGATGGTGAGTTCTGTGCAAATTATTCTTTTTTTCGTTGTACTCTTTCTAGCGTCTTTCCTTGAAAGGAAAAATGTAAACTTTCTGACAGTAGGAGGTGTTTTGCTCTCCTTACTACATAATATATACATCACAACATTTTAAAGTCATATTCTTACAAGAGTAATTGTCAAGAATGTGTACTAATAACTCTAAAACGTTGACTCTGTGATATATTTCAGTGTTTTTCCTAATAATTTTTTCTAACATCTTATTCTAAATATTAGTGCAGCAGTCAAACTTGGAAATAATTTTTGAGTTGTTTCTTAACCATGACAGATTACTCAGCACTTTATTTAGTGTAATAGTGCTACAGAATGTACTATTGATGTGTTTATCATCATGATGTGCCTCCAAATGGCCATTAGTTTGCAAGAGGTTCGGTGTTACCTACTGGAGTCTCTGAAGAATAGAATCATTGAATCAATGCTGCCACTTAGAGATGTAAATACAGAGAGGGCCTTAATGAAATCGAGATATGCTAAGCAAAAGAATACAAGAAAGCCCTTTTGCCTGAGGAATTAAATTCAGGAAAATAGTGCATAAATAATCTGTCACTGTTGACTGACCCGCCAAGTTATCTGAAGTGAATACGGAATTATCAGCAACTTCTTTCAAGCAAGGAGGAAGCCATCAGGCTTGACAATGAGGGTTCCTGGATGCATAAAAGACCTCTGCTGTGCAGTTTTACAGACTTGAAGTTTAGATATCCATACTCTGTTGGTTGATATACTGGGAGGTAATATGAAATATAGTAATTTGTACTGGATGGAGTACAAGGATACATAAAGGAGTAATGCAAGATTGGCTGCCCTAGTTCTTAGAGGAGACTTTAATCTGCCTGATATCTGCTGGGAACTTAACACAGCAGAGGGGAGACAGTCCAGAAGGTTTCTAAGGATAGTTGATGACTGTTTCTTGATGCAACAGGTGAGTGAGCCTACCAGGGGGGAAGCTGTGCTTGACCTATTGTTGACAAATAAGGAAGGGTTGGTTAGTGATATTGTGGTTGGAGGAAACCTGGGATGTAGTGACCATGAGATCATGGAGTTTTCAATGCTACAGTTTTTAACAGTAAGACTGCCTGCAGGACAACTGAACCAGTGGGGTCATGGAAGGAGTTGGGTGCAGTATAACCCTCCTGTAATCCAGGAGGAGGTAGTCAGAGACTTGTCGAGTGGCTTGGATCCTCATAAGTCCATGGGACCAGATGGGATCCATCTGCAGGTGATGAAAGAACTAGCAGATGAACTCTCCAAGCCACTCTGCATAATTTATCAACAGTCCTGGCTTAATGGTGTTGTACCACAAGACTGGAAATTGGCCAATGTGACACCCATCCACAAGANGGCTGGGGGAGGAGTGGCTTGAGAGCACTCCTGGCTCGGAGTGGCCTGTGTGCCTGTGAGGGAACTAGGTTTGTGTTCACCACTCTGGGGTGTGTGTTCGGTCTCTGGACAGGCGTTAGATGGTGAGTTGGACTAGATGATCCTTGTGAGTCCCTTCCAAATCATGGTATTCTGTGATTCTGTGATTTGCCATTTGTAGGAGATTAAATACTTCCACTTCAATCAAAACATTTTGTAGCTGAACGTTATAATCAAAACCTGACACTGGGAGAAATATTTGAACTCACCAAAAAGCCTCCTCTGGTTGTCACCATGAAATACAGTTTTCAGTTCATCTCAGTTGTTGAATAGCTTTAAATTTATTAAGAAAAAATCCCTTCTCTCTTGGCTGTAGCAAGCATATTGCATATTGAATGTTAATGAAACCATTTCTATAATGCAATATGATGCTGCTATTCCATTAGGTTCAGTAAGGATTTTGGTCAACATGCAGTTAGAGTAGGGAAGGATGTTCCTGTGAAGTTATTTAGCTGAAAGTGTCTGGTGGCACAATCATATATTAAAAATGTAGTATTCTGGTTTTCGGGTTGTTTCTCTTTCAAAAAATAGAAATAATGTCTGACTGCTCATACTCACAGATTTCTTATTTTACAATTTTGACCTTGTCTATTGAATGTAGGTCTGCTTGCTTTCTCTTGGGTTTATAATACAGTCGTTTTTTAATTAATCTTGAAGTTCTGTTTCTCCTGCTGCTGCACTCTCGTGCTACATTCATGCCAAATGTCTTACAAAGTTATCAAAACTCTTTTATTGCATGTCTTTCATAGAACAAGTCATGTCTGTTTCCTGTGTGACTATGTAATTTAAAAAAAATATATTAATTCTGAATTTATGCTCCTTGCACAGTGAGCTGACAGTTTGCTGAAGTGACAGGTCTGCTGAATGGCTTTGCAAATAGAAAAAGAATTTCAAGTAACAGAATAATTGCTTTAGAGCACCTTTTGTGTCAATAGGAGCCTTTTCATAGAGTGCTGTAATTTTTGGATCCAGCCTATATAGCCCATTTAATGCATTTAAAATATTGTAAGGGGATAATTAAGTCTTGCCAGATTCCTGTATTTCTTGACAGTATCTCCCTTTAATATTGTAATACGTTATTAACTGAAGTAGGTTCAAGTAGTAGATGATCTTGATGTTTTTGTCTTATGAGAACAGGAGGCCAATCATGCAAAACCTTTTATCATAGCAATTACAAGTGCTTTCTAAAACTATTTCAGATTTAGTGAACTTAAGGATGAATCTATCATCTTAAAAAGAGTCTCCCTGTTGACTGACCTTTTCTCCCTCCCAACCAAAAAATTGTGGGATTGTAAAAGGAGGCGTGAGTATTCAGAAGGAAACTATTACAGACTTTTCTTTTTTTACTTTAATTAATGTAACATATGATGTAGTCAATGGCACTTCTTATGCTATGGCTATCCTGCAATTCTAGAGGTGACAAAACCAGAGTGATACTGGTGTGAAATAAGTCAGGGTAGAGTCTAGCTCTATTGGATAGCAAAGGACAGGGTAGGATAGGATGGTACGGTAGCTCATTTTAGTAATTGTACCATTTTGATTGAAAATTGCGAGTCTCTTTTGGGATTTTTATGCAGCCACAGGTAAAAGAAACATCTTTAGGATTAGAAAATACAAATGTTTTTGAAAAGAATGAAGTTATTCGAGCCTAACAAAGTTAGATAATCATTTAAATATATTTAAGTCCGATGCTTTCTTTTCATACAGCTTAAAACAAAATACCGAGCCACTGTTTGGAGTATTTATTTGCAGGAACTTTTCTCTAGTCCTGCAGGAAATTTTCTTTGGGCTATAGGTGAATCCTCTTTCTTACTAACATAAGTAATTTCTGGCTCCATAAAGTTTGAGTTTTTAAGAATATGGCAGAAAACGAAAACCAGGTTATCTCAGTGTGTTAGTGTCAAAATGTAAAAGAAAAGCTGATGTCACAACCACGTTTTTAAAGGCAGTACCTGTGCAAGTGGCTGATTAGAGAACTGTAGAAAAGACATAATATGAAAGTTCACAGGGTCACAGTTAAAATAGGCATGGCATTTTAAAAAAAGCAGGTATACAGTTTTCAACTTCTTGATGTGGCTCATGATTTGGAGGTGATTCAAAGTAAGAATATGCAGTTTGAATTTAATAGGAAAAACATTTATTTATAAAAACTAAATAAAAAAGCCAGTTGCTAAAGTCCTGCCAGGCAACAGTTCCAAGGATCTCCTAATAAATTATTGGATGTGGCTGTCCAGACTCCTGGCTGCAGGGAATGCCTGAGCCTGATGGTCGAACAGGAGGACAGCCTGCAAAACATCTGTGTCCAGTGTGAGCTGGTAAATGACCTGCTCTCCATGATAACAGAGCTGAAGGAAGAGGTGGAAAGGCTGAGAAATAATCAAGGGAATGCAAGGGACATAGAATTGAGAGACCGTGTGCTCCCAACCATTTGAGACTCCGGGGTGCCAGAGCATCCACATGTACCTCACATTCCTCAACACAAGGTAGGAGAAAGAAACTTCGAGGATGAGGGGTAGTGGGAACAGGTCTCCTCCCATGGGGGTAAGACATCCCTTTCCTGTCCACCCCACCCCCCGCCACCCCCCTTTCAGATGCCACCCTATGAGTTACCCCTACAGAACAGGTTTGGGGTTCTGGATTTTGGGGATCAGGAGGATGGAATGGAAGGAGACCCCCCAACTAGTAAAGCTACAGGAACTACCTCTTCCACTAAGCGAATCAGAACTTCCAGTCTCAAAGGAAAAAGGGGGGTAGTGGTTGTCGGGGACTCCCTTCTGAGGGCAACAGAAGGGCCTACCTGCCGACCAGACCCATCCCACAGGGAGGTTTTCTACCTCTCTGGGGCCTGAGTATGGGATATTGCTGAGAGGTTGCCAAAACTAATTCAACCTTCAGACTATTACCCCCTGCTGGTTGTCCAGGCTGGTAGTGATGAGATCAACGAGAAGGGAACCAGAGAGTACAGAGAGGGGTTTAAGGAACATGGTCGATTGATCAGTGGGGCAGGAGCACAGGTAGTCTTTTGCTCTGTCCCTGTAATGGCAGGACTGGGCCCTAAAAGCAGCTGGAGGATACTTGCTCTTAATAAATGGCTCAAGGGCTGGTGGCACCAGGAAAACATTGGGTTCTATGATCATGGCATATCCTTCACCAAAGCAGGGTTGACAGACCCTGGAGGGCAGAATCTATCAAATAGGGGCGAAAGAATTTTGGCCCGAGGGCTGGTAAGACTCATTGACAGGGCTTTAAACTAAGTTTGAAGGGGGAAGACGATCCGACAGTCACTTGAGAGGGCACTGAAACAGGTAAGAATGAGAAAAAAACATTCAGCCGTGCAGTTGAAGTGCAAGTNCATGTAGAGTGGAATATAGTAAGTACAGATGAGGAAA
>WEKX01010304.1:0-66638 GCA_013390025.1 Pitta sordida
CTGTGAATCTGTGAATCTGTGAAAGTAGACAAGAACTCTGAAAGATGTAAGAGAAAGCTTGCAGTAATCCTACTTTTAAAATGCATTGAATTGTAGAATATCCTGAGTTGGAAGGCCCCCACAACAATAATTGAATCCAACTTCTGACCCTACACAGGACAACCCCAAGAATCAAACTATGTGCCTGAGAGCATTGTCCAAATGTTTCTTGAAGTCTGGCAGGCTCGGTGCTATGACAGCTTCCCTAGGGAGCCTGTTCCAGTCTCCAGCCACCATCTGGGTGAAGAACCTTTTCCTAATATTCAAACTGAACCTTCTGTCACACAACTTCTGGCCATTCTCATGGGTTCTCATCACAGGACCCATGCTCATTGCTCATCTTCTCACTGCTCATCAGAGAGAAGAGATCAGTGCCTGCCCCTCCACTTCCCCTCATGAGGAAGCTGTAGGCAACTGATGAGCTCTCCTGCCAGTGTCCTCTTCTCCAGGCTGAAGAAAGCAAGTGACTCCACCTGTTCCTTGTACAGCTTCCTCTCTAGGCCCTTCATCACGTGTGTAGCCCTTCTTTGGATAATGGACATGTTGGAGATCTTTATCTCTGAGCAATGCTTCTAGCTTCACAATGTTGGTCTTTATTCTGCTTTTTAATTTGGACACACAGACTCAGTTACAGTAAGGATTTGCTCTTTCAGAGTATGTGGCTAATTTCCAGGGATTATTAGCCTAATCATGGGCAGTAGTCTATTGCTGGGATACAAAAGGTTTCTGACTCACCCTGAACATGGAAGATGCTGGGTAAATGTTCTGCAGTCCAAATAGGTTCATGTGATCTGATGGGTTGACCCTATCAGCTTGGAAGTCAAGATTTCTTACTGTGTTTCACGTACCATATCATGTGCTTTCATGGGTGGGTTGGTGCCTGTTTCATACACCTGATCAATTACTCTTTGTTTGATTTTGAAACGTTTGTTCCTTAAGCTGGAGTTTTTAGCCGATGGTAAGAACAGGACTTGTGGTGAATTCCTGTGCAGATTCCTGTGCAATTTGGCCTTAGATACATGGTGAATAAGTACACAGTTGGCCCTCTTCCACTTCATGCTCCCCATATTGCGGCTTAACATCTTAGTGGCATGATTTTCCAGCAATTAAGGAGGCCCCTTTTCACAACTGCGCATTTGTGACCTGGTGCTCATGAATATTCAATTAGGCAGCATGAATATGCAAATCAACCAGATGCTTGCCCCATCCTGGGTGCAATGGTGGTGGCGGCTCAGCCGCTTGTCCTGGCCCGGCTGCAGTGGCTCCGCCACTTCACCACCCCCCTGGGCACGGCTGCGGTGGCAACCAATACACAGCAACACAGTGCCTAAACAGCATCGGGGAGTCATCTGAGGGTGTGGGGCAAATTTGCATATTAATGAGCTGCCATTCAACACGGAAGTAGGGCTTCACAGGACCTGAATAAGACCATGGTTCTGTGGTATAGGAGACCCAACTGTATATAAATTAATTGGTTTTAATTCAGAAAAGCATTTGCTGTTAAGAGGAGCAATCAGCTCAAGGTTTGAGTGTGTTAAACATGCTTCCAAGCTATTTTAAACTTACCCATGAAGCAGATTTGAAAGTGTAGGTTAGGTATTTATTAAACTTTTTAGAACTACATATTAACACTGTCACTAGTGGGGTTCTGCAGGGCTCCATTTTAGGCCCAGCTCTCTTCAATATCATAAATGACTTGAATGCAAGACTAGAAGGGATACTAAGCAAGTTTGCAGACAACACAAAACTATTGACTCCCTCAAGGTCAGGGAGCTCTGCAGAGAGACCTTGGCAAATTAAAGGACTTGGCAATCACCAACCCTATGAAGCTGAACAAGGTGAAAGTGCTGGATTCTGTACCTGGGATGAGGCAACCCTGGATGTTTGTACAGACTGGGAAATGACCTGCTGGAAATTAGTGCTGAGAAACGGGACCTGGGGGTTCTGGTCAATGACAAGTTGAATATAAGTTAGCAGTGCCCTGGCAGCCAGGAGGGCCAATTGTGTCCTGGGAAGCACCAGGCAAAGCATCACCAGCTGGTAGAGAAGATGGTCCCTCTCTGCTCTGAACAGGGGCGCCATCATCTGGAATATTGTGTGAGTTTGGGACACTGCAATACACAATATTAAGCTATTAGAGAGTGTCCAAAGGAAAGCAGCAAAGATTCACAGATTCACAGAGTATTCTGAGTTGGAAGGGACTCACAAGGATCATCGAGTCCAACTCTTGAACAGCACCATTTCCTCCCTGGTGGGAATCGAACGCCCAGTCTCCCACATGAGAGACAGGGACACTCACCACTGTACTAAAGCAGATTTTTTAAGATGGTGAAGGGCCTTGAGGGGAAGCCTTATGAGGAGCAGCTGAGGTTACTTGGACTGATCAGCCCGAAGGAGACTGAAGGGAAACCTCACTGCAGTCTCAAAACCCTGGTGAGGGTTAAAGGAGGGGTCGATACCCATCTCTTCTCTGTGGTGACCTGTGACAGAACCCAAGGGAATGGCCTGAAATTGTGTGAGGGGATGTCTAGATTGGATATTATGAGAAGATTCTTCATTCAGACAGTGGCTAGGCAATGGAAAAATTCCCCAGGGAAGTGATCATATCATGAAGCCTAACAAACTTCAAGAAGTGTTTGAATGATTCTCTCAGGCACATGGTGTGACTCTTGGGGGATGGTCCTGTGCAGGACTGGGAACTGGACTCAGTGGTCCTTGTAGGTCCCTTCCAGCTCAGTATATTCTGTTAATCTGTCATGATGCATGATACCAATGACAGGAGTTATGAAAATGTTCAAATGTACATGTTAATTGTATAGTATAAAACCATAGGTATCTGCAAAATTTCTGAGGTTTCAATTAAAGATAATAATTACCTATAGAAGAAATGTCTTTCTACTGTTACTTACCTTATTTATGCTAACTCTACAGGTTTGTGAGAATGCAAATAAGCTGTAGTATGTGTGACAATTTTATATGGCTGGGTTGTTTTCCTGTTTTGCGAATACAGTGATCTTCCGCATAGTCGCGGTCCGTAATTTGCGAGATCCCATACTCGCTGTTGATTTTCCAGTGAGTTATGGGACCTGGCGTGTGCGCAGAACGTACAGTCTGCTCTGCCCCCGGACCTGCCACTCACGTGGCGAGCACAGGCAGCCCCAACACTGGCCTCGGTGCTCACCTCCTCCCGACCCGTGCCAGTCCTGTGCCCGGGGCTCGCTTGCTTCACCCGTGCTTACTCCCCTGCCCTGGTCCCGTCCTGTCCCCGGCACTCGCTTGCCACACTGGCACTTGCCCCCCTGCCCCGCACAGACGTTTTCTCCCCCGCCCCGCGCCAGTCCCTTCCCCGTCGCTGTCACTCGTTTGCCGCACCGTGCCTGCGCTCGCCCCCCTGCCCCCAGCCAGTCCTGGCCCCGGCTCTCGCCCCAATCCGCCCCAGTGCTCGCCCGCCTTGGTGGAGCACAACCAGACATCTGAAACATGCCCCACTTTCAGGGCCCTCCTCCAGACCTTATTAGGGGAGGGGCATGGCTAAGGGTGTGGCGTACCTGATTATGTAGTGCGGTCGCTATCTTTGCGGATTCTACAACTCGCGTGAGGAGGACCAGACCCAACAGCCTGCGAGTAACAGGGGATCACTGTATGTAGTACAGTGAATCCTCTCTGTATCGCAACTTCTCCTTCACAACCTCGCCCACTTGAGAAGCANACTAGCACACGCGGGCTGGCGTGGGTCCCCCGGGGGGCCGGGGGGAGAGCCGCATGCGGTTTGGGCTGCGGTCACAGCAGCCACTCAGAAACGGTTTCCTTTGCTCGCCTGTGCCGAGACAGACTACGGGAAGGAGCAAAGAATTGTCCGCAGCGCTTTGGAGTTCCAGGGGGTGGAGCAATGGGCATGGCCTGCATGCATATTAACGACCTGCAGTTCTTTGCGAGTTTAATGTTTTGCGATGCCTTTGGCCTGTCCCTTTCCTCGCTATGGAGGGTGTTTAACTGTATTTCCTATAATAATTTATGCATAACTGCTTATGAAGATAAATCTAATTAAATAACAGGTATTTAACTGACTCTTCTTTATCTTTACTTCATAGTCTACTATTTGCTTCCTAACTGTTAGATATATTTTGGTTTTTATCCCCATAAAAGTCAGGTATGCATGACTGCTTCTCCTGGGTTATATTTCAGCTAGATCCTAGTAAAGGCCTCCACTTGTTTTTAAGCTTTTTTTTCTCTTGCATAGCTTCAGTGAATCTGTTAAATATTTGATTATACCAGTTTCTTACTGTTACACTTCCTCTTAACACAGCTTTCAGATTCATCATTAAAACTGGAAGAAATCTTTATTAAGTGGACATTACATTTTTTACAAGTGCAGAAGTACAAATACCTTTGTTACTTATTCTAAATGTTTTCCATTAGTGCTCAGGAGCAACAGCCAAACAGAATTTGATAAGTCTAGTATGTACTTCCACAAATATTATGTTTACAGGTCTTGTAAAGTCCTATTTTCCTCACAACTCTTGTGAAATCATTTTTATTGGAAGTGTCATTGATGAACAAAAAACTACTATATGCTACTTCAGAGGGTGAGGGGTAGACACCAGTCATTTTTTACATAATATATTACTCCATAGTTTGCCCTTATTTCTGTGTACATACTTCATTATTATTTATTTACTTATTAATTATTTGGGACAGTGACCACATTTTGAACTGATACGTGGTCACAGTACCAAGCCTAACAGAGTTCAAGAAGCATTTGTACAATACTCTCAGGTATACGGTGTGATTCTTGGTGTTGTTCTGTGAAGGCCTGGGAGCTGGACTTTGATGATCCTTGTGGATGCCTTCTGACTCAGGATATTCTATGATTGTGAATGGTAATATTAAAGCTTACAGAATGAATACATAGTTTTGATACATTAATATCTTTTCATGTATTTGAGCAATGACAGGGATCTATGACGTTACAGTCGGCTCTTTTCCACTTTGTGCCCCCCATATTGCGGCTTCACATCTTAGTGGCGTGACATTTCATCAATAAAGGAGGTCCGTTTCACAACTGTGCATGCACGACCTGACACACATGAATATTCAAATCAACCCCCATGCTGTGCCGTACCCACCCCGAGGCAGCTGCAGCGGTTTGGCTTGGGCGGAACCAAGCCGGGCTAGCATCACTCCCACAGCGGCTCAGCTCACCTCAACTCAAGCGCACACCGCCCCCCGCTTCCCCCAGTTCTGCTCAAGCGTGAGCTGCTCCCCCTCTCCCGCTCTGCTCGGAGTGAAGTGGCTTTGTGCAGTTATGTAAGATCTACACACTCTCAGGTCAGACATGGTGTCTGAGACTTTCTTGGGGTAGATTTGGTGTCCGAGACCAGACACCACATCTACCTCGAGTATGGAGAGACCACATCTGCCCATCTGGAGAGAAACTGTGATTGCAGCACGGGCGGTTCCCCTGCACCTATGTACCCAGCCAAGCCGAAAAGGGTTTTTTCCTGGTATGAGGTGGCCATGGGTTCTGGGAAACACCAACACAAACACCAATACACAGCAGGGGAGTGCTGAAACAGCACCAGAGTGCTGGGGGATGGTGTGAGAGTGCGGGGCAGCACCAGAGTGCTGGGGGATGGTGTGAGAGTGCAGGGCAAATTTGCATATTAATGAGATGATAAATCAACGCGGATGAAGGGCTTCACGGAGGAGGGTCAAGATCTGCGGTACTGTGGTATAGGAGATTTGACTGTATTGTGTCTTTGTGTCACTCTCTTTGGTCTAACTTTTATGATCATCTATAAATGAAGAAATAAGGAAGAATAAAACATTTTGAAATGTGAATGAACTTCTAGAGTTGGTGGCTTTCACTTTCACATGGCTGCTTTTATTTGGTACTTGAGTAGAAAGAAGTTCTTCCATCATCCATGTGGCATAAAAATGCAGAACACTACAGAAAAATGTCTCCCTGCCCTAGGTAAAACAAATACTGAACAAAAGTAGTTTGCAGGAAAAGCTTAATAAAGAGTAATGATAGCCAACAGAAAGGGTTGAATAATCTGTGATCTTCAGTGTTTGTGGTCTTCTATTTGCCTTCCATGTCCATTTCTGAGAATAGTTATGACTTTATTTCCAAACTGATGAATCCTAACAGTGGCGCTGGGAGCAGCAGAACTGCTGATGCCTTCCAGTTCCCGGCTGCTAAAATAGTTCAACCCATTCCTCTCAGTTGGGATAGTGAATGACTGAGGAAGAGACAAAGACAATTAATCAAAATTAATTATAGAATGGTTTTGGTTGGATGGAACCTTAAAGGCTATCTAGTTCTGACTGCTTGCCATGGCCAGGGACACCTTCATTAGACTAGGTTGCTCAAAACCTCATCCGACCTGTCTGATGAGCATGTATTAGTTGAAGCCAGTTGTATATCCCTTCTTAAAACCTTAGTGTTACCCAGAAAAACTTTGCTTACATTCACTAATGAACAGTCAGAAAAGGTTCTGAGCAGTCTGTCCGAATTCTACAAGAAGCAGGACTCATTTGAGATTGCTTGACTCCGAGTGGTTATTAAAGAACGAAATGCTTATAAAGTCATTGCAACAATCAATGAAGAGATACTGTATTTTATTGGGTTTGTCTGTGTCTGGGTTTCCAGTAACAGAGGGGTTATGCGGGAGCCTTTTCTTCAAGAATCTGCTGTAAGCCTCCCTCACAGCTGCCAGAGCCAATGCCTAGCATCCCCTGGGTGGACCCACTACTGGCCAAGGCCAAGCCAATCAGGAGAGGTAGAGATGCCTCTGAGACAACATATTTAAGAATGGGGAAAAAAAGTTAGAGCAGGAAGAAGACATGGCTGCCAGAGAAGGGCAGTGAGAAGTTGTAACAGCAAATGCAGGCACCAAGGCCAAGGCCGAAGGAGGCGGAGGAGGTGTTTCAGGCGTCTCCTTGTAGCCCGTGGTGAGGACCATGGTGAAGCAGGCTGTCCCCCTGCAGCCCATGGAAAGGTCACAGGGATGCAGAAAATCCACCTATAGCTCATGGAGGAGCCCACACTGGAGCAGGTGGATGCTGGAGGGAGGCTGCAGCCCAGTGAAGCCCACATTGGAGCAGGGTCTTAGGATCAGGGACCCACCCTGGAGCAGCCTGTACTGAAGGACTGCACCCTGTGGAGTGACCCACGAGCAGCAGTGTTTGGAAGAGCTGCTGCCCCTGGGATGAACTCATGCTGGAGAGGGTCATGAAAGCCTTTCTTCCATGGGAGGTACCCCATGGAATGCAGGGAGAAATGTCCTCCTCCTCTGAGTAGCAACAGAGAAACACCAACTGCCTGTTTTTCCCCTGGTCTCATTGCCCCCTGGCTACTGGAGGAAAGGGAGAATGTGGTATCAGTTGTAAGAGCTGGAGAAGTGGGGCATAAGGTTGCCTTAAAAATGATATTTCTCACTCTGAGCTCTGTTCTTGTTAGAAATAAATTCTTCATACTATATCCCCACCATCGAGTCTGTTTCTTTCCTGTGACGGTAAAAGACATCTATTAATCATTACTGCCATAACAAACCCCTCATTTTTTTTTCTTTTCCTCTCCTCTCTCCTCTTGTTTGTATGGGGGGGAACAAAGTGAGAGAGAGCTTGTTGGTAAGTCTCTGGCATTCAGCCAGGGTCAAATCACCACATGTATCATCCAAAATAGCTCTTTTAATTAATTAATTTTCCTATTTTTAATACTCCAGTTACATTAAGTTTTGTATATGACTGAGTTACGTCTGCTGTGGGAAACAGCTTTAAAATTTCTTGGCATTTATGCATTTAAATTCTTAACCATAATATTACATTAATGTACTTGCTCTGGATATTAAATTGATTTAAGGGTGTTAATACTATATACAATATGCAGTCTTTAGCATGTAAATACCATCATGCAGTAACAAAATGCAAATTGGAAAATATTTTTCACTCTCTTGGTAAAAGTATTAGATTTTTGCATTAATTCCTCATGACTTATAATCATTTTATCAAAATGACTTGAAGGAAATTCTTTGATTTATAAAAGTGTAAATGAGCTCCGAATCAATTCCTGAACCTAGTAGTGTTACAATACATCTATGCATTTTTTAGGGCAGTGAGGAAACACTTATAAAAGCACCTATGAAATATCTACCTCTGGCAAATGTATTTGATTTGAAATCATGATGCTTTAGAAAAGACTGTTACGGTATTGTGTTCTAGGATAAAAAACTACCAAACCTTACCCTTTTGTTACATGGCAGAAAAATTTGATATCTGCAAAAATTATTGCTTTTGAATTACATATATATAGAAGCATGATTGAATTTAGATTCCCTTTGAAGGCATTCCCTGATGGCACTCTGTAAATCTGTGATCTATGTTCTCAGATCCCTAAAAGGGGAGAAAATTATTATATGGCAGTTGCCAGCACCAGTGAAAAACAAAGCAAGGAGAGAATAAGAAGTCAGAAACTTCATATACCAAATATCTTACATGGCTCTACTAGACTTTCATTTGAACTGTGAAAATCTGACTTCTCTTCCCTGCTGTGGTGAGGATCTGTATATGATCTTAAATAAAGTCTATCCCTCAGATACTCCATTCCCCTCTCTCTGTGCCACTTCCCTGCAACTTCTGCTCCATAAAGGTGTTCCCATCCTCTTCATTGAAGGCGCTTAGTCTGGTCAATGTGGGGTGATCATGCCCAGGACTGTTGGCAGAATAGGGGGTTGGTACTGAAGAGGGAGAAATATAAAAAGGAGCATCTCACAATGAGTTCTGGAAGCTTGAAGGCTTGATGTTCTGAGGTTCTAAGATGACAACTCTGTAAAGAAGGAATTCAGTCACCACAGCACGGAACCTTTATTTTCATGGTCAAGCCTTGTCCTGTCACAGGATTGGGAACTTAATGTTAGGAAGCGGTTTTTCACAGAGAGTGATTGCACATTGGAATGGACTGCCCAGGGAAGTGGTGGAGTCGCCATCCCTGGAAGTGTTTAAGAGAAGACTGGACGAGGAGCTTAGTGACATGGTCTAGCTGGGGGGTGTAGGGCTGGATGACCCTGGACCCCTTCCGGCTCGGAGTGGCCTGCTAGACTGTGAGGGATCTAGGTGGTGTTACGCTCTGGGATGTGCTCTCGGTCTCTGTACGGGTGTTAGGTGGTGAGTTGGACTAGATGATCCTTATGGGTCTCTTCCAACTCATAATATTCTGTGAATTCTGTGAACTGCTAACAATACTATTACCGAGGCCCCTCTATTCCCACTATTCCCACTGTTTTTGTGAGAGCTAATGACCTGTAAGAGTATGTTTTTTTTCTTCTGTGAAAACTCAGAAGCCCAGGGATTAAATCTAAATAAAACTAAGTGAACACTATTTCTCCAGTTATTCCTGTCAACCAAACAAACCTCTGAGTCTGTCCCGGGACTGTACAGGGTGACTTATTTATCTTTGAGATGAGATGATACACTCTTAGTCACCATGTAGTTTAAACAGGACAAGACATTTCTATATTCTCTGCTAGTTAACAGACTAGTTGCAGTCTGGAAAGGATTAGTTCTTCTTTTAAAGATTAAATATTACCATTAAGGATCCCTATTCCTTAACACACTTGGGGTTTTGTAGTTTGTAACAAATCATGTTGGTTATACCCATTTGTGATGAAAGTTTCTGATCAGTAGAGAAGTATACTGGAAAAACACAGGGAGAATGTGGGCCAAAGAATCACAGAATCACAGAATATTNCAGATGTTGTGACTTGCTCTTTGATTTTCAGTGCCCAAAGTTCCCATTGCCTTATGAGAAGACAATATTGGAAATTCTATGTTATATCTAAGCCTATTGCAGAACTTTCCAGGTTTTTGCTTTACATCAGATAGAGGTATATTTTAGAATTCTCAAAGTGACTTTAAATGGACTATCTGAAGTTATCACTTCCTATTGTAGAACAGTGTGAAATTGAAGTTTTAGACAGCTATATTTAAAATCTTTGCATTTTCATACATACAGTTATACACCATCCTTTGCAACGAAGGTCAAACTTGCAAATATGTGCAGGCCATTAATATGATCGCAGGCCACGTCCATTGCTCCATCCCCAGCCAATCAGGAGCAATCAGGAGCACTGGGGAGCCTCTTTGACTCCTCCCCACAGGCTCTCGCAGCATGCGGGAGGAAAGAGAAGGATTTCTGTGCCCTGTCTGCCTCGGGGGACCCCCCCCGAGAATCCCTAGACTTCTCTTCAGCCATGCTGTCGCTTCCACATCTGCTGTCGGCAGTGAAAACCCCGCGTCACTGCTCCCCCGCCTCGCCCACTCCCCGGCCCCCATGCTCATCCAGGTCACGCCCCGCGCCCCTGCCCCGTGTCTTGGCACTGTGTCCCAGCCCCACATCCCAGCCCCATGGGCAGGCTGCAGCAGCAGAGTGACCATGTCCTGCTGACATGCTGTGACCAGCCCCACTTTCCTGGAGCACTTCCCTTCCCCGCCCGTAGCCAGGGAATCTTGCAAATGCTTGAAACCGGACTGCGGGAAATTTATATTGCAAATCGCCGGGGTCGCAATGGCGAGGTCACGATGCACGATGCACGATGTACTGTATATGTATTTCAAGGGCAATAACTGGTTTGAAGCGAATTATCTGTTGTCCTGGTTCAGGGTGAACATGGTAAGCTCTCAATTTCATTTTAATCAATGTTATTTCTTTTTTTTGGTTTGTTTTCTGCTTTCTGTTAAAACTCCAACAAGAAAAGTAAATAAGCTCAATACTAAAACAGCTTGTACGATGTTGCTAGCATGAATCTTTCATCCTTACTCATAACAGTAGAATTAAGTCAGGATTTACCAAGGAAAAGACTTATGTGCCTTTAGTTGCTTAGGATTTTTCTCCACAAATAAAAGGACAAAATTTTAAATATGGCTTTTGTTTCAATGTAACTTTACAATAGATAAACATTTAATAACAGTGAGCTGTGACATTTACAAAGAGAAAACCATTTGAACACAGAGATTTAGCAAATTCTCAGGATTCTCAAGAGCAAATCTAAAATATTGCATCTCATTGTCCCCAGCTTAACTCTGTGGACATTCACTGAGAAAAATCACTTTCTGTCTGCTGTAAAGCAGATTTCTGGATGTGTCCATTTTTTCTTGGCAATTTGATGCATACTTAATTTGTGTCATAGTCTGAATGTTGGTCTTTGGAGTTGTTACAAATGGGCCTGGGGAACCAAGAAGGTGGTTAAGGTTTGGTGCTGTAAGAGTATTTTTAAGTTCAGTCTGAAACCTTTGAATTTTGGTGTAAAAATATCATCTAGATATGAGATAGAGGGATTGACAGAAGGAACAGTATCTATTGATCTCTGTGGACCTTAAGGAAGGTAAAGTGGTTTATAGTGTCCCTTTATTCTCACTGCCTGGAACAGCTGGGCAAAGAGAGAGGAAATGGCTTTCTCCCAGTACTTGTCAAATAACTGATCCACAAATTATTCCTCCAAGGGACAAGGTAGACAACAACAGTATGCTCATAAATCAAGAATAAAGTTGCAGGACTGTGGCCAAAATTTAGAAAGAAGGATTAAATAAGAAGGAAGTTATGGGATAGAAAGTTGACTAGCAATAATTGAAATAATTATTATTAACAATCTAAGTAGACTATCAGATCAGAATTAATTACATGCTATCTGTATTATGGAATTATCAAATCAAAACAAGTTATATATGTACGTTATATGTACATTATATTTCATACAAGTAGCGCTCTGTCAATGAGTGTGTGCTTAGTATTTCCAGGTACCTTATCCCCAAGGCAATGTGGTTCAATAGCCTGAGTAAGCTACAAAGGAAACAGTAGGAAATTCTTGCACCAAAACCAGCTTGCAAAACTTTAATCTCTATTTTCTTCCTTATCATGCAGATATGGAAGATATGGAACATATTACACTGACGTATTCTTTGATACATAATAACTAATTTAATAAACTTGCAGTTGCTCGATTGAATGAATTTAACAAAAATGTTACAGTACAGAAATTCTAGTTATTCAATTATATTTTTTGAGCAGTAAAAATACAGAGCACAGCCCAGCAAAATACTTAGGTGTTTACAAGCTGAAACATATTTCTATAACATCTGATTAGAAGTTAATATTTTAGGCAATATATCATTTTCAGCATTAAATATATTACCCCAACTGAAATAATAAATTTCATTTTACTTGTGTTTAACAGCAAACATGATTCAGAACATTTTTCCTGAATTTTATTAAAATTCTGTTATAACTCATTTATAACTCAGTACAATAAAATACTTGCAGAATACGGAATGGAATAATCAGTGAAAAGATAAAGAGCTCCAAGCTATATTGTTAACATAAATGGAAAATAAGATTGGATCAAGATAAGAGTTTTGCAAGACTGCCTTGGTTTTATTCTCACTAACGTGCTCCTCTTCGAGTTGACATGGAGTTTATTTTCAATACAGGTCTAATCCTGAAGTCTTCACCCAGAAAATGAATGCATGGACTGCATGTAACCTCAGGGCAGCACGTATATGTTTGGACTTGGTGCGATGAAGACACCTCAATAAAAAGAAGTCTTAGTCACTTCAGTGTGAGCCCACAATACTTCAGAAGCAGATGTCAGAATCCCCGCACTGTGTTTCCTCTGATCCATATACACCAGAAACTGCGTGCTCTACAGAAATTGAGTGATCAAACAGCTCCACTGGATTTCTGTTTTAAAAACTACATAATGTGCTTTTCAATTCAGCTGTACTTGGGAAAATTGCAACGCTATTTTTGGGAGAGACCTGAGTAAAATGCATATTCCATTTAAGGTTCTTTCAGAGTAAAACCAAGTATCTTGCGCAGGCTTGCAATAGCATTGTGACTTTTTTCTTTGCAATAGACCAGTCTCTAGGGGTGACAATTATGCTTTGTAATTTGCTTTGACTTTCTTCAGAAGTGTGTGCCTGCTACATATGTGTATTTATATACATATATGTGGGTATGTATATATACATACACATGTGTATGTATGTGTGTATGTATACATACCAGGGTATGTACATATATATACATGTGTGTAAAATTCGTATGTGTGTGCACCTATTCTATTTCTGAAGTGCTCAAGATAGAAAATAGTAATGACATGCAAAGATTTCTCAGATACTTCTGTTTCGTTGTTTGGGGTTTTTTCAATGAGACATCACAACATTTTGATCTGCAGATACTATAAGGTAATGCAGAGCTTTATTTTTTCAAAGCCACTGCAGTGTTAACTTTGACAGAGGGGAGACCAGGTGTTTGTCACCTGAAACAGTATTTTTAGCTTGGAACAAACAACATTTAGTACTGGCCAAGATGGTGCTATTAGATCTGTATGTAAAGAACTGAAAAGTACACCTGAAATTTTTGATTACTGGAACTCTTTGTCTATAAGAAGTCCTTTTCTTGAGACTTTCTACTTCTGAGTATTACTTTTTCACTGAAAGTGAAACATTATGAACATTAAGTGTGGAAAAGTGCAGCAGCAAGAATTGCAATATCTAATATTTAGACTGTTAAGCCATTTTGTAAAGCCTTAAAGGTTGGAAATATAAGGAATTAAAAATACATTTGTGAGGACTAGAAAGTACTGTTGGAGAGAGAGCATTGCTTTATGGTTCATTAATTCTCTTTTTCCTCAATATGTATATTACCTCTCTTCCTTTTATTTCTCTGTTTGTGTACTTAAGCATAAATGTGCATGTGCATTATAGTGTACCCAGACTCTAATTAGAGAACTATGTAATTTAGAGTGCATGGGCACATCTTTACCAGATACCTACTGCTGATTGCTTGTGAATGATATGTAGGTGATAACAGTTGGACTCTTCAAAGAAGAGCTGATGCGTAAAGTGAGATCAATGCAAACAAAATCAATCT
This sequence comes from Pitta sordida, assembly GCA_013390025.1. Taxonomy (NCBI): domain Eukaryota; kingdom Metazoa; phylum Chordata; class Aves; order Passeriformes; family Pittidae; genus Pitta; species Pitta sordida. The sequence continues at coordinate 13,967 of WEKX01010304.1, forward strand.
TATACAGAAACAAATTAGAAGGTTTTGGGTTTATTTCTAAAAACTTCATTTCATGTCATGAAAGTCAACGGCAAGTCTTTGTCTTTTAATTTACATAATTTCTCAGTATTCAACAAATAGGTTAATCAGTTCTTAGAAATAAAGGTTTAAATCCTCCCAGGTTTTACAAATTATCACAATTTCACAGTATCACAGTATTAGCAAGGTTGGAAGAGTCCTTCTAGATCATCAAGTCCAACCTGTAACCCAACACCAACCCATTGTCTAAACCATGGCACTACCCACAGGACCATCCAGTCCAACTCACCGCCAGCTAGACTGTGTTACTAAGCTCCTCATCCAGTCTTCTCTTAAACACCTCCAGGGATGGTGACTCCACCACCTCCCTGGGCAGTCCATTCCAATGAGAGACCACTCTCTCTGTGAAAAACCTCTTCCTAACATTCAGTCTAAACCTCCCCTGGCATAGCTTGAGGCCATGTCCTCTCATTCTGGTGTCGTCAGCCTGAAAAAAGAGGTCCACACCCACCTGGTGGCAACCTCCCCGCAGGTAGTTGTAAACAGCAATAAAGTCACCTCTGAGCCTCCTCTTCTGCAGGCTGAACAATCCCAGTTCCCATAGTTGCTCCCCATAGGACCTGCCCTCCAGTCCTTTCACCATCCTTGTCACCCTTCTCTGGACCCTCTCAAGCAGCTCAACATCCTTCTTCAACTGGGCAGACCAGAACTGCACACAGTGCACAAGATGTGGTCTGACCAGCACCGAGTACAGGGGAAGGACAACCTCCCTAGTGCGACTGACCACACTGTTCCTGATGCAGGCCAGGATGCCATTGGCCTTCTTAGCCACCTGGGCAAACTCTTGGCTCATATTCCTGTCAATCATTACACCTGTCGATCATTACACCTAAGTCCCTCTCCACTTCACTAATCTCAAGCCATTCCTCCCCAGTCGATTGTGATGCATGGGGTTGTTATGTCCAAAGTGAAGAACCCGGCACTTAGTCTTGTTAAACTTCATATTATTGGAGCCTGCCCATCTTTCCAGTCTGTCGAGGTCCCTCTGAAGGGTCCTCCTACCCTCTGGCAGTTCAACATTTGCGCCCAGCTTGGTATCATCTGCAAACATGCTGATGATGGACTCGATTCCCTCGTCCATATCGTCAATAAAGATGTTGAGCAGTGCCGGGCCTAACACTGACCCCTGTGGGACTCCACTAGTGACCGGCTGCCACCTGGATGTGGCACCATTCACCAGCACTCTCTGAGCTCGTCCATCCAACCAATTCCTAACCCAGTATAAAGTGTTTCCATCTAGTCCATGCTCTACTAGTTTCTCCTGAAGCTTATTGTGGGAAACCGTGTCAAAGGCTTTGCTAAGGTCCAAATACACAACATCCACCGCCTTTTTTCGTCAACCAGTCCAGTCACTAGATCATAAAAGGAGAACAGGTTGGTCAGGCAGGACCTGCCTTTCCAAAATCCATGCTGACTAGATCTAATGTCATGGTTGTTTTGTAGTTGCTGCATAATAGCACACAAGACCATCCGTTCCATGACTTTGCCTGGGACTGAGGTCAGGCTGACTGGTCTGTAGTTGCTCGGATCATCTTTCCTGCCCTTCTTGTGGATGGGTGTCACATTGGCCAATTTCCAGTCTTGTGGTACAACACCACTAAGCCAGGACTGTTGGTAAATTATGCAGAATGGCTGTGGCCACAATTTAGTTGTAATTTGGCCTGGAGTGAAGCAAACAATAAAGAAAAAAATCCTCTGAAATCAAAGCTTTGCTTTCTGGGTCAATTTACACCCTCAAATTGTCTGTTGTCTGAGTCAATCTAACAGGTCACTGCTGAACAAGGAGGGTCAAAGGAATTTCTGTGGCCAAGAATATTGTTGTTAAAGCACAAATCATATTTATATATGGATGCATGACTGTTATGAAAAAATACTTAATTGCTATTAATTACCATTAGCAGGTTCAAAGCATCTAATTTAGTGACAAACCTCAGATACACAAACCTGATTTGCACAAACTGACCTTCATCTTGTTTTTTAAACCACAGCTTTTATCATAATATGCATCTATTCAGATGGGTAATAGTAATTGCTGTCATAACCACCACACAAGACATTTTGTTACTAAGTCTATTTAGTTCATAAGTACTGTTCTCAAGTACTTTCAGAGAACATTTTATTGGGTCCACTTTTACTTCAAATGAGAGTTAAATAGTTTTACCCCCAATCAAATTTACATATCCCTTTACTTCGGCTGCTCAAAAATTCAATCCTGCTTTGTGACACAAAACCTCGGAACTGCACAAATTTATTGAATAAACTGTAGAAGATTGAGATTTTCACATGGCATGAGGACTTTGATCCTGAACCTTTCCATGTGAAAGATGAAGACAAGTATAATTTTGCTCTGATATAAATCAAGAAGAGCTGCTCTGAAGCTACCAGAGCTGTACTAAGTCTGCAAAGGATGTGGAAAGATCAGGCTACAGATACATGACTAATATAAATACGAAATTATCCATGTCTTTATTTTGGTATGCATAGATATCAAGATATTTTTAATTTCAGAAGTATCTTTGCCTCTAGAATAATTTGTCTAAAAAGAAAAAAATAAAAGAAAATAAGGGTAGAACATAATATATTCAATCCTGAATTATTTGAAGGTGTTGTTCAGGTAAAATGTCATGGGTAGTATTTTTTTAATCTATTTTTATTTGGACATCAACACTAAGGTTTCAAATATAATTATATGCGGCTATCCTGAGACAACATGAATAAAAGATTTGCCAGAGCTGTTACCAGAGTTAATTCAGTCTATAATATAACATTTTCAAATACTATTAATTGGTGTATATATAACATCAATCTTATATATACACCAATTTATTGCAAATTTATTGAAATTTACTTAAATTTAGGATCTGAATCTAAGAGATAATTTTCAAATATGCATTAACCACAAGATGTGTGAATGTTTTTCCTAGATAATATTGCAGAAGATTCTCTAAGAATAATTGTACTGTAGCGAGTTAATAATGCTGGTTAACTGTGGAATAAAAACCCCCTGTGTCAATGTCCTTCACCAAGTTTTTGAGTGATTCCTCCATGATTGAAAAAAATAGTTGTATGTGAGATTTGGTATTTTGTACTAAAACAAAGCGAACTTAATTTATTTAATACAGCTCTGTGTAGTGTGTAGGCACCTCACCATACACCTCTATTTTTTAAAACCTTCTTATAAATGTAATCTAGTCATGCATTAATATAAATTACGACACTGGGATTTATATGTGTGGAGTTTGGATAGAAGTGGACATGACTTGGACCCCACTGTGTCACTACCTTTTGTGATGGAAATGGAGTTATGATCTCTAAATATTCATTTGGTTGCTGAAATGTTTATTAAATGAATGCTGTTTTGGATTAAGGCAAGCCTTTATGGAAAAATCAGCAGGGTGGAAACAGAGTAGATCAAGGTAAGCCAGATAGTCAGAGATTCTTAGAGTGCATTGCCAATGTATCACAGAATGACAGAATACTAGAGTTGGAAGGGACCCACAAGGATCATCTAGTCCAACTCACCAGCTAACACCCATATAGAGACCGAACGCACGCCCCAGAGTGGTGAACATAAACCTAGTTCCCTCACAGGCTAGCAGGCCACTCCAAGCCAGGAGAGGCCCACAGGACTATCCAGCCCTACACTCCCCAGCTAGACAATGTCACTAAGCTCCTCATCCAATCTTCTCTTAAACACCTCCAAGGACGGCGACTCCACCACCTCCCTGGGCAGCCCATTCCAATGATTGAACACTCTCTCTGTGAAAAATCTCTTCCTAATATTCAGTCTGAACCTCCCCTGGCGTAGCTTGAGGCCATGTCCTCTCATTCTGGTGTCGTCAGCCTGAAAGAAGAGGTCCACACCCATCTGGTGGCAACCTCCCCTCAGGTAGTTGTAAACAGCAATGAGGTCAACTCTGAGCCTCCTCTTCTGCAGGCTGAACAACCCCAGTTCCTGTAGTCGCTCCCCATAAGACTTGTCCTCCAGTCCTTTCACCATCCTTGTCGCCCTTCTCTGGACCCTCTCAAGCAGCTCAACATCTTTCTTAAACTGGGGAGCCCAGAACTGCACACAGTACTCAAGGTGTGGCCTGACCAGCGCCGAGTACAGGGGAAGGACAACCTCCCTAGTGCGACTGACCACACTGTTCCTGATGCAGGCCAGGATGCCATTGGCCTTCTTAGCCACCTGGGCACACTGTTGGCTCATATTGAGCTTCCTGTTGATCATTACACCTAACTCCCTCTCCATTTCACTAATCTCAATCCACTCCTCCCCCAGCTGATAGGGGTGCATGGTGTTGTTGTGTCCAAAGTGAAGAACCCGGCACTTAGTCTTGTTAAACCTCATACTGTTGGAGTCTGCCCATTTCTCTAGCCTGTCAAGGTCCCTCTGAAGGGTCCTCCTACCCTCTGGCAGTTCAACATTTCTTCCCAGCTTGGTATCATCTGCAAACTTGCTGATGATGGACTCGATTCCCTCGTCCATATCGTCAATAAAGATGTTGAACATGTAGAATACCTCCACAGTCAAAAACATTTAAGTAATCAAAAGGTGGAAAAAACCCGCAAGGAATAGTTTTGAGGGAACATAAAAATTACCTGATACCACTGACCTATGCAAGAATCCACTTTAGTACAGTGGTAAGTGTCCCCACCTGGCGTGTGGGAGACCCGGGTTCAATTCCCACCAGGGAGACGGTGTTAAGAGTTGGACTCGATGATCCTTGTGGGTCCCTTCCAACTCAGAATATTCTGTGATAATATTATCTTCCTGTTCTCTCAGGAGGTCAGTTTAGAGAAGACTGGCTGGTTAATTGCATGGTAGCTAAACTGGGCATTTGCTACTATTATCCTGGGGTTTATTTCCATTGACAAAATCAATAATATTTTGTAAGAAAGCCATCGGGGTTATCTCAGTAATGCAGAGATGTTTCTAAGGAGCCTAAGTGACGTTTGCCCCAAGGAGAGGAGAAGAAAGGTGCATCCAGCAGATGGCTGAGGCTGTAGGGTCACCTATACTCCTCTCTGCAAAACCTCATACTTCTCCTACACTGGAGAGAAATAACTTGTGCATCCCTCAGTTTTGTTCCTTGCTTTGGTGAAGGAAGCAGGAAGAAAAGTGTTATTATATCTGAGCCTTGAAAGCCTGGGAAATACATTTCCAACAGTGTTATGCCTGAAGAAAATTTTACTCCCTTCTGATGCATAAGGCCAAGTTATTTAAGTACTGCTGTTATGTAAATATTTACATTTGTAAAAAAAATATTTTATCATAATAATTATACCTATTCAATGCATACTGTACTCACTTAGTAACAAACATTAAAACAAGATACTTACAAAGAGAAGCCCTTGTCATTTGGAAAAGAAGACTGCAATAATCCTCTGCTACTTGCTCCCCGCTCCATTTTAATTGTTAATGTCTTTTCAGCATGCAGGAGAAGTAATCTCCCACCACGCTAAAGCAGTCAGCCTAATTGAAAAGAAATACAAGTCATCTATGCACAGCTGAAAAATTCAGCTAAAATGCAATCTGTCATTATCTTTCCAGTGCCAATTTCAAATAGGTATTAAAGTAAATGGGGAAAACATTTTCTCATTTCTCTTGCAGTATCATTTAGTTTTTACAGAAATCCCTAATCCTCAAATGAAGATTCTCTTCGATACCCAACAAAACACTCAAGATTCAGCCTCAAGAGTCTTGGAAACCAGATCCAAAAATAGAGGAAAAATTTCCTTATCATGAATTAATCTCATTTGAAGATGATTTTAAAAATACAGTTTATGCAATACAAATCCTCGCTCCCAGAATAACCTGTATTTGTGGTTGTTATGCCACAGTCAAGAGCTAAATTACTGTTCAGTGAGCTGTTTCAGCATAGCAACGTGAACTGCAGTTAGGATTAAAGAAACTGATGAAGCGTAACATACCATGAAAGAAATGAAAACATTTTATGGGACACATGGGTATTATTGACAGGTTTCTACTTTTTCATACAATGAACTATTTCAGCAGGAGATCACATTTGAAAAGCATCCTGCATTAGAAAATTATATGCCACATTTAAATGTATTCACACGTTTAGTCCCTAAATTATTTTGTGCTATATAACACATTTCAATTTAATTGTAAGAATATTGTATTGTGATGGTGAACACTTGTTTAATGGAGGTAATATTTCAGTTTGGTAGGGAAAGTTGGATTCTCTTGAAGCTGTGACATCCTCAGATTTGTAATTACCAATGCATGCTAGTGAGTAGGTAAAAATATATTGAGAATATGTCAGATGAGACCTTATACAAAATATATCAAGCTCTTAACTGGTCAAGCTCAAACAAAATCTTACTAAAGCTATTACCATCAAAGTTTGTTTCGTTCTGGTCTCAAGACGACTTTCATCAGACTCCTGCATCAACTGAAATTCCCACAACTGCAGAAACCTTGGGATCTGCACTACAGTCATACCTTGACTATTCGCACCAGATTATTCACTGCTTCATTTATTCAATTTTTCTGCAAATCCTAATTAGTTATTCACTAATATGTCCGCTCGACGCATGCGCAGTTACTCTGCTTTGCAGAGGAGCAGTGCTTCCACTCCTTGTGGGGCGNTCGGTCTCCCCCTCCGTCTCGGAGTGGCTTGCTAGACTGTGAGGGATCTAGGTTGGGGTTATGCTCTGCGATGTGCTCTCGGTCTCTTTACGGGTGCTAGATGGTGAGTTGGACTAGATGATCCTTGTGGGTCCCTTCCAACTCATAATATTCTGTGATTCTGTGATTCTGTGTGAAATTCCCACAACTGCAGAAACCTTGGGATCTGCACTACAGTCATACCTTGACTATTCGCACCAGATTATTCACTGCTTCATTTATTCAATTTTTCTGCAAATCCTAATTAGTTATTCACTAATATGTCCGCTCGACGCATGCGCAGTTACTCTGCTTTGCAGAGGAGCAGTGCTTCCACTCCTTGTGGGGCGGGACTGGCACGGTCCCACGGGGCAGGCGGGCAGTGCTTCTTGCTCATTGGGGACAGACACAGATCACTCCCTTATTAGTGCTGCAGAGGTTACGTGGCATTTGTAAGTCCCACACCACCTTTAGATGTGCCACAGTGCCCTCCTTGCTCCTGTGTGTCTCTGTGGCTAGTCCCTATCGGGAAAGGCTTATACACATGGTGCTGTGGCATGCCACAGGGCACACAGGACCTCGTGTAGGGATCCTTCAGTGCCAGCTACCTTGGCTCCCCCGGGTGGGCACTGGGACCCAGCACGGCTCCACACTAGTCATGCCTGCCCCTTGTCACTCTAAGCCTAGCCAGGGGGCCCTGCTATGTCTTCTCCATTGTCCATCCCAGCAGCACAGGCCTACAGCCCCCTGACAGTGGCAAAGTGGCCATAGTGGTTTGATAACATTAAACTCTCACAGATGGGGTCACACACAGGGACCAGCAGCCAGGCTGGACTTTCCAGTGCATACCTGCATACGTACATATGAAGATATGCATAGCCTTAGACAAAGCGCTCCTGCCTGTGCTAGCCAACTGCAGTTAAAGGGAAAACACTCCTACACCTGGCCTTAAAAGGGCCTTGGGATTTTGCAGGGTTGTGAAGTTGCCATACTTATGGCAATAATTTGCCATATTAATGTCTTACCGGAAATTGCAGATTTAATGTTCCACTGGTGCCTCATAAAACGTAAACCTGCGAATCTGGAGGCAGGACTGTATATTGCATTTGCTCAGCAAGTGCAAGGAAATAGCTGATTTAGAAAGATACCTTTACATGAAGCCTGTCAAATTGAAAAAATGAGTTTTTAGCTTTCTACTATAAAGCACAATGGCTAATTATTTTTCCTTCAGCAGCCTTCCATTCTCATTCCTTCCCTTAGGTAGTAAAAGATTCTACTAGATTACACAAAGACTATGGTCTCAGGAGTAATCATCTGCTGGTAGAAAATGGCGTGACATTGCTGCTGTTATTCTTCCTGGTGTTCACAAACTGGAAAATTTTGTACTTCAAATGTGACCAAGATAATACCTCTCTTGTAACTACAGTTGTAGTGGTAGAGAAGAAGAAAAGAAGAAATAGTATTAGAAAGAATCGTATCTTACTGTGTACTTTCTACTCAATCCTTTCGTTTGAATCAATAGCAATTAGTGTTTTAGGAGGATACAATTCAGTAGTTTTCAAGGCTGCTTCCATGAAGCAGTATAAGTATCTCTAAAGTCTCTTCTCATTCATTGTCCATGTAGTCCTAAGTTCATGGACCACAGAGGCTTGGAGAATAGTGGACCTGTAAACTGTGGGTTTGGTCTATCTGCATTGCATGACAGCTTGCATGTAAACATGGTTAGTGACAAAGTTTATTGTCTCACTGGTGAGAGCTAGTACTAGTGTAAATGGCCTGTCTGGACTTTAATAGGAAGAGTTTTCTGCTCTTACATTTCATCTAGCAGCTCTGCAGTTTTACTGTTGGAAAAGCCTGAGCAATGAAGATGTAGGATCAAATCAGTCCTGCTGTAGGCAGAAATGCAGTAGATATTATAGCATCACTGAGGCATTCAAGGCCAGGCTGGATGGGGCTCTGAGAAATCTAGTTTAGGTGTCTCTGGCCATGGCAGAGGAATTGGAACTAGATGATCTCTGAGTTCCCTCCTGACCCAAACTGTTCTGTGATTCTCTGATATGAAGCAGACTTTCAGGGAGGTACTGTAGAACAATGGCTTTCAACACTTGCTGTGGCACAGATGGCAGTACTGGACAAGTACCACACTGTGTGTGCATTTGTACCTGTCCTCTTGCTACACTTGATGGTAGTAGGAAACACTTATGAAATCCCATGACTGAGGCTGAGGATCACTAGAATGCAGAACCTATTGATAAATGTTGACATCCTTATTCACCTCGCTGAGCATATGGTACTTAGATATGACAGTGGACTCTTTTCACATGGCTAGGAACTGCATTGATACTGTCATCTGAAATCCTACCACGTAACTGCAAATGGAAAACCAGTTTGCTCTTGGTCCACATTTGCAGAACTCAAATATATAAGTAACCAGATTTTACATATGTAAGATATATTTTGGAGTTACCTAATTGTGGCCTTCTAGCACTTGAAGGGGGCCTACAAGAAAAATGGAGAGTGAAGGTTTACAAAGACCTGTAGTGACAGGATAAGAGGGAATGACTTTAAGATGAAAGAGAGTAGGTTTAGATTAGATATTCGGAAGAAATTCTTTACTGTGAGGATGGTGAGGCACTGGAACAAGTTTCCCAGAGAAGCTGTTTATGTCTCATCACTGGAAATGTTAAAGGCCATGTTGAATGGTGTTCTAAGCAACCTGGTCTATGTAAAAGTATCCTTGCCCATGGCACAGGGGTTGGAACTAGATGATCTCTAGGGTCGATTCCAACCCAAGCCATTCTATGATTCTATAAAGCTTAATAAATATTTCAAGTAGGCGTAAAAGTATTTCTTGTTTGACTCTTACTTGTTTTGGTATACAGTGATCCCCTGTTACTTGCGGGCTGTTGGGTCTGCCCCTCTTCACGTGAGTTGTGGAATTCGTGAAGATAGCAAACCCACTACGTAGTCGAGTACGCCACACCCATAGCCACGCCCCCTTCCCTAAAGGTCTGGAGGACGGTCCTGAGAGCAGGGCTTGTTTCAGATGTCTGGCTGTGCTCCACCAGGGCGGGGGCCAACGCGGCGCTTGAGTGGGGAGTTCTGGTGCTGCACGGGAGTGGGGAATCCCAGTGTGGCGCGGGAGCGGGGAGTCCCAGCGCAGTGCAGCGCGCGAACAGGAAGTCCCAGAGCGGCATGAGCAGCGGGGCTGGGGACCGAGAAGACTTCAGTCGTGGTAGGTTCTGTGCATGCGCCAGGTCCCACAGCTCACTGGAAAATCAACAACGAGTATGGTATCATGCAAATTACGGATTGCGACTATGTGGAGGATCACTGTAAATCAAAGATGAAAAATTGATAAATTTATGGTGGAACTCACACAGGGAAGTATTAAGTGTTGAAATAGTTTTCCTAGGGAAGTGATTGAGTCACTATCCCTAGAAGTGTTTAAAAATTGAGTAGACATGGCACTTAGTGACCTATTTTAGTGAACATGATGGTGGTATAAGGTCAAAGGTTGGACTTGACCTTGGAGGTCTTTTCCAACTTTAATGATCCTATGATTCTAAAATGAACAAAGATAAAAGAACACTGGGAAGAATTGTGCTGAAAACTGTTGGAATATGAACTACATAATATATAAGTTTCATTGTTTTTTACTACAAGCCAAAATGTAGAAGATGCATTTTTCTGTTCTCTGTATTTAATTTGGAATCTGAGGAGAAGGGACAAAACAATGACAATAATAATAAAAGTTGTATTAACAATAATCTCTTTCAGACCCAGAGCAGAAAAAAGGAAATGTAGGTGATACATACAGTGAGACTGCATGTGGAATGCAGATTAGTATGAATTAGGTGAAAGAAAATGTGTGTGCAAAACACTACCGATCTGAATACAGATTTCATAATCAGCAAAAGAAGAAGTTGAAAACAGAAAATGATATTTTACGGTCTACATAATATCATTCTTTTCAGGAATTATACTGTATTGTATGAATCATATTATGCAGCACAGGATCTAGATGAGAAATTCAAGCCAGTAAACTCAAAACACTCAAAATATCTGCTTTTCAAAAGGTGGTACACTACTAAAGATAATAGAGTGAGTAAAGGCAGAGGAATAATATTTTATTGACATTTGATAGCAATGACTTGCCCATAGTTATAACTGTGACATATATAAACTTTTCAGTAACCTGCAGCAAGTTGACTGTGGTACTGGTGGAAACTACCTCTTCTTTATGTTCTACACCTTGTAAATTAAAAAATAAATTATTAGAAGACCTTAATTCTGTATATATAATATTGGAGAAGAGCTAACATGCAATTTACAAAACAGAATATGGGTTCTAAATATTCTGTTGTTCTCAGTTAGTGCTTAAATATGGTCAAGTTTTGATGAGGAAAAAGAATATAGGCAGAACAGGTTGTTCTAGAGCTCTGAATAGTTATTTACAGGTTATACTTACCACAGAAATCTCTTAATAATATTAAAACATCAGTTACCATTCAGCAGTTCGTTAAGTGTTCATAAACTGTTTAAAATTCCATTAGGAATGTTTTAGTGTCTAGGGAACTGCCTTCAATGCATAAACTGAGAGAGTGATGATAATTTTCTGTCCCCTCGATCCATCTCTCCCAAACATGTTCCTCAAATTCTTTCAGTTAAACTTTGTATTGTAGTTTATTTTCCTTTTAGTGATTGAAGAACCCAATCAAATCAATGCTGAAGCTGAGTATAGTAATCACAAGTTGTTTCTATTTGACACATATCTGTGGGATGAGATAAAATGATGCAAAAAGGAAAAAACCTGCATTTTAAAAATTATTGATAAAAAATGTTTTTTGTTTTTTGTAAATCCTAAATATCTTTAGCTAAAGTTATCTGCCACAGAAACTGCCCCCAATGTCCTCATCACCAACCACAGGACAAGTCCCAGCTGGAACCATTTATTGGCTTAGTCAAGTGCTCCACTACTTTGTTCTAAATATGTCAACTTTGATTCATCCTTGGTCTTAGTTACTGTCAAACACTGTTAAATGGAACTGGAATCAGCATTGCACCTAGGCATCCACTAAGCCAAAACCATAATCACTTCTGCAGAAATGCTAGTAATTTATGGCACTAGAGAGCTATGGCATTCCTGGGAGGGTATCTCTTATGAAAAGGGAAGTCTGGTCTCATCTTGGGCAGCAGCTAGATATAAGAAGTTCTTAACATAAGTACTGAAAGCTTTGCCAACAAGCTTTGTCCCTCAGAAGAGCTAAATTTCATATTTATCTGTGTGATTGATACTGTCAGGGCACACACAGGAATACATTATGAGCACAGAGTTAGAACTATACCCTCCAACTAAAGCATTGACAATGTTTAGCCTAACACTTGATTAGAGCTTGTTGTTGTGAGACTAAAGAAAAAGTTTAACAATTTTGTGTAGTGAATGGTAACACAAAGAATATTTTAAAGTGGATAAGGGGGAAAAAAGGAAATACAGTGATCCCTTGCTACTTGGCGGTTCACCTATTGGGACTTCAGTACATTGCAGGCTTTTTTCCTGTGAACATATTTTATGGCTTTGCCCCTCTTTCGCCCCATGTTGGGCAGTGGGGAAGGGAGAGTGGTACCTGCAGGTGCTGCTCACTCAGGGCCGCCCAGAGCTTGCTCGCTTATAACAGTGTTGCTAAGATTAATAAACTGGTGGGGAAGCTTTATAACACTATCTCAAATGTATATTAACCAAACTGCCATGCAAAGGCCTTCTCAGGTGCTAGCTGCTGCTGGCTGCTGCAAGAAGGAGCATGCAGGAGCAAGCAGGACAATGCAACAGCATGCAGCAACAAGCAAGAGCAAGCAGCAACTAGCAGCATGTAGCTGTTTTCTCGTGCTAACTGCTGCATGATCCTACTTGCCGCTGCATGCTCCTGCTTACTCCTGCTTGCTGCTGTTGCTCCTGCTGCTCGGAGCTGAGGCGGTGGGGTGCTTGAAGTAGTTACATATACATTAAACCCTTGCTTATTCGCAGTTTCCCTCTTTGCGGTTTCAATCCTTCGAGGTTCATCTTTCAATGAAAAGCATGGTCTAGGCATGCACAGAAAACACTGTGAAGAAAGACAGCTCATGCGTATGTAAATGAGCTCATAAATATGTAAATGAACATCACCCACCATACCATTCCCTTTAGCCATGGAGCACTTGATATTTCAGCATTGTCTAGCTAGCTGGAGCTCTCGTTAGGTGTTTAGGGGAATCAAGGCCACTGTGGGGAAGAGGTGCCACTAGCCTGAACCTTGAGCCACCAAAGCCCAACTTGGAAAGGTGAGATGGGAAGCTGCTACACCCGGCTCTGCTTGGCATCCCTGTCAGCTGGGGTAGGAGAGTGGCATGCGTGGCAGCAGCAAACGCTACAAAGGGGCAGAGTGTGACCAGGGCTGCAGAGTGAGGCTGCCCCTGTGTCCTCCCACCCATCCCCCTGTGGCAGAGGCTAGCTATCTCTTGGCACATCTCAGAGAGGCAGCATCAGCAGGAGCAGCACAGATAGCCCCAGGAGCAGGCACTACACCACCATCTCCTGTGCCTGGCTCATTTGCAGCCACTGCTGGCCCATGCTAATGCAGCTAGCCTTGGCAGGATATGGAGAGGGGACCCACAACTGCTGCCCAGCAGGGATGGGGCAGGTGGCTGTGACCGCCCTGCAGTTGGTGAGAGGAGGAAACTCCCTGGGGAGAACCAGAGGTGGTCACCTTCCCTTACCCCACCCTCAACCTGTCATGTTGACCTGGCTGTGCACAGTTCTCTGCTGACAGAAAAACATCCTGGGGGATAGGGGAGGGGAAGGAAATCAACCTAAAAACTCCCCCAAACCTCGCAGCCCTGGAGGGCGCTGGGGGCAGTGGGTGTGAGAGGCCCTCAGCAATCAGCAGTGATAGCTGGACATGTCAGGGCGATCGCATCCCACAGCAAGTTTGTCTTGCTTGGTGGTTCAGAGACAGCCTAGCTGAGCTTAGTCTTTTCCCTGGAGGGCACAGAGGGGCCACCCATCCATTTCTCCTGTATAAGGTCAAGGGGGGAGCCTGGGACTCTGGGAGGCGTGCTTTCCATACGCTGTTATAGCCCACAAGTTTAAAGTGGGGTTTCAAAGCCTGTACTCAATGGTTAGGCTCATGCTGCCATCCCAGGAACACTCCAAGCAATGGGCCTGGCTACACAACAGCCAGGTGTGGCAACGCCATCAAGCCAGTGGTGTGTCTGATTTCAGCGCTGGTGCTGGCCCAGCTCTGTAACCATATCTAACTGAGCTTTGAGCATACCCCACCTTACTCCCACTGGGCAACGCTAGAGAGATGCTGCCATGTCAAGTTTCTTGGACTAACTCGCTGAGCTGCACCGGGTTTGTCAGAGTGGCACGGTGCCTCCGCCATGTTTGAACATATTTGAGTTGAGTTTAAAGATACATACACCAAGAACCAGCAACCTCAATAAGCCAGAGCATAAACATGGCTGAGAGGGCAGCGCCAGTTCCCACAGGGATTCTGTGCTCGGAAAAGTGACGTTGGGGCAAAAGCCAGGATTCTGCAGATGAGAAGGGACAAAAGGTAGTCCCTTAGCTTTACTGAGCTGGAACAGGGTGCGAGGTAGTCCGAAACCCTGAGCTCTGGAGTTGAAAGGAGCTGGGTGATGGGTGGGGTTTAATTGCACACTCATGAGTTTACTATCTTCACGATTCACAGGCTTCACAAAACAAACATGGACCTGACAAACCGCAAAACATGGGAGCTTACTGTATATGAAATATACGGATTTCACTTATTGCAGCTTACTGTATATGAAATATATGGATTTCACTTATTGCAGCATATATCCACATCAGACCCTTCGTGATATTCGAGAGATTACTGTATAGGCTTAATATGCAGGCTGCAATAACAGTTAAAGAAGTATAATTAAGATGGCATGTTATCCCTTTTTACTCATAGTGTGCAAATGTTTCAGGTAGCACATTTATAAAAATTTCAAAGTGTTTTGTTAAGGAAAACAGCATTTAAAAGAAGTACATACTTGGGTTTCATGTGAGGTACTATGCCACAAGTGAAAACTCGAGACCAGCCAATATGGTAGATAGATCAAGCTTCAACTTTATTCAGCAGCTAGTATCCATTATATGCTGCTAACATAATTATGCCTACTAGTCATTTTCTCACTGGTTGACATGATTAGCTCATCCACACCCCTTTGTGGTTTTATGCCTGCCCTTCTTCCTCTTTGAGTAAGCTATTGTTCCGCAAAGTTGTTTATCAAAACTTGTCAAGGTCGCTGTATCCTTCAGTGTCAGCACATTCAGGCACATACTCAAAACGGTCTTTAAGTTCAAAATAGAGTCTGTTTAATCAGCTCCTCCATAGAACTATGTCCCTGTTCAGCTAACCAATCCTCAACAGTACTAGGAAGAAATGCTACTAATAATTGCTCATGTATTAATTTTATATTATGTTGAAAAGTAAAAATTGAAGGCAAGTTGGGCAATAGAAGATTTAAATATAGCTGAGCACACTGTGGCTTATTTGAGCAGGGGTCTTCAAAATGTGAAAATGGACTCCAAGACCTCCTAAGGATGCATATATTTAGGAATTTATGAAGATGAGTCTTTGACCTTATAGTTTTCTTTACTGTAAAATAGAGAGTGAATTATGTAGTCTCAAAAGATACTTTTGGTGGCAAAGGTTCATGCCCAGTAATTTGTTGGAACTAGCCTAAAGTTGGGCCAGGGAAGGTCTGGATTGGATATTAGGAAAAATTTGTTCACCAAAAGTGTTATCAGGCACTGGAACAATGTGCCCAGGGAAGTTATGGAGTCACCTTCTCTGGAGGTATTTAAAAGACATGTAGATGTAGAATTTAGACACATGGTTTAGTGATAGACTTGGCAGTGCTGGGTTAACAGTTGGACTTGATGGTCTTAAAGGTATTTTCCCATCTAAATTATTATGATTCTGTATTTATTACAATGCATTCAGTAAAACTTCTACATAAACCTATTCTTTCTTTTTTGTAATCCACTGTGCTCTATATGGTATTGTCACCTTCTTTAATGACCAAGGCTTCTCTTGTAGTTACCTCCCAATTGTTGCCCAGTTCTCCTGTGAAACTCCAATACTCTGCCTTTTTGAAATAGCCAGGGTTCTTGAAAGAGAGAAGAGAAATTACTGAGGAATATTACAAATACTATTTCTGAAGATTTCCATCCTTCTCTTCCATAATTTATTCTAATAAACTATTCTGGACATGGAAAATCTTTTGTGTGTGTGATCTCGTGGCTAGGTGGATTTAAAGCAGTGGAATTATCAGATTTCACCATGTAAACAATTTATGCTGTCTTCATGTGGGGGCCCTCAGCTGGTCTGGAGAGATAGACTTTGAAAAGATAATAGTGTATCCTTAGGCAAGAAGGTATGTGTGAAAAACAAGAAGGTATGTGATAAACAACTTTTAGGGCGAACAGAATAGAATAAAGAGCAGATCACGTAGTCTTCTAATATAGTTATCCAATGAGAATTTAGAAAAACAACTTCGTACTAATGAGAGATGAACACATATACTTTTAAGAACTGTAAAAGTAACAAAAACTTCGCATTAAAAAAAGAAGAGAACTTCACCTGCTTGAAGGAGCATCTGTGTTCATGTCGCATGTCCATCTCGACAGTGACATCTTCATAGCATTCTTTTGCTTTTTTAGTGCATAGATATGTTTGTGTGTACATCTGAGCACAGGGACAAAACACTACTAAGAATTCTCCTCTCAATTACTCTAGGAACAATGATTTGAATATTTTGTGCTATATGCAAAGCACAGGAAGAGTTAAGCCTTGTTTAGTCATCAACCTACCACAGTATTTACTTTTATGTTTACAAGTATTCAGTACAACTGGTTCAAGAAAAGTTAAGAAGGATTTCACCTTAATTCATTGAATAATAGAAGCCAAAAACTTAATATATTTTTCCCAGAATATTTTAAGGAGAAATAGCATGAAGGCCATGCTATTTCTCCAAACAATGGTTATAAGTGTTTAGAAACATTGTGACTGCAATTCTTTTTTGAATTTAATTTCAAAATTTCTAGATAATAATATTTTAACTTCTTTTATGTTACGTGTATTTGATTTTATAGCAAACTGGATAGAATCCTGAAAATTGCTTAACTACACATTACACCAGAAATATCAATGCTACTATATTTCATTAATGAGGAAAGCATTGTGCATAACTAATGGATTTTATTGCAGCTAATATATATATAACAGCAGGAAGAGTTGGTAGACCAAGGAAACGTTTTTAGCAAGCAGTCTGTGAAAGTAAAAGTCGCTGAAAGGTAAAATAATAAACTTCTTTGACACAGCGAGGAGCTGGTGTAACTTTGGCAGTCATAGGGTGAAGACACTATGCTTGATAATCCTGGAGATAGGAGGGCTCTGATATAACAGTATTTGACATGTCTGGGACATCTCATCAAAGGGAAAGGAAAATCTCTGACAAGAGAAATACTAAATAGAACTCCTGGTGGGAAGACTGCTCCTATGCAGAAAACTGTACTAGATAAAGATATATGAGAAAGTCATGCCTTGTGGGATTCAGCAGTGGTTCGAATAATTGATGGAATATTATTATGACATGTTGCTAAAGATGCTTTTGGAACAGTGTCACTAGCCAAAGTGTACATTAACAATGTAGTATTTAATTAGTTTTCTTTTGTTGTTGCTCAAGAAACAAGTCCTGAGCCTTTCATGGTCTCCAGACAGTCATTGGTGTGTTGGTAATTAGTGTGCATCAAAGATAGAGACACACAACCAAAGTTCTAGCCCTCTTTAACAGAACTTCAATAAATTTCATAATTACTGTGATAACTGATTAATTCAGCTCCTGTAAATACAATAGCATGGTAATACACCTCTTTGCATTGACCTGATGTTTCAGACCAAGGAAATATTGCACTGCCTCTTTCCCAAATTCAATGCTAAAAGGGAGCAGCTAGGCCTATCTAATGCATAAAGCTAATTCTATACACATCCTTGAGTCTCCTGTTAGTAAGGAAATCCAAAAAATGAGTGTAGCTCAGAGCATGCCTATGTTTAGAAGAGGTTGGCAGGTCATCCAGCCATAAATGCAAGATGAGAACACAAAAAAGGGGACCCTGTCCCTGGTGCAAAATTACTTCTGCAATGCCACCTGGTCCAGAACAGCTTTATAAATCCCCAGAAGGTATCACCTATCAGCCAAAGGGCAGGCTGCAATGCAGCAGCTGATATGTAGGGGAACAGGTGCAGAATAAGTTAGAAATAAAATGTAGTAAAACGAACACATATACGCAAGAAAAGTTGTCCTTCTGTTGAAAATTAGTGACCCAAAACCTGTTTTCTCCATCTCTCTGGTCTTAGTTTGAACTTTAGGTGTTAGCAGATTATCGGTATATCACATCACCTTTTGTTCCAGGTCTTTAAATATCACTGACCATTGGGAAAAACCTAAAAAGTTACTTTTCTGCTTACAGAGACAGCTATGTCAATTTTTAAAATGTCTTCTTTCTTTCCTGGAGAAAGTGGAGCTTTGAATGCAAAGTTCATCTGACAGAATTATACTGCTATCAAATTCTGGTATCTTAAGCAATGCCCATAATGCAAAGGCATATTGAAAAATAAACAAGCATATTTTATTCTACAAGCTGTGTTTTACATGTAAATATGAATCTTGGGGCAGAATTAATTAGCTCTTCAACACACAAGACTTTGTAAACTTTCAATGTGAGACTCTAAGCCCAGAAAGGGACCGTAATAGTCACCTAAAATTACTATGCATATGTCAGTGGTAGTTACCATACTGATTTAATTCTGATTAAAACAAGTTTATATATACAGTATGTCCGTGCTGCATTGTGACCCTTCCATTGCTCCCTCACTGATTTGCGAGGAAAATTTCTCACAATTTTGCTCCAGTGATTGCGATGTTCCGCGGCTGACGCATGTGCAGTGCCTCTTCTCTGCCGAGGGGCAGCACTGGCGCTCGCCGTGGGGTGGGACAGAAGTTATGCTGTCTCCTGTTATTCTAAGCACAGCCATGGACTGATACTCCTCCCCACACACCAGGTGTGTTACTGTTTCCATAGCTACAGGCGGTGAAGGGAAGTGCCCCAGGAAAGTAGAGTGGCTGTGGCGGTCGTGGAGCAAGCGCTGTGTACTGGGATGGGGCAGCAGCGGGGACATGCCGACTCCAACAAACCCAGTAAGGCTCAGCGAGGCAGTCTGAGAAATGCACTGGGCCAAGCCAGCACGTGGGACTGGGCCAGTGGGGCATGAGCACTGGGCCTGAGCTGGGGTGGGGGAGCAGCGGCATGGGATTTGGGCTGCAAGCATGCCGTGGTCGCAGCAGCCCGGCCCCTGCTGCAGAAGTGACAGCATTGCCAAAGAGAAGCCCAGGGATTCTCGGGGGAGTCTTCCGAGTCAGAGAGAGCTCAGAAATGTTTCCCTTTGCTCCCCTGTGCTGAGAGAACCCGTGGGAGGAGCAGAAAACTGTCCGCAGTGCTCCAGAGTGGTGGTGGGTGGAACAATGGGCATGGCCTGTGTGCATAGTAATGACTTGGGTGTGTTTGGGAATTTGACGTTTCACAAGAGCCCTGGCATGACCCGTTTCTCAAAAATGAGGGGCTATAACTGTAATTTGAGCTTTTAAATGATGTTTTGAAGAATTCCTTGTATTGTAAGTCAGTTAATCAGTAGCTCTGTCATGCAGCAAGTTTGGCATTGGCATTGGTAGCCAGAAGACCTGGATGGTGCATTAACCCCGCAAAGCCCTTGAGATGAGCCCTGCTAGGCTTGCTTTGGCTGCCCTTTTTTGGGCTTACTTGAAGACATGATTTATCTTGTTTGCATAATGAGCAGTTGAATTTTACCTGACTTGTTTAGCTTTAAGTAAGCTCTGTGCAGTTGTGCATTATGATAATTCTGTTGCAACTCTGTAAGTAATAGACAGTAATAATATTATGTTATTCTTTTTAGAGTGAACTATCTCTAACCCTAAAATAATAATAATATGGAGTGGAGGAGAAATAGGCAAAGGATGGCAGCAAAGGCCTTGAAGGCACAGCCTATGGATGACAGCAGAGGCTGTAAGTGTGCTATGAACACATTGCCAATAAAATGACCTTGGAAATCACATCAAACCAGCTACAGGGCAAAAAAATGGAAGGGCAAATATCTAGAGTATACAATATATACCTTTTGTACCACAACATATGAGGGTGGACTAATTAAGATCAAGATACAGCATGAATCAATGTCATGCAGTCCTCTAAGGAGGAAGCAGGAGAAAACCCACTGCCAGCCTCATACTTCTCATGGCATAGAAGGCAGGACATTGATCTCTGATTCCTGCTCACCCACCTTTTCATCTTGCAAGCAGTTCTCACTGCTGACTTTAGGTTCCGGAGGAAGAGGAAGAAGAACAACAACACTAGTCAAAGAGGGTAGATACCCAAGGTGCTTGGATAAGAGTTTTAAAGGTGTTATTTATGAGGGGTTTTGCATACTAATATGATTTACAATACATTACATTTACAATACAGTACAGTTAATACAATACATTAGTATTGTAATAACTGGGATAGTAAGTATTTGAATAGATGTGCAAGAGTTCAGACCCCCAATGAATGTTAATATTACAGTCGGATCTCATATACCACGGAACCATGGTCTTTTTCGGGTCCTGTGAAGCCCTAATTCTGTATTGAATGTCAGCTCATTAATATGCAACTTTGCCTAGCGCCCCCAGATGGCTCCCTGGCGCTGTTTCAGCACTGTGTTGCTGTGTATGGGTTGCTGCGGTGGCCATGCTGGGAGAGTGGCGAAGTGGTGGAGCCCTGGCTGTGCCCAGGGAGGGTGGGGAAGTGGCAGAGCCCGGGGGCAGGTGGCGAAGTGGCGGAGCCTCTGCAGCCAGGTTGGGGCAAGCAGCAGAGCTGCCGCAGCCCTGGCTGGGATGAGATGGGGTGAGAAGACCAGCTGCCAGTGTCACGGCCAGGATGAGGCAAGCGGCTGAGCTGCCGCCATGGCTGTGAAGGTTGATTTGCATATTCATGCTACCTAATTGAATATTCATGCGTGCCAGGTCGTGCATGCACAGTTGTGAAAAGGGGCCTCCTATAACACTGAAAAATCATGCCACTAAAATGTGAAGCCTCAGTATGGGGAGAGTAAAGTGGAAGAGGGTCGACTGTAATTAGCCCCACTCATAAATCTGCATTTTGTACAGTGAATCCCTGCTGCATTACAACATCTCCATTACGATCTCGCCCATTTGTAAATCAAATTTTTCGCAATTATGATTCAGCCATCTGTGACCTTAGCTGACCGACACATGTGCAGTCGCTCTGCTCTGCCGAGTGGCAGTGCTGCAGTACCTGTGGGGCGGGACTCACCCCAGCCTGCGGGTAGGAGGCTCGCAATGGTGGCACTGTGTCCCGTCCCTGACCTGGGAAACTGGTCCAAGAAAGTGAGGCAAGCTGTGTGCTGGGAGGGCGCAGCTGTTTCTGCACCAGAAGGAGGCTTCTATCCCCCACGTTCTGGGACCGTACAGGCAGCGCTGCCCCTCTGTCACGGGACCGGTGGATGTTAAAGGGAAAGAAACTCCCATACCGACCCGACTCCCCCTCACCCCCAGTGAGCTTCTCCAGGCTGCTGCGGTCGCTCCCACAGCCCAAAACCCACTCTGACCCCAGGGATTTTGCCCGCGATGGCAGCCCTGTGACACACCTGGGGTGCGAGGTTTCTGCAGCTCGTTTAGAGCCCTGTGGCACCCTGCCCCNTCAGTATGGGGAGAGTAAAGTGGAAGAGGGTCGACTGTAATTAGCCCCACTCATAAATCTGCATTTTGTACAGTGAATCCCTGCTGCATTACAACATCTCCATTACGATCTCGCCCATTTGTAAATCAAATTTTTCGCAATTATGATTCAGCCATCTGTGACCTTAGCTGACCGACACATGTGCAGTCGCTCTGCTCTGCCGAGTGGCAGTGCTGCAGTACCTGTGGGGCGGGACTCACCCCAGCCTGCGGGTAGGAGGCTCGCAATGGTGGCACTGTGTCCCGTCCCTGACCTGGGAAACTGGTCCAAGAAAGTGAGGCAAGCTGTGTGCTGGGAGGGCGCAGCTGTTTCTGCACCAGAAGGAGGCTTCTATCCCCCACGTTCTGGGACCGTACAGGCAGCGCTGCCCAGCAGAGCACAGGGACACCCTTCCCCGCTGTGGAGCAGGGCAAACACGCGTGGGGCAATGCGGGGCCCCTGGGGTCTGTGCGAGCACTGGGGTCCGGCCGGGCCGGGGGACAGTGGGGGGGAGCAGCGGCGTGGGGTTTGGGCTGCAAGGACATACGGTGACAGCAGCCCCTCAGAAATGGTTCCCTTTGCTCGCCTGTGCCAAGACAAACTATGGGAAGGAGCGAAAAATTGTCTGCAGCACTCTAGAGTGCTGGGGGGTGGAGCAATGGGCATGGCCTGCATGCATATTAACGACCTGCACTTCTTTGCAAGTTTAGCGTTTTGCGAAGCCTGTGGCCTGTCCCGGTCCTCACGAAGGATGGGGTATAACTGTAAAATTGCTATATTTGTCTAGATTTGTCTAGATTAACTTTTGCCTAACAATTGCCACCAGCTATGCGTGACTGATTTCTGCGATGCGAATCTTTGTCTGAGAGACTGCACCTCCCACTGTAACCAAATGAATAATCCAAAGGCTAAATATTTAGAGTCTGTTAATTTTTAACTTTCTCTTTGAAAAGATGAAATCAATAGACTGATTTACCTGTGGTCTTTGATAACAAAATGAGACTTCTAATCTTATTCTCATATTTCTCCACTTTTTCAATTTTACAGAGTCTTCTGAAATCAAATTTACTAGATGAAGATGGATTATGTCAACACTGGTTATTCCAATGGTAGGAAAACATTTTTGGTATTCCTGCCTGGTTTCCCATGTACATGGAGCTGTTGGTTTTCCCTTTTGTCTTAGACACTAGAAATTCATGTCTGACTGATGATTTCATCTACTGTCCTATAGGAAACCTGACCTACAGTAAAACATGAAAATATTTTCTAACATATACTTAAAAGCTCTTTTGTGTTTTCTCTGCTGACAATGAAATCACTCCTTCATTTTGTTTTCCTTTATATTTTTCTACTTTTATTTGTTCTAATATTTATAGCTGTTGTATGCCTTGCCCTTTACTTTTTATTGTCTGTATTTTATTTAAGAATGCTGGGATTTTGTTTTACTTGTGTTAGCCTGATCTCTTTTGCTCAGCAGAATTTTAAGACAGTGTTCGCATAAGTATCATGGGTATGTTTTTCTCATTATTTATTTGATAATGACTGCTTCTTTATGAGAATATCTTCAGCCATGAAGCTTTTCCTTTAACAGGTTAAAGCTATAGTTTATACATATAAAAGCAACTAAGCTGCATGAATGGCATCTGAGAAATCAGTCTTTAAAGTTGTGATATCCAGTTCTCTCTGTGAGAATGATATCTGATGGAGTCCAGCACTCTAGATCACTCACTTTAGAATGTTGTTACCTCTAGTTGTTTACAATGGTTTCAGAAACTCACAGATTATTTTTTTATTATTGGAAGAATGATACCTCTGTCATGAGTGGGTCACAGTGAAATCACTCCTGATAATAAAGTTGTTCTTTTCTGTGAGATATAAAGCATAACAAATAATTTTCTATGACTTTTTCTCATTCAGACTGTGGCTTGGTAGAGAGTATATTCTATTTTAATATCCAGATTTCTAATATTTTTCTGTCTCTCCGTTTCCCTAGTTGCCTCAGTAATCTGATTCTAAGCATAAATGATGTGCAGTACACAAGTCAGCGCTTGTTCTTCCCTTCATTCTTCCTGTTCACGTCAATTGATATTATTCAGCTGACTCACCCCTGCCAAATCCAAAGTTCATTGAAGATAACAGAAAGACTTCTGATGACTTCACTGTGATTTGAATGAAACAGTTTTTTATGTTATATGGGGAATTTTATGTGATGTCAATCAAGTTGCATGAAGAAATTGTGTAAATAAATAGTATGACTGAGACCACAAAGGGCTGGTGTTTCATGCAGCGTTCATCATGCTAGTGTGAAAAAGAAATAAAAAATTGACAACCTGTCTTTTTTGGCAGGCAGGCACTGGGATTTATACAGCAAAAATGTCTTAGTAGTTTTGGGGAAAACCTACTTCCATAATTAGAAAGCACTGACCTCTCAAAAAATATATATTTCTAGTCACAGCCTTTTATATAAAAAAAAAAAAAATAAAATTAAGTTGGTTTCTAAAAAGGTTGATTCTTAAGTATACAGTCAGGCCTCTTGCACTTCGTGCCCCCCATATTGCGGCTTCAGATCTTAGCAGCATGATTTTTTAGCGATGTAGGAAACCCGTTTCGCAGCTGCGCATACGTGACCTGCTGCCACGGTAGCGGACACAGTGGCAGCACGAGCAACAACCTGGGCAGCGGTGGTGGCTCGGGCAGCAGTGGGGGTGGCACGGATGGTGGCAGTGGTGTGGATGATGGTGGCCGCAGTGGCCATGGCAGCCGCGGTGGCGCGGCTGCCATTCAACGCAGAAGTCAGGCTGCGCGGATCCCAATTAAGACTGCGGGTCCGTGTTATAGGAGACCCGACTGTATTGTAGGTCTTTTCCTATTGGAAACCCTCATGGTTCATATATCAGTTTGTTTTGATTAAACATCTTTGAACAAATATTGAGCAGTCATTTTGCCCATGACATATGCCAGGGAAGGTTTAAACTTAATGTTAGGAAGCGTTTTTTCACAGAGGGAGTGATTGCACATTAGAATGGACTGCCCAGGGAGGTGGTGGAGTCACCATCCCTGCAGGTGTTTAAGAGAAGACTGGATGAGGAGCTTGGTGACATGGTCTAGCTGGGGGGTATAGGGCTGTATAGTCCTGTGGGTCTCTCCTGGCTCAGAGTGGCCTGTGCACCTCTGAAGGATTTAGGTTTATGTTTACCACTCTGGGACGTGCGTTCGGTCTCTGTACGGGTGTTAGCTGGTGAGTTGGACTAAATGATCCTTGTGGGTCTCTTCCAACTCATAATATTCTGTGATTCTGTGAAATGAAAACAAAGCATTTCAAAGAAATACTCTCTTGTCATATTATATAACCCAACAGACTGGATTTTTTTACTTTATCCATAAATATTACCTCCTTTCTATTGTGCATGTAATGGATTGACCTAAAGGGTCAAACATTTAACATAGATGACCTCCACAATTCTTCATTTACTGACCATGGGACATGTTATTCAGTGTGGATCAAACAGCTATCCAGTGGCAAATATTCCTAATACAATCATGGTAATAATTTTAGAGCACTGAAATTATGCTCAGTAAAATATGTTCTTTCCTATTTGGCAGAGGCCTCCCAACTTTCCCATCTTTCAGTAGCTGAGACCTCCTTAACATGTTATTCAGTGAATGACTTGTGATTACCCAGGCAGAGACATCAGTCACTGGGAACAATGAGCAGGAAAGGAGAGGGGTCATCCTTCAGGCACTTGAGAGAAAAAGGCGATTCATGCAGTAACAGAGATTTAAGAGAATTGTGTATAATACATGATGCACAAAGGGCATGTGCTGCCAGATACCCTTGAATGTTACACAGGAGGAGGTTGGGAAATTGAGCTGGCTAAATAACCCTGGCTTTTGTCAATCCAAGATCAGAAGCAGACCCCAACTGAGGGTTCATAATCACGTCCTCACTTGCAAGTTGTTGGATTGTACTGAAAAATATATGCATTCTAGTTTCTTACAGCTAACTTTGAAAATTTTTCACTAATGGGAAATCTATTATGTTAAATAAAAGTTGATCACTAGATAGAGCTTATATGCATTATAAACAGGAATTTTGTGTTATCAGCTCATACTGAGCCATTACTGTGACTCTCTAAAAGCAACTCCTTAACCTAATCAAGCCTGTTTATTAGCACTTACTAGAAGGGACAGGGAAATCATAGTATCATAGAATACCAGATTGGATGGGAAGGATCATCTGGTCCAAACTTTCTTGGCAAATCCATGGTCTAGATGAGATGGCCCAGCACTCTGTCCAGCTGCATCTTAAAAATGTTCAACACTGGGGAATCCACCACTTCCCTGAGAAGATTATTTCAGTGGCTGATTGTTTTCGCTGTGAAAAAATTTTGTCTTATGCCTGATAAGAAACCCCCAGGAGTAACTTGAAAACATTACCCCTCCATGTGGCTCTTTGAAAAAGGGAATCTCCATCTTTTTTGTAGCCACTTTTTAAATACTAGAATGTGGTTATAAGGTCTTCTCTAAGCCTACTTTTCTCAAGGCTTCCCCAGCCCAATTCTCTCAGCTTTTCCTGCTGTGGTAGACACTCCAGTCCTGTTGCTTTTCTATTAACCCCCTTTTTGCCAATACTTTTGCCAGTGATTCTTTAAGTGACCTTAAAATAATAATTCACAACACCCTTCTCTGGAATCTTGACAGCCTGTATTTTTTTTTTTTTCAGCAGGTACAAAAGCTGAGCACAATATTGCAGGTGTGGTGGCCTGTCAAACCCTGCGTAGAGTGGGACAATGACTTCTTTATCTCTGTGGTGATGCTGTTGTCACAGAATCACAGAATCACACAAATTACTACGAGTTGGAAGGCACCCACAAGGATCATCTAGTCCAACTCACCAGCTAACACCCATATAGAGACCAAATGCACACCCCAGAGTGGCAGACATAAACCTAGATCCCTCACAGGCGCACAGGCCACTCCGAGCCAGAGGGGACCCACAGGACCATCCAGCCCAACACCCTCCAGCTAGACCATGTCACTAAGCTCCTCATCCATTCTTCTCTTAAACACCTGCAGGGATGGCTACTCCACCACCTCCCTGGGCAGTCCATTCCGAAGTGCAATCACTCTCTCTGTGAAAAACCGCTTCCTAACATTAAGTTTAAACCTCCCCTGGTGTAGCTTGAGGCCATATCCTCTCGTTCTAGTGTCGTCAGCCTGAAAGAAGAGGTCCACACCCATCTGGTGGCAACTTCCCCGCAGGTAGTTGTAAACAGCAATCAGGTCACCTCTGAGCCTCCTTTTCTCCAGGCTGAACAACCCCAGTTCCCGAAGTCACTCCTCATAGGGCTTGTCCTCCTGTCCCTTCACCATCCTTGTCGCCCTTCTCTGGACCCTCTCAAGCAGATGAACATCCTTCTTAACCTGGGGAGACCAGAACTGCACACAGTGCACAAGATGTGGTCTGACCAGCGCCGAGTACAGGGGAAGGACAACCTCCCTAGTCTGACTGACCACACTGTTCCTGATACAGGCCAGGATGCCATTGGCCTTCTTAGCCACCTGGGCACACTGCTGGCTCATATTGAGTTTCCTGTTGATCATTACACCTAACTCCCTCTCCACTTCACTAATCTCAAGCCTCTCCTCCCCCAGTCGGGAGCGGTGCATGGGGTTGTTATGTCCAAAGTGAAGAACCCGGCACTTTGTCTTGCTAAACCTCGTACTGTTGGAGTCTGCCCATTTCTCTAGCCTGTCGAGGTCCCTCTGAAGGGTCCTCCTGCCCTCTGGCAGTTCAACATTTGCGCCCAGCTTGGTATCATCTGCAAACTTGCTGATGATGGATTTGATTCCCTTGTCCATATCGTCAATAAAGATGTTGAACAGTGCTGGATGTGGCACCATTCACCAGCACTCTCTGAGCTCATCTGTCCAACCATTTCCCAACCCAGCATAAAGTGTTTCCATCTAGTCCATGCTCTACGAGTTTCTCCTGAATCTTAGTGTGGGTAACCGTGTCAAAGGCTTTGCTAAGGTCCAAATACACAACATCCATAGCCTTTTTGTTGTCAACCAGTTGAGTCACTGGATCGTAAAAGGAGATCATGTCTATATATCCCAGTTGAATTCTTCTTCCTCTGCAGCAGGACACTGTTCACTCATACTGAGTTTGTCCACCAGTTTGTCAACCACTTTGTGTGTACCTTTTCACATAAAGGCAGCTCAACATCTTGGTAGATCACAGCCTGTACTGCTCTTCTAGACTGTATTTTCTCAGATATAAGACTTGTCACTATTGAGCTTCATAAGGTTCTTGTTAGCTCAATTTGTCCAGGTCTTCCTGAAGATGTTTTTTCCTTCCGAAGTGCCCACTTCCCCACTCATTTTTATATCAACAGCAAACTTTTCCAGGGTACAGTTGATCCCATCTTCAAGATTGCTTATGGAGATATTAAACAACGCTGGACCCAGTACTCATCACTGGGGGAATCCACGTGTGACAGGTTGTCAGTTTGAAAAGGAGTCATTTACCACCACTCACTCGGTGTTGCCTGTCAGCCAGTTGCCCACCCAGTGCAAGGACTACTAGTCTAGACCATAACACATCCGTTTCTCTGGGAGGAGGCTGTGGAAATCTATATTGAAAGCCTTGGAGGAATCCAGGTAGACAATGTCCATCACTTGTGTCACGTCAATTGAGCAGGTTGCTTTGTCATAGAAGGTGATCAGATTTCTCAAGGACGATTTGTCCCTATGAGAATATTTGCTGTCGTTTCCCAGTCTTGTGCTTCATTTGACTTGTGTTAATCCCCAGGAGGATTCACTTTCACCGAAAAAGGATAATTTTCTCAGAGACTGAGATATAATTGATGGGACTGAAAACAGATAATTCCCCAGGTCCTCCTTTGATACCTTCTCATAGATTGGAGTAACATTATCCCTCTTCCAGTCTCCTGAAGCATCCCCTCATCTCCATGAATTCTCAACCATTATGGAGATCAACCTCTCCAAAACATCGGCAAGCTCTCTTGACACCCTCATATGGATATTGCCATGGCCCATCGATTTGTGGAGGTCAAGCACATGTAAGACTTCTTATACTCTTCCTTCATTAACATTGGGTCTGTATTTGCATCAGCCTGTATATTTCTGTTCCCAAGGCCTGGGATGAAAAGATATTTTAATGTCTCAGGAATAATATGAGCTGCTATGTTGTTTTTCAATATGTGGAAAAAGCTTGTATGAGTGTTAGAGGCATATTTACCAGAGAGAACTCAGCTAACCACCATATTTGTCTTTGTCAAAAAAAAAAAGAAAAACTGAGAAAATTAAACCTACAAAATTAAACACAGACACTTTATTTATAAACAAAATAAAAGAATGAAGGTATAACTCTATACATTAAGCTATATAATTCAGAATTCCTCCAGGTAAATGAATCTTGTAAAATTAAAGAATTTTACAAACACCTAAATATCTCATGTACAGGCAAAAGAAAGTCTAAGAACCTTAAAATATTAACGTTTCCATTTCCATTTTTTTTTAAAGACATGAGAAAATCACATCTACACATCTCTGTGGTGATTGCCATGAGATCTCCACTCCAGCCACCTGAAATACTTACTGTAAATCTGGGACACAGTATTCTTTTATACCTTGTATTTTTCACTGTACCATAGCAATGGAATTATATGTACACAGTCTTTATAAATAAAACACCTAATTCCCGTTCAGCTTCAAGTATGTAACCCAGTGACCCACATGGCAGAGGCAAACAGAAAAAGATTACACACTTGTTTTTTCAGAGGTTGGGCTTATCAACATCATTTCTTAAAGGACATTGCTTAGAGAAGGAGTATGGGTAATATTCTTGTTCTGAACACTCAAAGTCTGTTAATAAGAATTAATATGAGGCTTAGTCATAGTATTTTAAATATTTACAATACACCTATTTACACGCTATCACTTTGAGGTTAAATACCTAACTAAGTACTTATGGTTACTTTTAGTGTCTTTTTTACCAGATTATTTTAACAATTAGCAAATAAATAAGTAGAATAATTAATTTAATTTTGCACAAATACTTACTCATAATACAGAGCTTTTTCATGTTTCTTACTGTCTGTTTAGCAAAGTTTATAGCAAGAGTCAGACCTATTTGACTGCGAAGTATCAGCTGGTGTCATCCAATCCTTTGAAACTTTTTGATAAAGGATTTTATATATATGTTGATACAGACAAACCTGAGCCAGTATATGCCTGTATATTGCTATAAAAACATCTAGCTGAGAGGGACCTTCAGAAATCACTCAGTCCTCATCAAAGTTGGATATATAATAGCACCATTTTATGACAGAAATTTGACAAAACTGAGTGCTCACTGTCCTAAAACTTTAAAAAGTGACTGCAGGTGTGTCAGTGATGTGACCCTTGAATTTTTTTCATATCTGGCACAGGCATGGAGAAGAGGTTATTCCTTTTTCTTTCAGTAAATCACCTGCGAGTCTCCCTCTTGACGTTCCTCATGCTGCTGTGTTCTCTCTCCTGGAATTTCTTCCACTGGTCTGTCCTTTTACCAAAACCAAGTGCTGGAGGAAGCACAGAATCCTGTTGAAGTCTTGCAAATGATTTCCAGAAGATAATTGCTTCATCTATTTTTCAGAATGGACTTCTATTTATAGCCAACAGTGTGCCCAGGTGGCTAAGAGAGCCGATGGCATCCTGGCCTGTATCAGGAGCAGTGTGGCCAATAGGACTAGGGAAGTTATTCTTCCCTTATACTCAGCACTGGTCAGACCACATCTTGAGTACTGTGTCCAGTTCTGGTGTCCCCAGTTTAAGAAAATGTTGAACTGCTTGAGAGGGTCCAGAGAAGGGCAAAGAGGATGGTGAAAGGACTGGAGAACAAACCCTATGGGGAGCAACTGCAAGAGCTGGGATTGTTGAGCCTGGATAAGAGAAGCCTCAGAGGCGACCTCATTGCTGTTTACAACTACCTGAAGGGAGGTTGTAGTGTAGCAGTTGTAAATCTCTTCTCTCAGGCTGCCAGTACCAGAACAAGAGGACATGGCCTTAAGCTACTGTTATGGTTTAGGGGGTTTTCTGCTGCTCTGGCAGAGAGGGGGTTAACAGCTTAGTTCTTGCCTGAGCTCTCCGTGCTGCCATGGCCTTCAAGGTTATAGAGATAGAGGAGTCTCTGTGAATAACATACTTGGGAGAGAAGAAAAAGAAGTAGTAAGATGTAGCGTGCCGGCTCAGACCCTGCGTCGGGAGGCTGGTTTACCCCTACCCTATGTTCCCCCTTTTTCTCCTGGTGGAAAAGGGAATACAGTGAATCCTCTCTGTATCGCGACTTCTCCTTCACGACCTCGCGCATTTGTGATGTGAATTTATCGCAGTTTTGATTCCACCATTTGCGAATTTATGCCGTTCGCGCATGCGCACTGCTGCTGCTCCACCGAGAGGCGGTGCCGGAGCTCCCTGTGGGGCGGCGCTGGCCCGGTCCAACGGGGACGGCCATGAGTCCCGCTGTCCTGTTACTCTAAGCTCAGCTGGGGAACTGAACCCCCCGTGGGCGTGTGTTACTGTTTCTGTGGCTACAGGGAGGGAGGGCAGTGCCACAGGAAAGTGGAGCTGGGCTGGGCGCAGNTGGTTTTGCCTGTAACCAGGTTTATTCTCCAGTTTCTCTCCTTCAGGAGAAGGCATCCAGTCAGGGTCAAACCACGACAGCTACACAAGGAGAGATTTAGACTGGATGCTAGAAAAAGTTTTTTCACAGAGAGCGTGATTAGTCAGTGGAATGGTCTGCCCAGGGAGGTGGTGGAGCCACCATCCCTGGAGGTGTTTAAGAAATGACTGGATGAGGAACACTGTGACATGGTCTAGATAACGGGATGATGGGACAGGAAATTAGGTTATATAATTAAAAAAAAAAAATTATGATGACACGACCCTGAGATCAGCTCAGATAGATAGAGTGTGGTGTCCAATGCTCCACAGTTGTTAGTTTGATACATATATGGGCATTCGCTTGGGAGTTGGACTCAATAATCCATTTCACTTTTGCGTCCCTTCCAACTCAGAATATTCTGTGATTCTGTGATCCCAAGGTGACATCTGCCTGTCTCATGAAAACATGACACTGCCTATTTTGCTTGATCATGTAATACCACATCATCTATGGGCTCTTTCCTGGAGGAATCCTGTCTGCTTGTTTGTTTCCTGTTTGTTCCTAAGTATGCCACCTTGTATCTCTCCCTTCTGAATGGCTTGAGGACCATTTCTCTACTTCCTTGAGATCTCATTGATTGCTAGTCCCAACTTTCAATGTAGTCTTTACTGTCTTTGTGTTTTCTCTAATTTTACACAGAAGCTTACTCTCTCTTCTTACATTAATTAGAGATTGAATGGAGCTGTATGAAAGACAAGGACCTATGGGGAGGCATTTGCTTCCATTTTGACAGAACATTTGGGAAGTCTTCTGAGAAATACTATCCAACTGCTATTGCACCCAGTTTATAGCAATTTAATCTAGAACATGTTTCCCTAGCTTAAAAGGTTGTACTCTGAAATAATGTCATGTTTTCAAGACAAGATACATGATGCTTATTGCTTTTCCCTAACCACATAGTTGGATACCATGCTGCTGAAGGAAATGAGCCAATTTTAACACAATTTGTTCTTTACAAATCTCTGGTGTCTCGTCTCAGTTTTGCCTCCCCCCTTGCAAATAATTTATAACCTTTTCATTTTGCCAGACAGATCTCCTTGTCTCTTTTAAGACTCCAATTAATTATATATTTGTACGAGACTTGATAGTCCAGCTTATTTTATTGTACCTGACAAAGATTTTCCTTAGTACAAATATAGCACATAGTCTGAGCCTCATGCCTCCCACAGGAAGTAGACATATATTTTACTGTTAGGCTTAGATGATTGTTTAAGTTCAATTTATTGTTAAAGTATCTTCCATTAATATCCAGGCCTAAAATTCATTTTAGTCATAGCGTGACTAGTCTGAAACTTTTCAAGCCTGAAGACACAGAGTTTCTTGTCTCTTTGAGGAGTGAGGCTTCAGATGTGAGTCCAGTTTCTCATTTGCATATGAGATTACACTTCTGTCACAGAATCACAACTACCTGAAGGGAGGTTGCAGTCTGGTGGGTGTAAATCTCTTCTCTCAGGCTACCAGCACCAGGACAAGAGGACATGTCCTTAGGCTACACCAGGGGAGGTTTAGCCTGGATGTTAGGAAGAGTTTTATCACAGATTGATTTGTCAGTGGAATGGACTGCCCAGGGAGGTGGTGGATTCATCATCCCTAGAGGTGTTTAAGAAAAGACTGGATGAGGAGCTCTGTGACATGGTCTAGGCAATGGGAGGCTTGGATTGATGGAGCCTGGGGCCCATGGTTCCAGGGTTGTGGGTTCGATCCCTGTGTGGAAGTTCTCTTGGGAGTGGGACTAGATGATCCTTGTGGGTCCCTTCCTGTGAACCTGCGAGCTGGAAGGGACGCACAAGGATCATCAACTCCAACTCTTAAACAGCACAACTGCCTTCCTGGCGGGAATCAAACCCTGGTCTCTCGTGTGAGAGGAGGGGACACTCACCACTGTACTACAGTGGATGTCTAAATCCACTAGAGAGGGGCTCAATTAGAGCAGGCAGTAAGTAACATTTCTGCCACAATGGAAATTATGACCAATTCCACAGCTAATGCCCTTGGAAAAAATTCAAGAGGAAATAAAATCAAAATAGAGTGGCTTTAACTTTACTCACAGCCCATGTGGGAGGAAGGGCAACGAGGATGGTGAAGGGACTGGAGAGCAGGCCCTATGAGGAGCTACTATAGGAACTGGGATTGTTCAGCCTGGAGAAGAGGAGGCTCAGAGGTGACCTCATTGCTGTTTACAACTACCTGCGGGGAGGTTGCAGCCAGATGGGTGTAGACCTCTTCTTCCAGGCTGATGACACCAGAACGAGAGGGCACGGCCTCAAGCTACGCCAGGGGAGGTTCAGTCTTAACGTTAGGAAGTGGTTTTTCACAGAGAGAGTAATTGCGTATTGGAATGGGCTGCCACCCACCACCTTCCCTGGAGGTGTTTAAGAGAAGACTGGACGAGGAGCTTAGTGACATGGTCTAGCTGGGGGGTGTAGGGCTGGATGACACTGGGCCCCTTCCGGCTCTGAGTGGCCTGCTAGACTGTGAGGGATCTAGGTTGGTGTTATGCTCTGGGATGTGCTCTCAGTCTCTGTACGGGTGTTAGGTGGTGAGTTGGACTAGATGATCCTTGTGGGTCCCTTCCAACTCA
This sequence comes from Pitta sordida, assembly GCA_013390025.1. NCBI lineage: Eukaryota > Metazoa > Chordata > Aves > Passeriformes > Pittidae > Pitta > Pitta sordida. The sequence continues at coordinate 47,853 of WEKX01010304.1, forward strand.
TAATATTCTGTGTGATTCTGTGATTCTGAGTCTGCAAACTAATCAATACAACTTGCTGCACCTATGTGGATCATTCAGGGCAAATTGAGACAGATGTACAGAATGTGTGGCGCAAGGGAAAATTTTATGTGAGGTAACAAAAGGTGATACCTCACGGATCACCAGCATTTGGAACACACTGTCCTCCTGGTTACCAGATTTGACTTGATTAAAAAATACTTTTGTAACAATACTAGGAATTGTATAGTCGGTCCTCTTGCACTTCACGCCCCCCATATTGTGTCTTCACATCTTAGCAGCATGATTTTTTAGTGATGATGGAGGCCCCTTTTCGCAACTGCACATGTGCGACCTGGCATGCATGAATATTCAGTTAGGCAATCATGAATATGCAAATCAACCCTCACAGCCGCCGCGGCAGCCCCGCCGCTCCACTCACCCTGTTGCCGCCTGCAGTGGCAGCCCTGCCACTCTGATCGCCCCGTCCCCACTTGTGGTGGCGGCCCCTGTGGCCCTGTTGCTTTCCCGCTCCCCCTAGCACAGCTGCCACAGCAACCAATACACAGCAACACAGTGCCAAAACAGTGCTGGGAAGCCATCTGAGGGTGCAGGGCAAATTTGCATATTAATGAGCTGCCATTCAATGTGGAAGTAGGGCTTCGGAGAACCCGATTAAGACCACGAGTCCACAATATAGGAGACATGACTGTACTAGGAATACTTAGTTGTTGTATGTTTAAATGTTCTGTGTGCCAATGTAAAGATACTACTGGAACATTGAACCCTGGTATAGGCAAAAGAATTTGTGTGGGGCAAGGAAAAGTGGGGATTGAGTTGTGGACAAAAGGAGTGATAAACCAAAGATTGCCAGCAGGATGTTGAAAATGGGCTGAGGGGATTAAGTTTCACTACAATGTGCACCCTGCCCTATAAAAAAGGACCCCATGTGGACACTAGGATGCATATGTAACACACCTGTTGAATATGTATAACTCCCTAGCGTTTAAGGCATTGCCAAAACAGTAGTAAGCAAGCAAGTTTGGCAAGGACTAATCCCCCTTGCTTCACAGTGCTCTTAATAAACATACCTATCTCATAACTCTTATGGGCTATGGGGTCTTTTTCTGAAATTCAGTTTGTCTTTTGGCCTAATGGTGGTCTATAGTTAATGTATGTATTTCTAAAACTACTGAACATTTTAGATAAACAATGCAGAAACTAAACCCTATAGGTCAGTGGAGTAGGAGAGAAGAAAGGTTTAATTTCTCCTATGTAACACTGCTTTCCACTCCTGCAGAAGAGACATTAAAATACATGTTGAAAAACTCACATTTTATATAGATTGAATTCCTTAGTTCTTATTCTTTCTCTTGGAATTCCTTTGCCGTGCAAACTGAAAACTGAGTTCAGTAAGTACTATAAATTTTAAAACGGGCTTAAAGTGACACAGTTGGGCAATTTGGGAGAGCACAGGAAGATGAGAAATCTCATTGATGATTTCTTTGAAAAATGCCCAGCAGCAATAGGCATGGTCAACACAGCATATGGAGAAGAACTCCAATCACAAATATTCTTTTTTACTGTACCTGGAAACCAGACACTTCATGGGAAGACTGAATAATGTCCTAAGCAGTGTTTATATGACAGACTAGCAGCATCTTGTGAGCCTCACTTCTGGCAACACTGCTGTTCTTAATACTTTGATGTGTTACTAATTGAAATATTGAAGCCTTGAAATTCAATAAAATGCTGACAATTCTGCAGAAGATCTTTAATATCGACATTTGGATACAGGTACAGAGGCAGCTGTAGGAAGGGTTTCCCTGGTAAAGATGTTGGATGAGAAAAACCACTTCTCTGTCACGACAGAACATCAGTCTGAAAGTTAGTATCTACTTGAAGAAAGACACTTCAAGCCCTACAAATAATCTCGTAGGCATAAATCACTAAAACGACAATCTTAGTAAATACATAGACAGAATTCTCCACTAGGGACAAAGGAAAATATTGTAATATTCTAAAGGATAACTGCCCCAGTTTGATTTTATGACCTTTTTAATTCTGACTTGAATCTTAACATTTATGTAATACTTAAATAATGATGTTTCAATAAAGAGTGGTGATACACATATGGAATTATTTGAAGATATTCCAAAGAAATGCATTGAACTTCTATTGTCACAGAATCACACAGAATCACAGAATATTATGAGTTGGAAGGGACCCACAAGGATCATCTAGTCCAACTATTGTCCTAAGGTAATTCCAGCTAAATCCTTCCTCTAATAATTTTTTATTGACTGTAAGAATTTGAATAACTGATCATTAAGTAACATTGGGTTCAGAGACTACGATTAGTGGATATCTGAATTTCCTGAAGTGATAAATGGAACTGAACTGGATGATCCTTATGGGTCCCTTCCAACTCATAATATTATGTGAATTCTGTGAATTCTGTGAATTGAGCAAGGACACCAAGAACAACAAAGCTTCTTTGCTTGATACAAAATGCTGTCAGTTAATGTCTCATTTGCTGAATACCACATTTTCCAGTGAGCAGTTTGTTTGCTGAGGAGGACAGGTAGTTTGCCAGATGTGATTAACTGACACTTCTGGTGAGGAGTTTAATATTGATATTTAAAAATAGACATCCTATCTAAATATTCCCTTGCCCTTAAACTCTGCCCATAGGATAAGTGAGTGTGCAGAATTTGCAGTTGTGTTGTTTATTTGCATGATACAGTCTTACAGATTAAGTCTTTTGTTGTGATCTTCTTGTGATCACTGGTATATATGCAGCTTAAGGTTTCTTTTGCCTGTGTTAAGTCACCATATTGTGAAGAGGTTTATAACTCTTACTTCGTGCCACTACTGGTATATAGCCAGGCTTTTGTACAGAATCAGTGGACCTGTTATAAAACTATATTAAGTTATTAAATCAGTAAACAGGTATGTATTGGAAACTACAATAACAAACTTCATAACGAGCCCTGTGTTATGACTCAAGTAGTTGCAGCAATTTCAGCAGAACCCATGTTAATTAGCAGCAAGTTTCACATTATGCAATTTGTATTGAGATCTTAAATTTTAAACATAAACAATTTAAGTTGTGAACCTCCTATCCAAACAGACTGGAACAACTCGACTGGTTGATGACAAAAAGGCTGTGGATGTTGTGTACTTGGACCTTAGCAAAGCCTTTGACACGGTTTCCCACAATAAGCTTCAGGAGAAACTTGTAAAGCACGGGCTGGAAAGGAACATTTTATGCTGGGTTACAAACTGGTTGGAAGGGCGAGCTCAGAGGGTGGTGGTGAATGGTGCAACATCGGACTGGCGGCCAGTCACCAGTGGAGTCCCACAGGGGTCAGTGTTGGGCCCAGTACTGTTCAACATCTTTATCGATGACATGGACAAGGGAATTCAATCCATCATCAGCAAGTTTGCAGATGATACTAAGCTGGGGGCAAATGTTGAACTGCCGGAGGGTAGAAAGGCCCTCCAGAGGGACCTTGACAGACTGGAGGGATGGGCAGGCTTCAACAGTATGAGGTTTAACAAGACTAAGTGCCGGGTTCTTCACTTCGGCCATAACAACCCCATGCACCGCTATCGGCTGGGGGAGGAGTGGCTCGAGGCTAGTGAAGTGGAGAGAGACTTAGGTGTACTGATCGATAGGAAACTCAATATGAGCCAGCAGTGTGCCCAGGTGGCTAAGAAGGCCAATGGCATCCTGGCCTGCATCAGGAACAGTGTGGTCAGTCGGTCCAGGGAGGTTGTCCTTCCCCTGTACACAGCGCTGGTCAGACCTCATCTTGAGTACTGTGTGCAGTTCTGGGCTCCCCAGTTTAAGAGGGATGTTGAGCTGCTTGAGAGGGTCCAGAGAAGGGCAACGAGGATGCTGAATGGACTGGAGGGCAGGCCCTATGAGGAGCGACTACAGGAACTGGGACTGTTCAGTCTGGAAAAGAGGAGGCTCAGAGGTGACCTCATTGCTGTTTACAACTACCTGCGGGGAGGTTGCAGTCAGATGGGTGTAGACCTCTTCTTCCAGGCTGACGACACCAGAACGAGAGGGCACGGCCTCAAGCTACGCCAGGGGAGGTTCAATCTTAATGTTAGGAAGCGGTTTTTCACAGAGAGTAATTGCATATTGGAATGGGCTGCCCAGGGAGGTGGTGGAGTCGCCATCCCTGGAGGTGTTTAAGAGAAGACTGGACGAGGAGCTTAGTGACATGGTCTAGCTGGGGGGTGTAGGGCTGGATGACCCTGGACCCCTTCCGGCTCAGAGTGGCCTGCTAGACTGTGAGGGATCTAGGTGGTGTTACGCTCTGGGATGTGCTCTCGGACTCTGTACGGGTGTTAGGTGGTGAGTTGGACTAGATGATCCTTGTGGGTCCCTTCCAACTCATAATATTCTGTGATTCTGTGATTCTGTGAACTGTTCACACTTCAAATTTTAATTGCATCATGTTCTCCCACCAAAATAATCACAAAGCAGCGAGGGCAGGGTTTTCCTGTGCAGGCACTGATGAGTTCCCACCTCTGAGCATTGAACCTCTGATCAGGTGTCTGTGTGAAATCCACTCTGATTTGGTGTCTTATGTAAGAAAGAGATGTCTGTTTTTTTATTTGTTTGTTCATTTGGCGGCGGGTTGGGATTTGGTTTTTTTTTGCTTTTCTTTGTATGAAAAGAGCTAAGATGCTCTAGGTCATAGGACTTTGTTCTGGTAAGGTATATAAACACTGGAAGGTTTCCTCAGTGAAGACAGGAGTGAAGGCAACTAGAAGGGAGCCTGGTTTAGACTGAAGGAGAGGACTTAGTGTCAGGATCAAGTCTGTCTTGCTTGAAAACCATCATTTGCACTAAGGGTTGCTGTCATCCATGTCTTAAATTTCTGTTGTGAACAACTGAACCTGGGGTGCCTTCCCTTCTGCAAGAAGGGTGTCTATCTGTCAGAAACCTTACACAGTGAAAAAAAATCTAGTAGGTCTTTGGTTGCCTCTAGGAATAAATTTTGTGAACACACACATACATAGCAAGTTTATGCTGAACGTTTAGTAAATACTGAGAATACTTTTCTTGCTAAAAAATATTACATGAAGCTAATTTTGCATACAAAAGGAACTCAGAATAATTTCTTGTGAACCAGCAGCTGGAGTTACATTTTAGAGGGGGAAATAGTCTGTCTTGCTTTGGATGAGTGATACTATTTACATTATCACTGGAAAAAACTGTCTTAAAATCAGACTTAGGCATGTATGTATGCAATGATAAAAGCATGTGTGTGTGAGAGAGAGAGAGAGGAAAAAAGGAGCTGAGGCTGAGAAATCTTAAGTTTCCTTGGTTTTACTTAACAAGACTAAGTGCCAGGTTCTTCACTTTGGACAGAACAACCCCATCCATCGCTATCGGTTGGGGGCTGAGTGGCTGGAGAGAGGGGAAATGGAGAGGAGTTTAGGAGTTATGATTGACAGAAAACTTAATATGAGCCAGCAGTGTGCCCAGGTGGCTAAGAAGGCAAATGGCATCCTGGCCCGTATTAGGAACAGTGTGGTCCGTCGGTCTAGGGAAGTTATCCTTCCCCTGTACTTGCTGGTGGTCAGACCTCATCTTGAGTACTGTGTGCAGTTCTGGGCTCCCCAGTTTAAGAAGGATATTGAACTACTCGAGAGGGTCCAGAGAAGGGCGGCAAGGATGGTGAAAGGACTGGAGGACAAGCCCTGTGGGGAGCGGCTATGGGAACTGGGGTTGTTCAGCCTGGAGAAGAGGAGGATCAGAGTTGACCTCATTGCTGTTTACAACTGCCTGAGGGGACGCTGCCACCAGGTGGGTGAGGATCTCTTGTCTCAGGCTGACAACACCAGAACGAGAGGACATGGCCTTAAGCTACACCAAGGGAGGTTTAAACTGAATGTTAGGAAGAGGTTTTTCACAGAGAGAGTGATCACTCATTGGAATGGTCTGCCTAGGGAGGTGGTGGAGTCGCCCTCCCTGGAAGTGTTTAAGAGTAGGCTGGATGAGGCAATTAGTGTCATGGTTTAGACAATGGGTTGGTATTGGGTTACAGGTTGGACTTGATGATCTCCAAGGTCTCTTCCAACCTTGCTAATACTGTGATACTCCGATACTTCTGAACAAGGTTTGTACTATGTTTGATGGAATGGAAGATTTGCTTTTTTGGGAAACATTTTGTGTTTTCTTGTTCTTCCAGTAAGAAACTATTCATCAGTTTTCCTGACATTTCCAGTATTTAGTATCTCAAGTAGATATGAAAAAGTAACTCTTCTGCCACAGCAGAGAACACTGGAAGCAAGTAATGCTTCAAGTCATGTTCAGTGGCAAGAAACATTACAGTGCAGTTTGAATTACTTGCTCAGTGCAAAAGGTGTAAATAAAACACCTGTGTTCTCTTTGGCTGACAGCCCAAACTCAAGTGCAAATCTGTTTTTTGTTGAAACCCAGTATATCTCTGTCCTTATGCATAATATAGGAGAAAACCTGAGCACATGTGAAAATTTGCAGTTAACCCAAATAATGCTGGGCTTATGCTCTGGAATGCTCTCTGTTGTCAGAGAATGGTTATTTGGCAAAGGTGTAAAGAAGTAGCAGGGTAGTGCTTGGTGGATATGAACGTGGCCTTTCCTCTAGCCCAGTGGACTCTTACAAACATATATGACATCAAGAAATGCTGAAAGACTTTTTTTTTCACTTTTTGTTGCTCTTGATAGGACCACATTTTTTCTTTACATTTTTTGATAGTACCATATTTTTCCTTTATGTTTTTACATTATTCTTCTTATTGTTGTTGTTGTTCTTGTTCTCGTTGTCATCATCATCATTCTGTGTTTAAAAAGGCCTTATTTTTATGAAGCATATTTCTGAAAGTAGGGAAGACAGTAATCCCTAGAAAACTGATGGTGAGATATAACAAAAATTCATGCTGTTCTAGGTAGACAATACTCTCAAGAGAGCCATGTTACTTTCTGATACTTTAAAAGCCCTTTTTAAAGCTGTTCCTAGTGATGTACTTATAAAGGCAAAACAAATTTGAGAAAAAACATTTTTAAACAGGTAGCAGCGGCAGACTTGCCAATAAACCTGATCCAAAACCAGTCTTCAGTACTTCAGTTTACAGTTAAGTCAGTGTCCCTCTGATACATAGTTTTCTGTGTGAATATATTTTTATGTAAGCATGAATGTATGTGTAGACAGGACTTTTAAATGTAGTGAGAAAAATGTAATACAGGGTCTGTGGTCAAAATATTTTTAGCATTTCCACTGATATCCAGAACGGCCAGAAATTCTGTGTGATGTTTTGTTTCAGCTTGGACTATTGTTTGCACATCTGCAAAAACTATGAGTACATAAAGTACTCACATAGTAACAAAATTATTTGTCAGACAGAGGTATGTTTGTGTAAAATAACATTGTTAATTCTAGCAATTTCTCACTAATTATTTTTTAATTTAAAATTTATTTTCATTGTTATAAGGAATTCTCCCATAAATGTGGGCATAAGTTTTTGTGAGGATAAATTTTCCATTTCATTTGAGAGTTTGCAACTCTGAAGATCTAATATTCTGGAAATTGATGTTTTTTCTTGTTACAATAGTAGTTTCATTTCAAAGATGTTGTTGCAGTTTTTAAGGTTCTTCAGATGGTCACTGTTGTAGCAATCCTTCCAAAGTTTGTGGAAATTAAAGACACACAATCATTTAAAAGCACTATTAGACTAAATCAGTACAAGAAAAGTAAAAATTGAACGCGACAGTCCTGTCAAGATGCTGTTCTAATTTTTTCTGTCCACACTTAAGTGTTTTTTTCATGCTGCAAACATGAGTTTTTACTCCTCCTTTTCTATTCTGTTGAATTTTAGACTACTCAGTAAACATCTTAACAAATCCCTGCAATGCTGTTTTAATTTGACTCCCTATACACTCAGATTGGTGTCTTCAGACCACTTGGATTGTTCATACTACTGGTTTTAAACATTTTACTGAGAGCCTCCTCTCTCTGTCCAACAACAGAGTAAATAATATGTTGTGTTGTTAGGGCTGTATTGCAAAAGAAAATATTTCTCTTCTGAAGCTATTATATATTTTTGAAGGTCCTAAAATTGTAGCCAATGTTACCTGAGAAGCAGGACTAGAAGAGTTGCATAGGAAGGCTATAACTGATTTGGGAGACTGGTTTTGATAAGAATGACAACTGTTAAGTTGCTGCTTCCTATCCATTCCCCCATGTCCTACCTGACTTATCACTCCATGCCCTATCACTCTTGCATCCCCTTTAGGTATTGGAAAAGTACTATAAAGTCTTCCTAGAGCCATCTCTTCTCCAGGCTGAACAAGTCATAACTTATGGTGTCTCTTTATAAGACACATGCAGTATGGATAGTAGTACTAATTAATTCTTAGGTACCTTAAACAAGAAGTGGATTTCAGTTCCTGGTCATTTCACTAGGCTGGAGAAGAGAGTGTATGGGAGAGGAGAGACACCTTCTCCCCTTTTGTCTTTTTTCTTTCCCTCTTTGTCTCTTTTCTTTTTCCCCCCAAACATTAACATTCTGTAGGCTTGTTTTCCTAGGATGTGTTTTTAATTTACTTTCAAATTTGTCTGATTTATCAAGGACTAATTCAGAACTTTGAGCATCATCTGAAGTGCAGTTTAAAACCAGAAAGAAATATTCAGCACCAATGAAACTTGGAAGAAATCCTGTTTCCTAATAAGTCCTAGTCATGATTTTTAAACTCCTCAGGAAGATGAAAATCTTGTTTAGAGTTCAAATGAAAACAAAGGTTAGATAGCACTTGTTCACATTATTCAGCTCCACAGGTAACTATTTGCAGTGCAGTGCAATAGGATTTGATTTTTCGAAACATGGAAATGTAAAGCAGAATTATGATGACTTAAAAGGACATATTAAAATTATGTATGTTCCTATTGCATAGCATTCCTAAATAAAATACCTGAAATATAACATTATTTTGAATGTAATAGTCAGTTTCAGAAAAATGTGTGTTAGAAAGCATGGAAGTAGTACATTACAGCAGAAGTATGGTTATTTGGCTTAATTCTTTTAAAATACAGACAGTCCCTGGTTTTCACAGGTGAACGGGTCTGTCCAGGCACTGTGAACCCAGCAAACTGCGAAGAGAGCAAACTCATGAATATGCAATTAAGTTCCTCCCATCGCCCTGCTCTCCTCAGCTCCTGAGGGTGGCAGAGCATTCCCGGGATCACCTACCACCCTGAGCCAGCCAAGGAGACCTGAGGGAATGGCTTCTGTCCAATGCTGTACAGTGAGTCCCAGGATTCCTGCCTCTTGCCTCTGTAGTGATCTCAGACTTACTAGGGCGTGTGTCTTTAATGTCAACTCAACCGGATAAACATGGTAGTGGGGGGGGATCCCGATGCTGCTGCCATGGTGGAGTGGACATGGGCAGCCAGTCCCAGAGCCACTAGCCATGCCAGTGCAAGCCAGGGCAGGGAGCACATGGAATATACTAGGACAGGTTGGGATGTGCTGGTGCCACACACCTCCACTGCTGCCAGCCTATCCTGAACCTAATAACCATGGGAATCATTCCCCGTCCGGCAAATGGCTTATTTACATTTCCATAAGCTTACGCAGAGCTTAGCTCGCCATGCATCGGTCCCTATTTCTTTGTTTGGTTGGCTGTTTTGTTTGGGAGTTTTGGGGGAGTTGTTTTGTTGTTGGGTTTTTTCCCAGCCAAGCAACTGAATTGGCTGTCCCTGCTCCCACCTCGTGCTGTGCAGCAGTACCACTCAACCTGTGTGGTCAGCTGGGCTACCTCTCCCCGTGGGGCGACCCTACTGTGACCATTCCTTGCCTGCCTCCCTGCGAGTCCGATGCCACTGCACTAGCTCCTTCCCTGCACCAGCTGACAGGAACGCTAAGCATAGCCCTTGATTCAGCCACGGGCACTGCTGACACAGACGAGAGCTGGGACTATGTTATCACTGGGCAGCCCAAGCTCCTCAGGACACAGGCACGCAGGCTGTGATGCAAGCAGACTGTGACACAGCGTCCTGGGGGATATCAGGGCTTTAACTCTGCACCCATGGGTTTTCCGTGCAGCTTCACTGGCGAGGAAAACACAATGTGCAAAGCATATATGAGAGATACATACCCCCTGAATCCCAGTGAATGTCCAACTGCCTCACAGTGCTGGGGGTGGCTGCACCGTGTTTGCCACACCACTGCCGGGCATTGGCAAGTGCAGAAAGGTTTGTGACTTTGACAAGCACAGTGCAACTGACATAGCACTGTGTCTCCAGCTTTGCTGGAGTGTTCCTGAGACACCAGCATTGAGCACAGCCTTTGAAACTCCACTTTAAATGTGTGGGCTGCAGCAAGGCACATAAAAGCACGTAAAGGCAGCTCCAAAGTGAAGAGGTTGGATAGGTTGAAATTCCTCCCACCAATCGCAGCCCTGACACCCTCCTCCCCTCCTCCGTCCAGCATGGCAGCCACAAAAAAGCACTGTTAGTCCACGGGATCAGTGCTAAGTCCCAACACAGTTGCCAGGGACCAAGTCAGCCCGAGCTTGGTTCCTGCAGTGCTGCATGGCGTGACATAGTCCCTCACCATCCCATGGCAGCCTTGGGTGAGCTGCAGGAGGGAGGGAGCCCTCCTCAGTTGTGGGCAGAGCGGGGCCACTTGCCCTGCACAGTAGATGCTACATGCAGCACACCTAAAGCAAGATGTAAAGACCCTGCTTCCCAGGGTCCCAGCAGAGCCAAGCACAGCTCCAGCAGCCCTGATCCTCCCTACCTGCCCCTCTGCAGCTCCTCGCACCTCCTCCCTGCCCCTCATCTGCTCCTACATTCCAGACATTTTTTCACAAATTACTCCTGTATTAAAAACAGAGTATGTAGTGCTGCCTTGAGGGAGCTTTGACTTCGGTGCCCACTCCCTCTCCACTCCTGCGGCAGCCCAGGGGGCCCCACTTCCGCTGCCACGTTGCCATGCCCACCTGACACCATGGCACTGTGGCACTGCTGCCTCTTCGCCACACACCTGTCAGCGGTCCTGGCTACAGGGTGATGGTGGCAGCTCCCCTTCCCCTTAAATGGTGCAAATGGACAACCCTCGGGAGCTGAGGGGGCTAGTGGTGACAGGCAGGGCTCATTTGCGTATCCATGAGCCATCTGAGTTCACGGCACTATCTGACCCTGCTTTTTTGCTGAAAAATGAATTATGAAGAATAGAAACCGCTAAGATGCGAGTCAAAAATAGTTGTGGGCTTACTGTAAAACAAAGAATCTTTTGATGATTCTGACAATATGCTGAACTAATAGATAGGATTTTATTAAATCTATTGGAACCATAAAGTCCTAATGACTACTTAAGGATTCACTAAGATTTTGAGGTATGAATCATGGTACAGTCATCATATGTTGGCCCCCTATTATTGCAGTGGTTTGTTAATTAAATATATATATATTATAAAATTAATAATTCCATCTTGGCTAACATAATTACCATTTTTATGATTTACCTAAATGTTTTCTTGTCATAGTTGGCCTTGTAATGTGTATGGTGAATGCATCTTTGTATTTTGTATTCCATATTGCTGTGTTTGGGTGGTGCTGTTCCGAAAAGTAGCAGCGGCTGCGGTGGCGGTTCCTGCAGCTTGACGTGACAACAATCGGAGCTACACTTTGTTTTCCAGCTTTCCCTGATGAATTGGAGGAACTGGACTTTTTCCATGGATATGTCCAAACTGCAAAATAATCTCAAGCATCTTCTTGGAAGTCAGGAGCTCTTTTTCTGTTTCTCCTACTCCCTGCCCTCCCGCTTCCAATCCAGGGGGGGAAGCTGAGCGGACATTGTCAGACAGTTAACAAAAAAGGTTTTTTTCTGTTGTTCCTCTGCTCTCTGGAGCAGGTTTTCTTGTTAATTCTCTAATTCTCTGTATTTTAGTTAATAAATAAGTGGGTTTTTTTTATTTTCCCTTCACTTCCCTTTGAGGAAAGAACATATTTTATTGAAATTGTTTGGGAGCAAGGCGAAGCAGTGCCAAGGGTCGTACTACAAACCAAGACATTTCTTTCTGAACTTTAGTGGTTTGCAATGCTTCCACCAGACATATTAGATAGACAGTTTTCTACCTCATATCTGCTGATTTTAATAATCTGGAACTTGTCACCCATTTTTTAAATCCGACTCAATACTGCCCTCTGCGTTTTTCTGTGGCATAGCTTCATAACTATGTTTCTGATGACAGCTTGATCTTGTGCTTCTGACTCCCTGACTTTCTATGAAATCCTTTCCCACTGGAGTTTTTTAAATCTTTGGAAACTTTCACATTCAAGCATTCTCCCTTTCATGGTCATGTCTCTTCAAACATTTTGCTTCTTTTGCTGATTATGATTTCTCTTCTTAAAGAATTTCCTGTGACTCTGTGTTGAATGAAGGGTATAAAAATATGTACAAATTAGCATAACTGCTGCTAGATGTTCTTCAGGAAGTCTTCACTCTCTTTAAAGCAGTCTGAGGAATTGTCTCAGGTTGGCATGATATAATATGATATGTGTGGTAAATGCATCTTAGTTTTTTGGGGGTTTTTTTGTTTTTTTGTTTTTTGGTTGTTTTGTTGGGTTTTTTTTATTTCATATTGTTGTTTAAAGCAGCACTGTCTGTAGCATTCTTTTTCCCCCCTGATAAAATGGTAAATTCCTGGAAGGAATTTGAAGCATTCAGCCTGGAAGTGAGTGGGAATTCCGGGGAAGCAGCAGCAGGAGCTCGGAAGATCAGCAAGTCTTCAGCTTCTGCTTCTTCTTCTGTTTTTTTTTTCTTACAGTTTTTTNGTGTTTATCTTCGAACTGTGTTTATCTTCTTGAACTGAAAGCAAGAGATCTTAACTGACTCAACTGACTCAGTGGATCATCGGCTTCTTCCCTGCCCTCCCTCCACCTCTTCCTGCCGGGAAGGGGAGAGAGACTCAGCAGATATCGGACTAATAACACTTAACAACACCAGTTTTTTCCCTTCCTTGCTGTTCCTTAACTCACTGGAGGAGGATTCATTTTTTATTCTAATCTGTGTAGCTCAGTTAATAAATAATTCTTCTTCACTTCCCTTTGAGGAAAAGGATCAATTTAATTTGAATTGGTGGGAAGGGAGAAAAATCTCACTCTAAACCACAACAGGAACATTTTAGGTTGTTGTCACCTCTTCACTATTATAAAGGAAAAAAATGCATAGAAATAGCAGTAGAATTTATTTTTTGTACTGACATATACATATAATGAACTATAAATGCTTTAGGTTTAGAAGGAAAAGAAAACAGGTGAAAGTGAGAAATACAAGGAAGCTCTTTACTTACTTTCTGAAGGTCATGTTTTGTAGTGGCTATGAGTTGTGATTTGACCCTGGCTGGATGCCAGAGATTCACCCACACCCTCTCCTGGAGGAAAAAACTGGAAAATAAAACTGGTCACAAGCAAAAGCAAGACAAACTACAAGTGAAGAATATAAAGGATTTATTTATTAATTAGCAAAATCAGAGCTTGATGTGAAAAGCATCATTGTAAAGGCAACCTTTCTCCCCACCCCTCCTTCTCTTACAACAGATCTCATATTCCCTTTTTCGACCAGGAGACAAAGGGGGAAGAGGGGTAGGGGACAAGCCAGGCAAGTTGGTATTTCTGACCAGATCCAGGGTAGGAACCATCTCTCTGCCCTTCCATAAAGTTCTCTCTCTCTTTTCCTCACGAGAGGAAAAGTCTTTCATGACCCTTTCCCAAGTGAGATCTCGACCCAGGGACACAGTTCTTCCATTCTCTGTTGTCCAAGAGTCGCAGCACAAGATGCAGCGTTTTAAGTGCTACTCTGCTGCTTCATATATGAGCCCATCCCCAAGTACATATTCAGATCCTACCAGAATGCAATTCTGTCACAAAATGTCTGTCCAAAGGATCTCTGCTGAGCTCTCAGCATCGGCTCTGTGTTTCTGGGCTCCGAAAAACATCTGCAGTTGTTGCAGCATGATTCTCCATCTTCAGTTGTGGCTTCAGGTGGATTCTGCATCACTGGTTCCTCTCTCCCTCTTCCATAGGTTTGCACTATGTTCCTTTCAACAAGCAGCAGCGGGATGCCTGGAATTCTTCCTACCCCTTCTCTAGTAGGCCTGGGGGCCTTCAGAGCTTTCAGCCTCTCCATAGAGGCCCTGACCTGGCACTCTACATCTTGCTACTGTTTTTTTTCTTCTGTCCCAAATATGATTATTCAGAGAGGCATGCCTATCTCTCTAACCTTGAATCACTGGCAGCAACAGATGTCCAGGCAAGAGCTGAGCTGTTAACCCCCTCACTGACAGAGGAGCAAAAAACCTAAGCCAGGACACTATGGTATGAATGGGGAAATGACATTATGATACTAATACAGTCAGGTCTCCTACATCATGCCTATGAGGGCTTAATTGGGTCTCACAAAGCTCTACTTCCACATTGAATGGCAGATCATTAATATGCAAATTTCCCCGGCACCCTCATGTGGCCACAGCGTTGTTTTGGCACTGTGTTGTTGCCTATCAGTGTTTTTGTCAGCCCTCCCTGGTGCCCACAGCCACCCCACGCTGGGAAAAAACCCCTTTTCAGCTCACCCAGGGACATGGGTGCGGGGAGCTGCCCAGGCCACTGTCCTGGTGTCTCTCAGAGTGGGTAGACCTGGTCTCTCCATACTCAGGGTAGATCAGTATGTCTTGGAGAGTCACTCAAGAAAGTCTCAGACATCTGAGAGTGTGTAAATCTTTCATAACTGCACAGTGGTGGCTCTGGGGGAGCAACCTCACTGCCTCTGCACTGTGCCGGTGGTGGGGGCAAGGGAGGAGCGGCTCCAGTGCGGTGGTGGCCACAGTGGAGCCGGAAAAACCGACGGTGCTACTGCGCCTAGGGGAGAATGGGGGAGGAGCAGCCCTGCCGCCACCGCACCGGGGGGGAATGGGGGAGGAGCAGCCCCACAACGGCTGCCGCACCAGGGCCAGGGAAATCGGCCGTGTCGCCACTCTGCGCCAGGAGGGAAATGGGGAAGGAGCAGCCACGCCATGACTGTTGCCACACTGCGACCAGGGAAAGCGGCAGTGCTGCCACTGCCGCGGTCCTAGGAAGCAGCGGGACCGCGGCGGCGGCTATGAGAGTTGATTTGCATATTCATGACTGCCTAATTGAATATTCATGCATGCCAGGTCGCACATGCGCACTTGTGAAAACAGGCGTCCTTCATTGTTAAAAAACCATGCCCCTAAGTTCTGAAGCTGCAATATGGGGGGCACGAACTGCAAGAGGGCCGACTGTATATGTCTTTATGAGATTTGTCCACAGGTAGCTTTGATGTGAAGGGCTCACAGTGCTACCAGTCATAAGAGACCTGCTATATTAAGACTCAATTTTCTAATTCTTACTGAGCTCTTAACTGGACATTAAGTTCCTTTAGTCATATCAGAATTTGCCTAGCTCATTAGCTTGATAAGACACAAGAGGCCAAATCTGTTACTTATGTAGCTACATTGACTTCCAAGGGACCTCAGCATGGAGCAATTATTTTTATTAATGTGATATTAGTGCTGCATACTAGGGGATGTATATGTGTTGACATAGCATTAAAGTTTAAAAAGATCAGATTCATATATAGAAAATTAGGATGTATTTTGAGATTATTCCCTTATGGAAATTATTTTTTTTACTCCAAGTTTGCATTTTGTAGGGACCCGAAGCCCTTTTAGGCAAGGTGGGTTCATACTGCAAACCAAAGCAGTCAGGTTGAGCAGACTCTCTGTAAATAGCCCTGCTAATAAAAGAGAACTCCTAATCGAGCCAAAATCATTGCTGGTGCAAACAATTTAAATAGTTAATGAAATTTACTTAACAAAATGCAAGGTAGTGGATTCTTGAGTACTGTGTGCAGTTCTGGGCTCCCCAGTTTAAGAAGGATGTTGAGCTGCTTGAGAGGGTCCAGAGAAGGACAACGAGGNTATACTCCATAAAGACAGAAAACTGTCCGTAAAGTTGGATTTTAAACCAGAGAGTTAAGGTGCTGAACTTCCTTATGCAGGAGAAACAAACTCATCTCACCTAACAGTATCTAAGTATTGGAATAGACTGCAAAGCTCTGACTCTTCTAGTGTTGGTATTAATGTTAAAGCAAGACTTAGCTCTACCTGCACTTCCACAAGTGTGCTCTGGCATAGAGTGTAGACTTACTGTCAAATAGAATCAGCTGAAATAAGGAGTTGCAGAACAAGGGAAAGATGGTAATTAAGTTTTTGCAGCAGAGATATTAATAGAGTCTGTATAGCTTGATCATTTAGGTACGCAGTTATTTTTATTCCTTAATAATTATAATAATTCAAATAGGATTGTCTTTGCATCTTCTATTACAGAGGAACATTCAAATAATGGAGAAAATAGATTAAATGTCAAAGTCTGTTTAAAATGGTCTTCCAAAAATTATTTAAAATGTCTATAACATTTTCTCTGTTTGACTTTATAGTTGATCTTTCATATGACGATTTCATGCGGCCTGAAAGTCTCTTCAATGGTAGTTCAAGATGAATGTCCCAGGGATTTTGGAATAGTTCCAATAATATCTCTTAAAACAGAAAAAAGGAAAAGTAGATTTAAAACCATGCTTTGATATCATTGACATTTTCCCTACTTCAGCAAACCCTCATCTCCTTGTCCCAATGTTCTTATAACAAGGTGGAAGGAGAGAGAACTTTTTCAGAAAATGAGTAAACAACTTGCACAGCAGAAGTTTCAATATGAATTCATTTATGTAGAAAAATACAAAGAACATAATTTCTTTGCTTAATTTTCAAAAATAGCTGGAACAAGCTGTTGGATGACAGATGCTTCGTATTTTTACATTGAGGGTTTTTTTAACAAAAAAGGTAGATTAGTAGTTTGTATAAAGCTAAATACAATTATTTCCTGCTAAATAAGTTAATCAATAAAGGGCTTAGATAACATTTGTTTGTATACAAAGCCTTTCCAAATTAGTTAAGCGCATATTTTTTCTTTCCCACAGCTGCCTGCTAGTGCAGTTTTAATGACAACCTATTTGCATTCTTTCTAATTCTTTCTAATTCTAATAAGCAAGATCTCAGATAAACATCACTTATGTAGCAACTGAATAATTATTTGACCACATTTCCCATCTTTGATGAAATATGAATTAAAAATCAGCTAATGATGCGGCTGCTGCGAAGACCAATTATCACTGTAAACCCCAAACTTCAGTGCTCTGAAGCAAAAGAATTACAGTTTTTTTATATATGTATCTGTTCTTACTATGACATTTAATAGTTCACTTCACGGATTGTATGGAAAGCAGCACATGATTTTAACAACCACTTTTAAATGGGCAGATTAACAGGTTGCAGGAAAGGTATTAGCCTTCTATCTAACATCAACATTCCATTAAAGAGCATCCACTCTGATGAGAATAATTAGTTTGTTTAAACTTCCTTATATTTTAAAGTGTAATTTGTATTAATGGAATGTTTAGAATTCAAGTAAGAACTTGTTCAGTCCTACTTTACATGGCTTTGCACAGCAACATACATTAAAGATTGATTAAAGGCCTACTCCTCCCTATGTTTTTTCAACGTTCCTACTTCTCATGCAGTATTGAAACCATTTGTCTTAAGAAGTCAAGTTTCTCAGTTGTGTAGTAAATATACTTGTACATACCTGAATTCTCAATTCAGATTTGTGATTCATCAAACAAGCATTTTAAATCTAAAATGATACTTGTCCTTGTTAACGACCTTTAGACCCTAATTGATAATAATATCTGCATATCAACCCATGACTACCACTGGGAATTTCCATTCCATTGTTAGTTAAACAGCTGCATGGGTAATGCATACAATAGAGTCAATGAGGCAACCACACCAGCCAAATCGGTCTTTGATGTCCCAACAACCTGTGAAAAACCAAAGCTAAGCCAGAATGATGAGCAATATCAACAACCAACTCAAATTTCTGTATTAAGTGTTTTGCATATGGTCCAGTTGGTAATAACAAATACAATAGTAAGCATACATGGCTAATTCTTTTTTCTGTTACAGTTATACCACCTCATTTGCGAGAAACAGGTCATGTCAGAGGTCTTGCGAAACATAAAATTCGCAAATACGTGCAGGTCATTAATATGCATAGAGGTCATGCCCATCGTTCCACCCCCAGCCAATCAGGAGCGCTGGGGAGGCTTTTTGACTCCTCCCCACGGGCTCTCAAAGCACAGGGGAGGAAAGGGAAGAATTTCTGAGCCCTCTCTGCCTCGGGAGACCCCCCTGAGAAACCCTGGACTTCTCTTCAGCCACGCTGCTGCTTCCGCATCTGCAGCCAGGGCCAGGCTGCTGCGACCATGCATACTTGCACTGCTGCACCAGCAACCTCAAGTTGCTCCTCCTCCACTCCCTGTCCCCATGCTGTCCTGGCCCCACGTCATCCCCAGCCTGCTGGGGCTGTCAGCGTGGCGCAGCCATGGGTTGGGCGTATCCCACTGTTGCACCGTCATAGCGTCATAGCCGCTTCTGCAGCTGCCACCTGGCTGCTGCCACCATGCGTGCTCACCCTGCCTCTGTGGCGGGGAAGGGCTGTCCCCAGGCTCTGGTCAGCATTCTTGTGCTTGGTGCCAGCAGCTGCCTCGGGCATACTGCGGTGTGACCCTTCCACTGTAGGGACTGGGCACGGAGACACACAGGACCAGGTCAGGGACCGGGGCATGGTGCTGCAGGGCTCTAAAC
>WEKX01010305.1:9220-96067 GCA_013390025.1 Pitta sordida
CACATCAGCCACAAACTGCCCTTGTTCCCAAGGAGTGTGCACTCAGTTTTACCTCCCCAGCCCGATTCCTTGAGCCATCCATCAGGCAGCTTTCCCCCATAAGACCTGAATATGACTTCCTGGAGTGATTACAAGGGTAAGAACTGTGAATGTGCAAGGCAATGTTTTGTCATTCATAGAATCGTGGAATCATAGCATGGTTTGGGTTGGAAAGGACCTTAATAATCATCTTGTTCCAACACTTCTGCCATGGGCACGATCACCTTCCACTAGACCAGGTTGCTCAAAGCCCCACTCAGTCTAGTGCTGAATATTTCCAGCGGTGGGGCATCCACAACTTCTCTGTTCTAGTGCCTCATGATGCTGATAGTAAATAATTTCTTCCTAATATCAAATGTAAACCTTCTGCCTTCCTTCTGCTCAGGATCATTAGCCCTTGTCCTATCACTCCATGCCCTTGTTCAAAGTCCCTTTCCATCTCTCTTGTAGCTTCTTTAGAAAGTGGAAGGCTTATGAGGACAAGTTGTTGTTGACTGTCTCATGACTGACCTTCAGCGGAGATGTGGATGTCTGTCCATCTCAGCCTTCTGGGCTCACTGCAATATTCACTGTGTTTCAATCCCAGCCAAGTTTCTAAATGACAAGTTCTGACTTTGACGGGTCAGCAGAATTTAGTAAGTATTCTAAGGGTCTTAAATGAGTCCACAGGACATGTGGTTAAGCAATTGGTTAATTGTGGTTAATTATTAATTGGGAGATGTGGCTACTAATAACCAAATTGGAAGAGGAAATTGATTTAGTGCCTCATAAGAAAGAAGACCTTCACAGAGGACCCTGTTATTAGAGATTTCAAAATTGTTCTTTTACTAAGGTTAATTATTTCATATTTCATATTTCAACCACTTCAGCCAGTCATAAGTATTCTCCTTTTCTGTGATGCTTGTTTGATATTAACTATGTATAGCTTGTCCTATTAGAGTTTTGTGCATTTGTGCTTTTAGTTTGAATCTGCGTTTTTTCCTTAAGGGAGAAAAAAGGTCTCTTAGGTCTGTAAAGTTCTATTATGCTTTGTTCAGTTTTATACTGTATAACCAGGGTAAAGCTTTAATTTCTCTTACAGAAGAAACAAAAACTTTATGGGAGGCAATTATAGGTGAAGATAAAATCCCTTAGTGTGTTTAGTGTATCTTTCAGATGATTTCATGGTGATTGTGGGTGAAGTACCTACATGGATAAAATGGTCATAGAATCACAGAATTATTTAGTTTAGAAAAGCCCTCGAAGATCATCAAGTCCAACCATTAACCTGACACTGCCAAGTCCACCACTGATTCTACACAGAGGGTCCTCTCTCCTTACATACCCTGAAGTTGCAAATAACTTCTATTTCTTATTCCTGTCATGGTTTTACACACTTGGCAGGACATGGGTTTATCCCTATAGATATTGCTGAGGGATACGTGTTCTTTGCACAGACTCTTCCATGAGCGAGTTAGGTCTTACTTGTGTCTTCATCTACAGGGAGAGATCAGAAAGTGCTTTCGCACTCAATAAATATTTATGAGGGTTGAAAGTTTCTTGGCAGTGGGATAAAAGCTAGGATTTTTCAGAGATTTTTGTAGAAAGACTGCAGAATGAGAAAGAAGATTATGTACTGTAATAGTGTGTTGAGTTGTGATTCTCACCTGAACTATGAAGGTCTGGACCAGGGTTTTCCCATTCCAGATGATGCTCTTATTTACCAGGTAACAGGTTATTTTAAGGGGGCTACTTTATAGCTTCATGTTGAAATTTTGAAGTTGAGCATGAACAGAAGTTTTGTTCTCAAATCTTTCTTTTAAATCAGCATGTTCCTGTTCCAGTATAACATGTTCTCTCCATGCAGTTTCTTCTAAAAAAATCTAAAGTAGAAATTAGCCATTCTTTGAGCATGGACTGAACCAGAAGACCTTCTGAGGAGTCTTCCACCATAAATATTTCTATGATTCACACAGGTTCACAGGTTATTCTGAGTTGGAAGGGACCCACAGGATCATCTAGTCCAACTCCTAAGCGAACGCCCACCCAGGGATCGAACCCACAAGTGTGGAACCATGAGCATCAGGCTCCTTCCATCCAAGCCTCCCATCATCTAGGCCATGTCACTGAGTTCCTCGTCCACTCTTTTCTTAAACACCTCCTGGGATGGTGACTCCACCATTCAACTTGAGTGGAAAAATTACTTTACAACTCCAATAAGGAAAAATGATTTTTGAAACTTGACTTAAAATAGAGTAAAAAAAAAGTCACATTAAATGCTAACTGCCATGGTCTAAAGACTTAACTATCAAATTATAAAGTATTTGTTATCTAGTATTCTCACTTACAAAGTAGTTTGATGCATGTAGACCTTGCTTAAATTCTTATATATATGTGTGTGTGTGTGTGATATTAGACACAGAAAAACACAGTCAGGGAGAGACAAAAATCATGTCTATGCTACAGGAAATGATATAGGGCTGAGGGCAGCATCAGGCACTAGCTGATCGTTTTGTGTTTGGCTTCTTGTTGTGCTCCGTGGTACAACTTTGACCTGCTACAAATAGAGGCATTCAAGATGAAATGACTGATCATGCTTGGGAGGTTACCAAGGGTCATGAACCCTTCTCATTAAGGAACCTGGATGCTGTTGTGGCTACATTTCTAATGGTAAATAACATAAGCAAGCGGAAGGTCACTCTACAGAGGCCAGGGAGGTTGAGGCTATATTTGTGGCTGTGCCCTGAGTTGGCTGGGGTGACCATAGACATGTCACTTCAGTTCTTTTAGTCTCTTTATGCCACTTCCATTTTCTTAAGCTCTTTCTTTTACACTTGTAGATGTCCAGCTGTAAAGACTGAACTCTTCAAAATAGTGTTTGTTTCCTGTGGTGTGTTGGCAGTCAGACATGTGGAGGGACTGGAGGGACTATTCTAGGTTGGGACCTCTAGAGGTTCCCATAATCCAAATAATAATAGTCAAGAGAGGGGAATGGCATATGTTTTCATATGAAATGACTGTCCAATCTCCTTGAGAGATGTAAACTGAGTGACTGTTCTGTGTGTACCAGTCTTACAAGAGCAAGAGAGTATTTTGCATTCTTGGACTGACCATTTCAAGAAGGATTTGGAGAGCAGCTTTTGCATATGTGTTTGTACTAGACAGGAACAGCTTCCACAATTAATGAAATTTATATAGCTTCTATTTGATCTGCCAGGGGATTGCTGCGGTGGAAAAAGGCTATTGAGCATGATCATGTTTGGATTTTAGTTTCTGTAATATAGAATAAATGCTTGGCACATAAAGAGTTGATTTGGATGAGGTAGGTTCCTAAAGATAGGCTTTTACCTTCCATTGCCACATCACTGTGTGAAAATCACTCCGTTGCCATGTCTGCCTACTTATTTGTCTGCAAAATGAAATTATTGGCTATTTAACAGAACTGACACGTGCTACGTTAAAATATTTATAAATAAAGAAACAAAATTAAAAAACCTCCAACATTAAATGTGCTGATAATGCCTGTGGGATAATGCGTGATGGAGAAGATCCCTGTTCCTCTATCAAATGCAGAGCTAAGGCTGGGGTTGTGCTGGGAGCTGATGTGCACCCCTGTGTGTGTGCACCCAGAATTGCTGCTCCCCCTGCCAAGCTCACACCATGGGGAGGTGAGAGGGCTCCCACCCACCCTGCTGAGTGCCCATCTCTGGATCAGCTGACTAATGAAGCGTTTGTTTCCTTCCAGATGAATACAAGAGTAAAGTAGCCTGTGAAGATGACAAGCTGAGGCTAAGCTGTAAGAAGAGCATGGTGATAGCCATTTACTCTGCTGTCTTTGGGAGGACACAAGGAGGCAGCCTGGAGTGCCCATACCGGAACCTAGGGATGCCCATGATTGGTAAGCAGGGGAATGGCTTGATGGAGCGTGCTGATCTGGGCCAGGTGATTTCATTTACTGTCCTTGTGATAGTGCTGGGACAGATCCTGATCAGAGAAGCAGGACTGGGACATAAAACCTGCCACAGTGGTGCCCCTGATGTACCTTGTTAACCAGCAGTGAGCTTCATCATGAGCACCAAACTGAGGTGCAGCTAGAGGTCCTAGCCAAGTTACCAAGCCACAGGCTTTTAATAGATTAATCAGATTATGTGCTTGAAGGTGTTTGAATTTCTTGTTCAGTTTTCTGTCATCCTGGTGGTTCATACAGTGAACTTCTGCCTATAATATGGAGCAGCATGTTACTGGTGGGTGTCATGTGCCATCTGCAGTCATTGAAACCTTGACATTGCATTTAAACTTTCACTGAAGTTAGGGAAAGGAAGCAAACTGAAAAAGCAAGTTGTTAAGTTTCATCATGTTACAGTTGGGTTACAGTACCTTCAAGTAGCTTCTTTTCTTTCAGGCTATCATAGTCTCTTAGAGTCATAAGTTAAAGATAAATAATTGAAAAAGATTCACTAGAACTGTCTCTTCTTGAGCCAATGTGAAATGATTTTGAATATTTTAGGCTGTGGCAGAGAGACCAACAGTCTGCACAACATAATCCTGTGCTCAGCATTCCTGAGTATCCTCTGCAGAGAGGAAGTTAACTGGTTTGCCAAAGGAAAACCAGTGGGTTTTCCAGAGAGGGAAAAGCTTCAATGGGAACTGTACAGGAAAGGTTGATCTGCTGCTATTGCCAGTACTGGGATGTCACAGATTCATTTGTATCTGTGGATCTTTGGCTTCACAGCTGCTGATCCAGTGCCCTTAAGAGGTTAAATGCTTTTCAAAAGGAAGCATGTAAAGTGACTTCTTGTAAATATGATATGCAGGTGATGGGTGTCAGCAGGAACCCACAGGTGGAATCAGGCCAGTCAGGTTATTTTTGCATTGTGGCCTGTGCCTTAGTTCTGTAGCTGTGAAAATCTGAGCACTTGCAGCACAGCTGAGTATTCCATGGTCTCCTATCGAGTTTCATGGGTGAGACACATGGCACCAGACTCAACAGCCTTTAACAAGTTGCCTCCTGTACCCTGAGGTGACCAGTGTCCTTGGTTGTGCTCCTGTTGTCCCCAAGTGCCAGGGTGCTGAAGCTGAAACAGAGGTGTGTGATAGGTTAGCTTAGACCTCTTGTGTGTGTGTTTGGAATAGGCTGTGCACTGGGGTCTGTGGTGGTTGGGCTGCTGAGTGAGAACTCGCTAAGTCAGTAAAACTGGATGGATTTCCAGAGTAGACCTGAGCACCCTACTCTTGTCTTTGGTGGTAGAGCAGTAACAAAGACATGGTACCAGCACAGGGACCTGATCTTCTATGTCAACATGAAGCAAAACCCTATGTAAGGCTGCAAAGGTTTACCCTTCTTTGCCTTGATGGAAAGTCCCAAAACTTGTACTGGCTGAGATCTGGGGATGTGGCACCAGAAAATAAAATGAGAGGCAGTGGAGTTGGGAGAGTAATCAGTGGAGTCTGACAGCAGGGCTGCATGTGCCATAGCATCTATAGTGCCTGTGTGCCCTGCTGTTTTCAAACTGACATCATTTGGATTGTTTGAAATTGGGATGTTTGCCCAGGGAAATGAGGTGTTGGATCCCAGAGTGCAGCAGACAGTCTGCTGCTGGGGAGAGGCAAGACCTTCCTTCAGTGTCAGCTCTTAAATGTTACAACTTACAAGAGCAGACTTGGTGCAAGGCACTCTAATGCCAAGCCAGGGTTGGGAATACCGGGGAGCTTTACACTAAAATCCGGCACAAGGTTTTAAGCTGTGAACTGATGCTAAAAATGACTGAGTTGTTGGACAGGGCAAATATCCACGTTTGGAATTGCTGGGGTCTCAAGTGTCTCTGTTAAGTCAGCCTGGAGCTGCTGGAGTGCTGAGGAGGTAGGCACGTCATGCCTACAAAACACCAAAGGGAGAGTGGGAAGTATGTCTGGCTGCATGCCCTGCAGGCCTGGGGAGGAGAGGTGAGGAACTCAACATGGAGCAGTGTCTTCCTCAGGTTTGCCCAGCCATTTGGTCACCGTGTGTGTAGAGTGAAAGAGACTGTAGGAGTTGATGCTGATGTTTCCCTCCATGCAGGAATCCTGAGTGAAGTGTGTGTGTGTTTAAATTAAAAAAATACTACAAGTGAGCAGAGAGGGTGATCTCTCAGTGGAATGGGCTGCCCAAGGAGGTGGTGGAGTCACCGTCCCTAGAGGTGTTTAAGAAAAGGTTGGATGAAGTTCTTGGTGGCATGACCTAGATATTAGGGTAGTGTGTTATAGGTAGGATGGTGTATTGGTAGTAGGATGGCAACAGGTGAGGTAACAGGTTTGGCTAGATTAGGTAATAGGTGATAGGTTGGACTTGATGATCTCTATGGTTTTTTCCAACCTTACTGATTCTGTGTGATTCTGTGGTCTTTCAGCTCACCATGCTCCAGCCCTCAAACCCCAGCCATGTTTGGGAGTAGTTGTTCAGGTCTCTTCAGCAACAGCTTGTTGATCCCCTTGGCATGACACTGCCAATGCTACAGGCAGTCTCTGCTTATCGTGACCTTCCCTTCATCTGCCTGTGTGAGCTGACCCAACAGGACAGTTCCAGTGATGCAGGAACAGGAAGATGACTTGTGGCTGTAGTTACTTGGCCCCACAGGAGAAATAGGGTAGGATTAACCTCCAACCTAAGTCAGCAAAAAGCAGATTCACACCATGCTTCCCCAGGGCACGCTGCAAGAAATCACAGGCCTGCCTACAGTTACAGCAGTGAAGTGAGCAGGTTGTGCTTCTGGCTGCCACTAGTGATCGTGAAAGCAGCACGCAGGGTCTCCCAACCTGCTCCAGAAACTGTGCTCCTGCCATGGGCCTGCTCAGCCCAGCAGGCAAGTCTGTTCCTTCAGGAGCAGGTGGAAACATTACAATTTATAAATCACAGCTTTTGCTAGCTAGAGAACACTTCCCTGCACGTTTCCACAGCCCTGCTGCTCCACAACAGCCTTTGATCCCAGACATTCACAGCAAGCTGATCTTACAAATATGACTGTATGACTCAGACTTCACAGCAGCATCCAGTTCCCGTAAGGCAGAACCCAACAATGTCCTGTACATGGAAGATTCATTCTGTTTGAATTTCGTGGGACTGATGATTTGTGCCGAGTCTGAGCCTTGGCAAAGGGCCTTTTGCTGGGAAGTAGGTTCTGGAAAAGTGTGCAGTGGTTATTTATATCCAGGCTACATGAGTTCCCTAATGAATGAAGAACTCATACTTGCCCTAAAGGTGATGAAGGTTATCTTTTCTTTCTCTCCTAATGAAAAACAGTTCAGATTTTTGTTTTCCCTGTGGACACAATGCACAGTTGTATTGAATTTAGACATCTACAGCTTCTACGGGTGAAGCATTTAAAGAACTGAGGTCCAAGATGGGGAGGAAAGGTGGCCTAATAGAATATTGCATATGTAGGGTAAAACAAATAATTCAATCTGTGTTGTTTCTGCCTTGAAAATTGAGACCCTGTACTCATTTAGAAGTGCTGAGGACATAAGAATGTGATAGTGGTGAGTTTCCAAATTGTCCAGAGATAGGAGATACTCAGGTAGGTCTGAAGTATTGTGGAATTTCAGTCCTTCTATCCAGCTAATATTGTGCTGCTTTTGGGTGCTGCAAGATCCCCAAGTCAGACTTCACATGCCATACCATGCCATGCTAGACACGTGCTTTCTCTTTGTCTAATGTGTGTATGAATGCACTTGTCATCTGTGAAGAGCAAGTTCTTGTGAAGAACTCCATCCTATCCCTGTCATGTTAAAGAGAAAATCTGCTGGCATCCACTTTTAACTGGGAACATGCTGAAACTTGTGTCTCTGACCATAATGGGAAACCCCTGCAAACAGCTGGACCACTCCTTGAATGCCTTGGGAACTCTGAAAAGCTCCTAAAGGAATTTGACCTTATTTGTGACTCTCTTAATAAAGCCTCCACTTTGCTGCCAGCATGTGCAGAGATCATACACAGAGCAGAGGCAGGTCTCTGGGGAAAGGGCTCTTTACAAGCAATGAACCATTAATTTCCCTCAGCCTAGTGAGCCCTTTGCCCCTTTTTTGTGCTGTTTACAGCTGCCTCTGCCTGCATCTCCGAGCGATTTGTTTATATCAAGAGAAGGCAATTTAAAAAATGACCTTTTCCTACATGTATCTAAGTGCAAGGTAATGATCTAATTTGGAGACTGAGGAGGAAGAACTTGGATGTGAAATGATTACCCTTTTTATCACTTAGTGGAGCAATATCTGTGATCATATTCAGGACATCTGACATTCACATTGTTCATTTCTACAGTAGCTACCCCCCTGAACCACAGAGAGTGAGATGGACGTGTTCTGCTGACCTTTAACATCAGGATCCAGAACTCCTTCTCAAGGACCCCTGTCTCTCTCCATCGTGTATATAAAAAGCCCAAAGTAACTTAATTGCTCATCCTGGGTAGAGGGAATATGGGCTTAGTTTTGGAGTCGTTACAAGATCGTGGGAACTCTGACTCCACAGCCCAGCTCAGGGTCGTGGTATGTGGGTTAGGCTGAGTAGTCTGCTGAGAAGTGAAATGCCCTTATCACTTAACATACAAGTTCTTTCTGTGCCTCTGTAAGAAGGAAAAATGGATGTGTTTACAAAGCCCTGAGGAAACTCAATTTTCAGTCGTGCTCTCTAACTCTTGCGTTCTGATAATGATAGAGCAGAGGAATGAGTTCTGTAAATGAGCCAGTCCTCTACGTGCTCATTCCCTGGCATTTTTCATTCTAATGCTTCTAGTGACAGAAGGTGATCCAACCCGGTTTGTTTTGATTTCCTCCTCTTAATGCAAATGTATATATGACTTGAAGCAGAGCCCTCATATAAATATTTACTATACGTACCATATAAATAATGTACTCTTCTAGTTTATCTATCTGTGATCAGATCTAGCATGTGAATAATTATGAAATACATGCAGTAAAAAATCCATTTTATTCCATGGTTACATATTCCTGCCAGCACAAGAGCTGGTTTTAAGAGACTGCTGCCCCTCCAGGTGTTCATGTCTGACTCTCTTCTGCTTCACCATTCATGACCATTTTCCATCCTGGGTTTCCATCAGTACAAGGTTGTTGCTATACTCTAGACTTTGTCTTAAGTACTTAAAAATAAAATGTCTCCAAACAGTGGATCTGGACTGACGAGGAGTAGTAACCCCTGGCACTGATGCAGGAAGCAGAGGGGATGACAGAAAGGGAAGGGATATCCACTGAAATCTGTGCTGATCAGATAATGCCATGTAGAATAGCTGACCTTTAGCAAATCCAAGTGCTTGTGGCTGGAACTCTCTTGTGCTTCCTCCTGGTTTCACCATATGGCCTTTAAAACAGCTCTAAGGCTGAATCTGTGGGTTGAGCAGCAGCTGTGGGGGAGTCAGACCATGTTGTTCCTCCCTTTGGTGCACACCAGGCTCCCAAAACACCCTGACCATAGGTGTGACTTTGTGTATGTCTCACATTCAGTGCAGAAACTAATTTATTAAGTGTTTATCTCGTGATTAAGAACATGTTTTTAGAGCCCAATCTGTTTGTATGTAGTAAAACCCACAAGTATCCAAATTTGAAGGCTAAATAAATAACAGTTGTCGTTTAATTCACATTTAAATGTGAATTTAAATTCAAATCCATTGAATTTACTTTACATCCTTACTAAATTTAGATTGAAATGCATTTCCCATTTAGAAGGCTGAATTGAAGGAGGACAAAGGCTGCTTTCAGAAAGTAGTTTTTCAATTTTAGACAATTTATGTATTTCACTTTTTGCCTCAAAACACCAGGAGGTAATTAAAGTCACTTTACAGCTGTTTCTAGAAAACTCAAAGTATTGTTGGATTCCATATAGTCATAAAAATGATTTACATGAAATTGTTTTTATGTGCACATAATAGCTATTTAAAAAAAAAAAAAATCATTGAAATTGTGGGTCTGGGCAAGATCTTTTCCTAAGCCAACATTCAAGTTGGTTTTAAAATGCTGTTTACAATTGAGTATGACCCCATGCAGTGGTTGTAAGTAAAAATTCTGAAAGTAGTAATTTAAATAGCACTAGAAGGCTCTGTGATGCTATTGGTATTATTTGAAGAAGTAAAGTGGGTATTTATACCGGTGCTATAATTTTTACTGATCATATAAAAGATGCCTAATAGTTAGAAACATACCCAGAATGTAATCCTAAGAATAAAAGGGCAGAATTTAAGAGATTTAAATCCACACCATCCAAGTTTATTTCCAGGGAGTTATTCTGAATGGAAACCAGTGTAACTTGTGCAGAACGGGTAAAGTTCCTCTTAAATAATTCAGACGTCACTCAGGAATATTGCAAAATTGCTATGATGGTGAATGCTGAGCCCGAGAAACAAAGATATAATATGAAACCCAGGAGTTTGCAGGCACACCATGCTTTATTTTAGGAACCAAGGGCAAGAAAAATCCACTTTAGTACAGTGGTAAGTGTCCCCACCTGTCATGTGGGAGATCCGGGTTCGATTCCCGCCAGGGAGACAGTGTTAAGAGTTGGACTCGATGATCCTTGTGGGTCCCTTCCAACTCAGAATATTCTGTGGAACTGACTTGTAGGCTGTGTTAGCTGAGTGGTCTTTTAAAAAAATGGGCCAGTCCCACAGCTTCTGAAGTTCAGGCCCTGCTTCAGCCTAGATTGAGGCACTTGTTGACTATTCCCATATTTCCCCAAAGCAAAAAGTTTTAGTTGGGCTATAAGGAATAGGAAGGACAAATGAACTCAAGGACTACACAGGGCAGTAGATACACCATCTCTGTCTTGTGCTGAGTGAAGCTAAAGCTGTAAGCTGCTTTGCTTCTTATCTTGCATGCCTTACAGTCCATTGTCAACTCTGCTGCAAATTAAATAGTAAATTTTTACTCTCATTGCCAGACCAAAACTTTTGTTCTCTGAGACTTCTTGGAAACACATCTGAAGCTCTTGGTGGATTCTCACTTTAGCCCCCAGCTCCAAGAAATGTTATTAATTTGCTCAATTTTACATACTCTGTGTCACTCTCTGCAAAACTGGTGCCTCAAATGTTTTATGTGAGTTCTGATTTCAGATACAAAGGTGATAAGATGATTTAAGTTCACATTAATAAACCAAGTGTTTCTAAATGTAACTATAGGATTTATAATTAAGCCTGTAATCAATCCTTCTGTTGCAGTCTCTAAATGTGATTGGTTTCTTTTAAGATCATTTTCTCTTTTCTGGCCTACTTCTGGAGTTTGCAAAGTTTTATGAAGTGTGTGGTGACTAATTTTTCTCTCTTTCTTTAAAGCAAACCTTTTAATGTAAAGCTGGCCCTCTCTGCACATCCTAATGTTTGGATATAGATTTTCTTTTTAGCCGGTTGTTTCCAGCGACATTCTGCAAGATATAGATGCTCTGTACAGTTGCATCAGTGTGACGTTCTCTGCTGCCATTTGTAATAATGATGATGACAATTTAACATTATTACAAATAGCAGCAGGGAACTTCACCTTTTAGTTGTTTTGGGCTTCTGCTCCTGAGCTTTCCTCTTCACACATCTGCTTCTGCACCTTCTTTATTTAAAGGCAGTCTTTCATGTCTTGAGTATTTGTGGTTTGGTTTTTCTCTTTCTCGCTCTCTGTGGATCTAGATCCAACTCTCTTCTTGCATCCTCAACAGGGGCTTATGTGCCATGGCAAGGAAGAGAAATCCAATATATTTCAGTTTAGAAACCATGTGACAGCACTACACTGATGAAGAAAATACCTTCCCAGGCTGTTTGCTGAGAAAGTGACCAAAGTCCATCTTTATTAATAGTCTTCTACACTGGCTTTTAAAGAGAAAATCAAACTTAACGGGCATGGGCTAAACTGACAGTGCCTAGGATTTGATATACTGCACAAAATGCAGACTGACTCATTGATACTCTGTGAAGACACCCTTCACAGGCTGCTGGATGTCTAATTTTGGCTAATTTGCAGCTGAAGAAAAGGCTTAGACACTTCCAGCAGCTGTTGCTTTATGAAGGAGCTGAACTTTGTATCAACCACAGTTACTGGAATGTCTTTAAAATGTATATCAGCAACTGTCCCAAAGCAGAAGAGCTTCCTTCACTTCTGTTTAGGATACTCTTGCAGATTGAGGCAGTTTTGAGTCACTCTTAGGCCAAATGTGA
Organism: Pitta sordida; assembly: GCA_013390025.1. Taxonomy (NCBI): domain Eukaryota; kingdom Metazoa; phylum Chordata; class Aves; order Passeriformes; family Pittidae; genus Pitta; species Pitta sordida. The sequence goes on from WEKX01010305.1 coordinate 21,412, forward strand.
AGGGATTTAGGCAGCTGCCTCACCCGCAAAGTTGGTTACTTCCTGCTTGTGTCCTTATTGCCATTCCATCAAAGCTTGTTTTCTCTTTTGGCCAACTTTTTTGGATAACCACAGCACTGATTCAGGCACCTGTCAGCTTTCTCTCTTCTTAGATAATTGACTTCTACATCTTCCATCTTTCATTCTGTCCTCTCTGCTTCATAGCGCCAAGCAAGTAACTTTTCCTCTTTTATTCTTTAGCAAGAAATCAGGCTGCATGTTTCGGAGAAAAACCCTGTCCTCTACTCGAGATGAGTGTCCTCCTAGAGCTGTTAGTTGTTTGCAAATTAATTTTCTGAAGGGGGCAGTTATCTTAGGTTGTTCCTTTTACCTGCCCCTCAAAAGACAGCAAGGAAAGCTAGGGTTCTTCTGATTAAATTTGAGCTGTAGAGCTGCCCCTTATGACTTCACGTGGAGCCAAAGCTTGGCATAGAATTAATCTCTTAATCAAGTACCACCAGTCCTGATCCAGTTCCTAATCACTTACCTCACATCCACTGTTGGAAATAGTATTTTAGGCAGCGATTCTCTTTCAGAAGCCTTTAAGTACAGACAATCATTTTGTCCTTTTGTTACTTCAAGGTCTTATGCTTTGTTGCTTGAAAAAATAGCATGAACACTCCATATTTTTTTCTTTAAATTCTTGGACTCAGAGAGTGCATCCTCTGGGGAGTGGGTGGAATTTTCTTTTCAGTCTTTTCTTTTTAGTCACCCTTCTCAAAACTGGGTGTCTAAATCTGTGGATCCATCTGTGATGGCTGCTGCCTTGGAAGAAACTCCACCCTCCACCAGAGCATCTAAGAGTTACAAAAATGCAAACTTTAAACTGTTTGGAAACATTCTTTCAGACCCAGATAGGTTTTGCAATCAAAACCAGCAATGTATGGCTCGGATTTCAGATTTGGATGTGTCACCCATATTGGAGAAAAACAAGTAACGCTGTGTAACCAAAGTTAAGGATGTGATTAATAGGCATTGGCTCCAGTTTCTTCTTTTTCACCAGGAAGAGGTAATAAAGAAATAGTCATGCTGGGAAGCAGCCTTAAACTGACTAAAATCCATTCATTGTGGTGAGCTTGATGATATGGGCATTACATCACTGAGACTGGTTCCAGTTTTAGAGACAACTCTTCCTGCAAGCAGCAGCTGGTAAAATCCTCCATCATGACTCTGCTGCTCCCAGTTTGGGTTTTTACCCTGACGGAGGTGGGGCTGATAAAGAGAGTAGATCATACCAAATGACACACCAGAGACATATCATACCAAATGCAACTGGTAAGATGAATTATCCACTGAGGGCTTAGATTAAAGGCTGTGAAGTGAAACTGGCCAGTGTCCTGCATTTGTGGCGCATCTTGGGAAACAGAATTCACCTTGTATCAGGAGCAAGGCAACTTCTAGAAAATGGGACCAGAAGTCAAGACAATAAAGTGAGTTGATCCCACTCTCTCCTAAACCTTAAATTTAGTTTACACTGCCATATTCCAAAAGCACAGCTGATACCTTTAAGCACTTTCACATGTGGAAGTTTCACCATCGCCAGGATTTGTATTTGCTCTCTGGCAGTGTACTGAAGCAATCCAAGACTAATGAAAGCTGCGGGTAACTCTGGCCCAACCTCTCTAAGGGGGCTCTCTGTCGTCTATGAGGTCTTAAAGCAGTTTTTATTGCTGTATTGGGGGATTTGAGCTTTGTGGGCTTTAAGAGGTTCTTGGTGGGGGCCTGGCTTTGCCTAGTAATACTTACCTCAGACTTAGTGATATGGTGTTGGCATTTGTGAGTGTCCTTCCCACATCTCTGACACATGGGATCACTTGTTTGTCACTGGTGCCAGGGCGGTATCTCATACAACATTTGCAATTTGCATTTAGCAAGCAAATAAGCAGCAGAAGAAATGAGATCATTAAGGTTGGAAAAGATCTCAATGATGATTGAGTCCAACCCTCATGTTTCCATGAAGGAGCATGACATCTGGTTAATATGCATGCTATGTCTACTCTCTCACTTCTTAAGACCTGGAATAAATGAATTTGGTCAGCTGAAGGGGACCAGACCTCGGGTCCACTGCACCACATTGCTGGGTTTGGTTTCCCTTCATCTTTTTGACAAGATAACAGCATGATTTATGGATGACACAGCCTCTGTTTTCTTGCCTCTCTGTGTTGTGAGAATTTGGCACATAGAGGTGAAGAATTCTAACATGAATCACCTCCCAAAGAAGTACTACTATACTTGGAGTTCTCACTTCCACGAGCTCCCTAAGGAATTATTTACTTTGGAAGTTAAATTACCTACACAAACTTCATAACAGCCAAGAGGAGTGATGTTGGGAGTTTTTATACTCCTGAGACAAAATACCATGTTGTCACTTCTGGAGCTCTGAATGACATGGTGGTGTCATGAGGGTGTTATGAGTGTGACCTACTCTCATCTATCACTCAAATACCTCTCAGATGTATTATTGACATCTTCAGTGCTAGTTAGTGAGGGAATAAAGATGCTTGACTATGACATTTTGGCATCCAGCTAAATGAGCTCCTTATCACAAACCCTTGTAGTGTGTAGGGAAGATGGTCATGTAGAGGTTTTGATTGCTGCTCTTACATTTTTCTGTTCAATGTAGAGCATGAATGATCAAGAAAACCAAGAAGGGAGACAAAGATAATGTCAGTATTAGTTTAGTTCCCCCTCAAAACACTGCTGAATGTTTGCCCTGGTATTTATAAAAGTACACAAGGCATTTTTGCTTAGAAATTGTGTGGAGGGAAACCTAGGGACAATTCCCTGTTGTGATCAAAAGGAAGTATTTGAAGTGAGTACTTGATCAAAATTTGTCTGTAGAGCCCATTTCTATTTTTCAGGGCTAGAAAGATATGACTGTTTCCAAGGGAATGGCTCAGGTCTTACCAAGGGGGAAATTCAAAGAGTATTTGGGTTTAGCATGTGGAAGCCTGTTGTTGTCAGTTGAGTTTAGCTGGGTCTTACAACCTCAGGTGACTTTCTGCACTCATGCATCCACTAGATTTTAGTGGTCGTTAGGGTCTGGAGGTCAGTGAAAATGGAAAGGCTTTCCTAAATTGTGTCGGCTGTAAGAGCCAAGGAAATGGAGTACTACAAAGATATATTCCACCAAGATATATTGAAGTCAAGTTGGCAGCCACTTAAAACCAGTCAGAGATTCAAATTGTTCGAAATGATCAGTAATGACCTGGATAATGGCACAGAGTTTCTGGGTAGTACCAAATTGGGCAGGACAGTTGTTTCAGTTTAAATGGAATATAGAAGTGCCCAGTTCAGGGCTCTCTAGGTAAAGAGATACCTCTCCAGGTAAAGAGCAAGTCTAGTAAAGGAATAACACGCTGGGCAGGGGAATGGAACACACGGAACCCTGAGGGACCTGGTGTTGTTCATTGTTCAGAAGAGAATGTTCAGGGTGGAATCTTATTGCTGTTTTCTTCTAAGGAGTATAGGGGTCTTCAGAAGGCGCTTCTTGAAAATGCACAGCAAAAACCAGCAAACAAACACCAAAAGTGATGAACACAAATTGCAGCAATAGAAACCTGATTAGATACAAGGTAAAAATTCTTCAGCTGGAGAGTGGTTTATCCCCGGAATAAGTATCCAAGGAGTTTGGTGAATATTTCTCTGTGGAGATGTTCAAAACTTTCCTGTGGGAATTCCTGAACAACCTGATGTAGCATCAAAGCTGGCTGTTCTTTGAGTAGGAGGCTGAACTGGATAGGCTCCAGATAATACTTTCAGCTAAATTATTGGACGATTCATGTGCCACAGTCCCAATGAGAGACTTTTTCCCCTAGATATATTTTTGATACTATGGTTTATGAAAATAACCTGTAAAAGAGGCTTTTAAAACCTTGGTGCTCTATTTTCTATGTGAGGGGCTTTTATCTCTGTCTGTAATTGAAGCACTTTGACTACTGCAGGTTGAACTGGAGCAGCCTGACTATTAGAGAGTTGAGAGCTTCACTACTGCTGTTTGTGAATATGGAGACCTGATCTGTGCCCAAACAATTTGAGTATCTAATGTATACTCATAAGCTAGCAGTAGCAGGGCCTGGGCACAGGTACTGGAAATAGATTTGTGCTGTGGAATTGTAGCATGTCTATGGTACAGTTGGCTGCCTTGGCGCAGCCAACACACGCCTAGTCACGGCCCAAAGATAGTAGAATCCTCGAATGGTTTGTGTTGGGAGGACCTAAAGGATCATCTTGTTCCAATACACCTGCCATCAGTAGGGGCATTTTATACTAGGATCAAGCTGCTCAAAACCCCATCCAACCCGGCCTTGAGCACTTCTAGGGATGTTTTGAGGTTCTTTGTAGGACAGGGACTGAATATCATCACTCTGGTTTGGATGGTCACAGTGCTTAAAAGCAGAGTTGTGGGCTGGTCCACAAGAGTGGGCCTCAGGGCCAGAGAAAAATTTTTCTTTACCAGTGAATATGTACACAAACAGTGTAGGCTGGACCTGAGCACGGATAAAATACCAGTAAACATTGAAGTGTTAGGACCAGCTCTGGCAGATGGAGCTACCTAGAAGAGGTTGGGTATCTAGGGCTACATGGAAGAAGGTCTTGTAACTCAAGTTACATCTACATTGTGGGGCTTGTGAAGGGGCTAGAGCAGGGTCCCACAGCTGCAGTATGGCATGTTGTTTCCAGTGGGTATCATGGATGAGACTGTCCTCTCCTGGGCAAAAAAATGCAACTACTACCTGATAAAGGTATTGTGCTCATCTGCTGTGTTCACATCAGCTGCTCTGTGTTAGATACAGTGAGAAAGAGCCTGGTTGCTGCTGTCTGGGATTATTGCTGGTTGACCTCATGTCCATGCAACTAAGCCCTCCACATAGTCCTGCTCCTCCACTTTCTATCCAAAATACTCTACAAATTGATGTTTGAGACTAGCCCTGTTATATCTCAGGCTGTATTATCTATTCAGAGTAGTGCTAGTTGGCAAAATCATGCTGAGGTACAGGGTAGCACTTAGAAAAGGGGATAATGGTATGTCCAAATTTAAGCCCTGTTTGGTTTCCTGATACAGATGCTGCTGCTAAAAACAAGGTGTATAGAGACCATGGCCTGCTCAGAGCTGCATGAGAGGAAGGAGGTCATCAATACTAAGACATAACTAGTGATGGCTAGAAAAGCTGTCAGTGTAATTGTAAGGGTGTATGATAAGAAAAATAAACCTCCTAGAAGTGTTTTCAATGTGCTGAATCCACAGCTTTGGCACCCAGAGGGTGAATCCAGTTTGTTCAAGTGGAGGGCACGGTCTGTAGTTTGTTACCACGCATTTCTACAGGAGGAACATCCCAAAGGCTGATCATTTCTGGAGATGACATATGCAAAAACCTTGCTGTGCCTCTCACAGGACCAGTGATGTATAACTCCCCACTGTCCCAAAGAGGTAGTATGTTCCTGTGCCAGGGGGCAAGGCCCTTGAGCAGAAATCTGTGAGACATTCTCTATTTTGTGTGAGAACAATAACAAATAAGAAGAATAGGCGCCCGCCATGAAATCCTCTGCAGTGCTTAGATTTGATGAGTTTCTCTGACTGGACTTTCGCAAAAAGACAATGAATCAGGATTGCTGCATTCCAGATGTTTCCACTGGAACCTCTGACACTCATTGGATCAGAAATCCCCTAAGGAGGTTTAGTATGAAAATGTTCACATGGAGCCTTGTTCTTTTGTCATTTGCAGCATGTGAAGTAGCATGCTGCTTTTGATTTGAGAAAAAAGATGTTGCCCTCTAGACTTGGTTTTCTGTGGCTTTCTCGTGTCGCTCATGGCTTTTGTTGCTGTGCTGGTTCTGGCACTCAATAACTTTTGGAGTTAATTTTTCTCTTCCCTGCCTCCTAATTAGTGACCTAAAGGGGTTTGTATTCCTTTCTCTGTAGCTGTTCTGTTGCTTTTAGCAACAATTTGATGCTGAAGAAATGTCTCCCTGTCAGCTTCCCCCTAAGCTTAGTCCTGGCTGGACGGTGAAAACAAACTATCAGTCTTGCACCTAAAACCTCAAGACCTTGTCTGTACAAATAGTTTTTATCCTAGCCGGAAAAAACAGGTAAAACCATCTGATAGAAAGAAATACTTGAGAAATACTTACTTTTGGAACTTTCCATATTCTAAATACCTGATATGATAAATGTTTCTATTTGTATGGAACAAAATGTTTAAAAATATATCTACTTACATGGTAGATGATTAATATTATAATTATTCCACCTCACAGTAATTCTTAGTAGATTTAGAAATACAACATCTAGGAGCAGAAGCCAGGAGCCAGAGAGAGGGACTTGAGAGACATCAGGGAGTTCTCATGGGTGTTACAAAGGCTAAAAAAGCATACTCAGTCTCCTCATCTCTTCCCCTCAAAATGAGACGGGGTGTATTGGGTTTGGATGGTCAGGTTTTTGTTGTGGAAGAGGGTCTACAGCAGTGGCTTCTATGATAAAATGCCAGAAACTTCCCTCATGTTCAACAAATCCAGTGCCAGGCTGCTCCAGGATGGACCCACCACTGGCCAAGGCTGAGCCCATCAGTGACAGTGATAACGCCTCTGGTATAATGTATTTTAGGAGGGGAAAGAAGTCACTGTGCAACAGCAGTTGCAGCCAGGAAAGAAAGGAGTAGGAGTGGGTGAGAGAGCAACAGCCCTGCAAATGATTGGGCTAGAGGAGAACGGGTGGCAGGAGCTGTTCCTCCTTCCCAGTCACAGAAGTTGAGATTCCCTTGCAGCCCATGTAGCGCCCCATGACTGAGCAGGAGGATACCCAAGGGAGGCTGTGACTCTGTGGGAAGCCCACACAAGCAGTTTTCTGTCAGACCCTGTGGAGGATCCACATTGGAGCAGCCTGTTGCTGAAGGACTGCATCCCACAGGAGGGACCCACATTGGGGCAGGGGAAGAGTGTGAGTCCTTCTCTCAAGGAGGAAGGAGCAGCTGAGACAATGTGTGAGGAACTCACCACATCCCCATTCACTGTCCCCCTGTGCTACTGGAGGGAAGGAGGCAGAGAAAATCAAAGGGTTTGGCTTGTGTGGCGGGTGGACTCTGTCTGGGGGGACCTGGTGTCTAGCTGGGGTCCACTCCCCACACCAGCAAAACCTGGATACAATCAACACACCCAAATCAAAACAGGATTGTTTTACCCTTCCCCAGACAAGACCCCAGTGTGCATCTCCTTTACATCTGTGAGATGGGAGTATGCTGGTAACTTTGCATGTTAGTGTGATCCATGGCATTATCAGACAGCTAAATTAATCTGCATGAATTCTTTGAGTATTATAACTGCATTAACTTGCAAAAATGTTAACATATATTCTCTTCCTATGACAATCTCTTAGTTTATGAGGAAGCTTATATTGTTTCTAGATAATACATTTGGAGTAAGTCTCCAAAGATCTGAGACCTTTCCCCATGCTCTGAACTGATTTGCTCTTGTTAGTCTTTTTACTTTTCTGTGAAGCTGTTTTTCTCCATCTATTAAAAGGAAAACACTGATAGTTCTCTTAGAGTCCTTTCAGACCTTCATAGAGCGATGAGAAGGAATTACTTTTATTACAGATAGGCAGTTCCCTTTTTGCAGGCTTCTTTCTCCAAATGTATGGAAGTTTCTGATTCTCCAGTGTTCTTTTTGGTAATTTTCTTTCATCAATTTACAATTTATTAGAGATGTGTTAAAGTCAGATACACCTACCCATGAAAACATAAATACCTAAATACGGAAATCTCATGCTTATGTCCTCTCACAGTCTGCAACTGGTGAATTATTTTTTGGCAATTTCTGTTGTGAATGGACAAATATTCAAATAGATATTGTTTTTCCCTTTTAGAGTGTCAGTCAGCCACTGCTCTCCAGCTCATGATCAAGCGCTGTCATGGGAAAAGAAGCTGCAGCATATATGCCAGCACCTATGAATTTGGAGATCCTTGTTACCCTGGCATCCAAAAGCACCTTAATGTTATCTACACCTGTGGTAAGTCACAAAATTCTCTTACTTTTACTCTCACTGGGGTATATGTTTGATGAACAGTGGTGTGTGGAGAGCAAGAATACATTATTGTACGTAAACATTTGCTAAACTTCAAGTTGGCTTGTGGTGTTTCTTGTTCGGTAAAAAACCCAAAGCTGTGTGGATCACCAGAATGGTTTAATTCTGTCATTTTCTGTACTCATTGGCTTGATAGAAAAAGAAAAACCATGGAAATGACATTTTTTTTCAATCTGAATCAGCTATTTCTTTAAGGCAGGAAAATCTGGTGGTTGAAATCAACAGTGGATTTTTACACCCAGAATGTTGGCACCCTGCAGCAACGTCATGGTTATCAATAGGATCCTTATTCCTTTGTTCTGTATATAATTTTGTCCCACAGAATCAGATGATTATAATTAAAAAAAACCCAAACCAAACAGTTGGATCTCCAAGTTGGAAGCTTAGGTCGTAGTGTTGAGCGGACACTGTGTTTCTACCTGACTAGTCAACTTATTTTGTGACAGTGGAAAAACTGTTCCTGTCTGAGCCCTGTGGTATGAAAACAACATCAGGTCTGTCTTCTTACTGTGATGACATTTTGGTCATTTGCAGCTGACCAAATTATTTCCAATGTATTTGGAAATATTTCCTTCAGAGTTTCGCTTACATAGTCGTTGCTAGGATCAGCTTAAGTCTCTTTCTCTCTCTGTCCCTTCCTGCATCCACCTGGAAGAGGAAATTCTGGTGCTATTTCGAATGTGCTGAGCAGATGGCAGAACCTGTAGTAGAGGAGAAACTGTCTTCAGACAACAACAACAGGTCTGTGGGTCACTCCCTGGGTGTAACTGTAGGATGCTGAGTCTGATACTATTTGAGATGGAATCACTACAGCAATATGTGTAGTTGCTATAGCATGGTGGATGTACAGCACCTTGAAGAGCAGAGGGCATTGGTGAAGAAGCATCAGGCTCTGAGCTCATCTGGCTGTTGTTTCACTTGGCAGGAAAGGCAGGAAGATTGGGTTTTGTTTGAAATGATGTAGCAAGAAATACCAAGGTTATCCATGCAAAGCCCTGTGAATGTTCCAGTCAGGAAAGCGATGTTTTTGTATCACTTTTCTCATGAAGAAACTGGAGAGAAGCTTATCCTCCTGACAATTGGCAGAAACTAAGGCAGTGGAGCAAAACAGGAGCTCCATCCCTCAAAAATCTGGGGAAAACAAACAGAGTCCCATGATGTACATATTTCCCAAAGGATTTCTTCTTCAAAGGCCTCCACAGCCTTATTCTGGCATTGTGGTCCTGGTCTCAAAGTCGACTACAAAAGACGTTAATGATCTCTTAATCTAACCTTAACTTTCCTAGTCCTAGCCTAACAGCATCAGGAAATGAGTCACATTTGAGAGCACCAAATGGCATGTTTTGCTTTTACATGGGTGAAATCTGCCTCATCCTTTGAAGGTGGCCATGGCTCCTTTTCAAAACCATGATCTCAGACATGTCTCTGAGCTGGATTTTGTGATAAACAGACACACATTTCTCACCTCAAACAGCAAAAGCCTTCAAAATGTGAAAACCAAATAAACAAGAAATAAAATTCCAGTCTCATGTTCTTGTGTCAGACAGAACTAAGTCCTGGCATTCTTTTAGAAGAAATGATAAAACCAAGGAGTTTAATATTCTTATGGTTTAGAGAATGCTAGAAAATCTCCCATCGGATATCTCTTTGTTTCAGGTTTCCATAGAGCCGCAGGCATTATGGCCGCTGTTATGGTGCTCTCCTACTTTTGCAAAACCTGTGGGAGTGAAAGGGGACACGCTTTGATGAACAAACATGATTGCACTTCCCTGTAGCCTATATCTAGATACATGCCCCTGTCCCCAACCTCTTGCAGTTGGAAACGCTGGAATGCACGATGTGGTTTTGGTGCTGTTCCCTGGAGGGCAGTGGAAGATGCAGAACAACCCTAGTATAACTTGGGCAAAGTGATGGGTGTGAAAATGTTTTTTTTTCTGAGCATCACTTCAACCCCTCTGGTTGATGCTTCAAGCAGGTGACCTCATCACTCTCTGAGATCAGGCAATGTAGTCAGTGTGCTCATCTCTGTCACTCCCTGTCTGCCAGACTGTGACAGAACTGTCCTTCCATGTCTCAGCAGTTTGGACCATGTCCCTGCTCTTACCTGTGAGAAGAACTGTGATGAGTCCTTGGCTGGTGATATCGACCAATTGTGATGCTTCAGACGAGGTGGTGAGAGCAAGCATAGTGAGGGACATGGCAGCGTGGGTGGGAGAGACTTCATGGAGACATTTCCCATGAGAGAGACTTTAGTAATTATGGAGACAGGGCCGCTGAACTCTGCTTTTTGTGCTAAAGCACAGGGAGGACTGGAAAGAGACCGGTCTGTTTTCTTCTGATAGCAAATCAGGAAAAAAATAATCTGTTGACGCAGTAAATTATGAGGTGATAAAAAACAGTATTAACTGAAAACTCATGTTATGTATTAGCAGAAATCATGGCCCCTTTGCTGAGATGGACCCTGTGACAAGCATTAATGCTGGTGTTGGCTGTGTAGACCAATGCCTAGGGAAGAGCCGGTGAGATGAATTATCTCCCAATCTTGGCAGGAGAACATCTGCAAGGATCTTTCAGGTCAGCAAGTCCATACTGGTCTTCTCTCTCTTGGCAGGAGCAGTTGAGCCCTATTCCAAATCTCCAAGAGGTAAAAGGATGAGGCAACACCTTTGCCTTCCTTAAGCCATGTTCATATGTCTTGGAGAGTCGTTCTTCCAGCCTCCATATTTTATTGGGCATGAGAATTCCTGCCAGACATACCCAATTACATTGATGAATCTGATCTTAAATAACGGTGTCATCTATCTTTTTGCCCAGCTGTATATTTTTAAAGTATTTGTTGTAATTACTCCTGCCAGTGGGAATGTCTCAGGTCAGCAGTTCTCCACATCATGTTGTATCTCTTCTCATCTTGAGTTCAGCGCTTGTTGGAATCACTTGGCTGACAGGGAAATGCCACCAGTTACTGTATGTGTACACAAGGTGATGGAAACAAACAAGTAACGGGCAGCCTGGTGTGATAGCGATCTCTCGTGTGCATTAGGGTCCCATTAGCCCAGCCAAGGAAACAGAAGAAAAACCCTCCAACATAAAAACATTCCAAACTTAAACCTTGGCAGGAGCTGAAATACGGAGTTTTGGCACAAAGCCAGATTTAGGTAATGGGATGGTGTGGAAGGTGAGGTTTTCCAGTATGTGGGTCCCATTACTCTGTTAATAAATACAATAATTATTTTTTCAAAAGGCAAGTTAATTCTGGGAGGTACATAAGGCATGCTGAGGTTGATTTCTCAGTGTAGCAGCTGTAACTTGAGGCAGATATAAAAACTTTAGCTCTGCCTTTTCCATAAAATACCCTGGAAATATTAGAGTGTAAAAGAAAATAAAAATATAACTGAAACTGAGAAAAATAGTGCAATAAAGTTGCAATAGTCTTTCTTTCTTTTTCTTCCCCCAACCATTTCTCTGACTCTTTTTCTTTTTTTATATAAAGCATTGCATTTACAATATCTGGCTTTCTTTGGAATAAAGCATTGTATTAGTAATTTCTATCTTTCTTTGGTATAAAGTATTATATTTGTAATATCTCTGAGTAATTTGCTAGCCATTTTGTACTTATTGATAAAAGTTACTGTGCTCCTGACCTTTTTTTTTTTTTTTAAATTGTCCACTTGTTATCTTTAAAGGCTCTCCTTAATTCTCTATATCTCTTTCCCCTCTAGTTTGTTAGACTTGTATTTTTGGCCTATGCTGAAGTCCTAACTCAGCAATGAATTAAAACCTGTAGAATTTTTCCTTGCATGTTGCGCCGCTTGGACTCCAGAAAGTGTTGAAGTGTGTGCTTTATTTTAAGACCTATTGATAATTACCATGAAAGTTAAATATTTTCTCAAACCCTTCCTTGAGTGGGGATGATGTCTGTGTGTAAAGTAAAACCTTATTCTTAGCCATAAAATTCAAGAGAGACATTCAGAGTGCCTACTGTCCCCACTGCCAGACTTGCCTCCTCATGCAGTCCATGAAGGATGTGAAGGTAAACTCTGTTAAGGACCTGCTGTTCTTTAAATGCAGGCATCAGTCACAAATGGCTTGATGAGAGTAAAATTAAAAAATGGGGATTGTGAATTTCTTCGTGTCTGGATGTGTTTCAGTGGATTGGCTATTGGCCCTAATAACTGGTGACTTTTAGTGCCATTGTTAGACACATGCTGGACAAAATGGAGTTAAAACGGGCTTGGATGTGTTTTTGATGTGAATATCTGTGAATATCTGTCGTACTTTTAGATGTGTGTGTGCCTCCTGCTTGATTCATACTCGCCAGAAAGGGCTCATTGGGCTGAGAGCTAATGAACTGCCATGGTAACTCATAAATTGCTTGGAAAATCCTGCAGTTCTGCAACATTAATAATCCTGCCATTCTGCTTTATGAGGCAATAAGCTGAGTTCCAGAGGCCAAGTGCTTCACATCCCAACAAGAGAACTGTGCAGGTAGAGAACAAAGCCTGAGCCCAGCGACAGCAACTACTGTTGTTTTTGGTGTCTGGTGCTGCTGGGAGACCAAACAGGGTCAAGGAGAGGTGGTAGAGGTGCTCTGGGGTGATGGGGATGTGCTGACCTTTGCTTTTTCTGGGTATTTGGGAAAGCAGTCTGGCTTTCTTCAAAATGTTGTGTTTAATATTCTCTCATGTTGAACTAGGGGCAGGATCTGTGTTAGACAAGAACGCGCAGAGGTGGTTGCTCTCATGATGGTGATGAGGAAGGAGGCTGAAAAGCTGCACAAATTTTCTCCTGTCATCTCAAAGGGACTCTGCTCTGGTCCATTAGCTCCTGTGCTGTAAATCTATCAATGCCTCAGACTGGATGAATGTAATGGTTCCCTTTGCTCTTAAAATTTATGAATGCATGAATGTAGAAAATGTATTTTTATCACTACAAAAGTGCTTTCTGTTGCTGTGAAAAGCAATTCTAAGGTCTGCAAAAAATAGAAAGGGAGCAATTCCAAACTTCCAGGAAAAAACAAAAGCGTTTTGCACCCCTTTGAAATAGTGCAATCCAGACAAGGCCTTGCTAGAGAAACACAGATGCAAAATGTGTAATGCAGACTTTATTTCTTTCTTCAAAAGTTGAAATAAAATTGCTGTTTACAAACAAGTAAACATTTCAGGCAATCTAGCTCTAGGGATGTTACACGGAATGTATAATGTCTGATAATGTTTGCTTAACTGGACTTCTTGTATCCTGCTGTGAAGCAGAACTCTCAGATACGTACATTTGAAATTCATGGCCAGGTAGTTTTGACCTACCAGAAAACCCCCAACCCAGAGTAATGAGATAATATAATTTCATTATGTTGTCACTTTCATTGTCAAGACACTGAGTTCCGAGGTGGTTTAGGATATTTGTCCAACTCCTTCATCTTTTCTTAAGATAATAGAAGTTCGTCCAGTAATATTGGTATCAAGCCTATGCTTCTCTTCAACCTATTGATTATTTTTTAAAAGGCTATCCAATCTTCATGTAATGACTACAAACAACGAAAAATTTGTGAAGTGGAATTCATCTGACCATGTGTAAACACATAAGCCATAGATTTATAGTGTAGACATTCCCATCTGAGAAAAATTCCTTTTACAGGTAATGGAGAGAAGCAGCTGCTTTTGAGGCACAAATCATCTCATCTTCAAGTAAGTGCCTGAAAGAGATGAACCACATATTTGAAATGACAGTTCTCCAGTGCTGAATATAAAGGGAATTTCTGGTGCTTAGCTGACATATTGCTACCTACATGTAGAACCCCTACAATGCAAATATATCGAGACCTACATCATCCCATCCCTGGAAATGTTCCAGGCCACTGGCTGGGCCTTTGAGCAGCCTGTTCTAGTGGAAGGTGTCCCCACCTGTGGTAGGGAGTGTGAGTTGGAACTAGATGATCTTTAAGGTCCCTTCCTTCCCAAATGTTTCTATGATTCCATGATTTTATAATCTGGTTAGATGGCTTTCAACCACCATGTTCTTGTGCAAATGCTTCTTTTGGTCAAAATGGTCATTGCCATGTAGTAATAATACAAGTTTTCTCCTGGTATTTACTGGTTTCTGCTCCCACTTTTTGACAGACCTTCAATTGTTATAGATTTATCCACAAGGGGAACATGATGTTTATTTAAGTTCTTGAGAAATGACCTGTAGCCAGAATTGTTAGTGCCAAGAAAGTTCTCAAATAACAACTCAGTATCTTGCACCTCAGCTCAAGGTTATATCAGTCTCTACACTTGAGTTTGGAGAGGGATTTTTCTGTTACTTGGTATTGTATGGAATTGAGATCCACATTTTTTCTTCATAAATTCCCTTAATGTTTCTAGGAGCTAGCATGGGGTCAATAGCTGCTGACTTCTTCAACTGACTTTTAGGTTGTTATTCTTTTCAGTTTTTGTTCTCAAGGCCAGATTTGTTGTAAACTGTCCAGGAGTGTGATGAGTGATATGGGAGAGGGGGCAGAGTAGATTTTTATTGGTTGCCATTTCCTGCAAGCAAATACACTTGAACCTTCTTCCAGCCTTTTACACATTTTCTTTCAGAAGGAAAAACAAGCATCTCGTTTCTTCTTTCAGAAACTTAGACGTCACTTTCAGAATTAGTCATATTTCACAGAACCTGTTAAATAAGCAGTGTAACCAATAACTGCACTGTGATGGATGACCACATAGATCAAGGCTTCACATTTTCCAACTTCCAAGGCTGTGACTTTGTCATCTTCGGTGATACTGTCCTAAGAATTTTGGTGCATCAGTTTTCTGTATCTCAGAGAGAAGCAAAATGTAAAACCTTCTGTCAGAAAGATTCTCATATTTTGGATTCATGGCACAGGTCTACTGGAGATCATGGATTACCTGAGGGTAAAGGCAAGATGCCATTTCTTTTGCTGCCCAGTGCTAAAGCAAGTGGGGCACAAACTCGGAGGAGGCACGCATTAAAAACAGACCAAGGAGGAGTATGCTATAGGAACAAAGAGCTTTTTATGTTTCACATTAGTGATTGCACATGGGTGTGAAATGTGATGTGGCACAAATAGCCTCACTAATTTTAAGACCAAGCTTGGTAAATTATGTAATTGAAAGATGCCATTGTGCTGCTCCTCTTTGTCTTTACTTACTGTACTCGTTACAGCCTGAACTGCATCACACATCCAGGAGAGTCTGAACACGTCTGGCCTGGCTGGCCCAGGCACAACAACTCTTCATTACCAGGGCAGAATAAGCCTGTGTCTGACACAGATTAGGGCAGATAAATATTCTGAGAAAGCAGAGCTGTGCATCTCAGGTGGAGGAGGAGCAGGCAATGCTGTCACCTCAAGGGAAAGGCTCAAAATCCCTTTGATTTTTACGGAGAAGAAATGGAGACCTGGAGATAAAAATCATTGCCTTGGGGATGGGGAGGAAGGAAGATGGGGCTGGAGGAAGCAGAGAGGGAGTTCAAAGGACACTTTTTATAATGATCCTGAGCAGAATGAACTATAAAACAAGTGCTGCTTTACAATTAGGCAAGATTTGCAAACCTACTGCTGTGGTCCTCCACCTCTGGGAGACAAATAGAGCTTGTCTTGTAGAAAAGAATCCCATAAAGAATTAGCTGAAGTACTCTGGTAACCCCTGACCCCCCCTGTTCACAAGGTGCATGCACCTGAGGCCTTTATTCCTTTTATCTCTATTTTTTGTTTTGTTTTAGTTGTAAGGACTATGGTCAAAAGTCACAGGGAAAGACTGCTGGGAAGGGTGGTTAGTCTGTCGTGGTGGACTGGATGATGGAAAGGATGGGAAAGTGACAGGAGGGACTTGTTTTTCATTCTGATATTTTCGATATATTATATAAACTTGTAAACTTAAGAAATATTTTATTATGGACTCAGAGTTTCTACTGTAATGCTAAACTGTATAACCAAGGTTTTATGGTGGCTGACAAACCTTTGAGGTTTCTGAACAGATTTGCTCCTTTACTGATTTCCTCTGGCATAAATATGCACATGTCCTTGAGGCTGAACAGCAATCTGCCATCTAGAGAAGGGATTTCAGGCCTGGGGTGGATCCGGCGGGGTTTGCCTGGCTGTCCTGAGACCTGCATGCTTGAATAGGGAGGGTACAGCCTTGAGAGCGCTTGTCATCCATCCACATTTTACCCCAGAAATGGAGATCTACCTGAGAATGATTGTGCAAGAAAATATCAGAATGTCATATATCTATGTCATATATCTTCCTCTTCAAGAAGTCTGGAGAGGGCTAAGTGGAGCAGAATTAAGGTTACATAATTTATCTATGCGGTGATTTTTTTTTTCTGTAAATTTAACCGTGCTGTACAGACTTTCTAGTCTTTGAAAGATGCCCTTAATGATGTTCTTTTCAAAATTCTAAGTGGTAGATATTTGTAATTTTACTACTCCAAGTTACTTTTTTACCTGGGAACCTCATTAAATAATCTCATAAATAGGCGTACTGTCGATTTTCCATGCCTATCAAGACCTGTACAGGTTTCAAACATAGTAATTATTAGTAAAGTTGGCAGATATGGTGTCCTCTTTATTGGGGAGGTAGGAGGCAGCCAGTCCACCAGCCCCTTTTATGCAGGAGACTGCAGGCTACAGCCAGAGGAATGTTTCATTAGTTAATGACTGACCCCTCATTCAGTGATCACCCTAACTCCTCCTAACTGAGGTTAATGCCAGAAGCATTGACACCTTGATGCTAACTCATTAGTCCCTGGAGGCTACTGGCGGTTGCTGACAGCTCATTGAAACACTCATTAGATTAAACTTAAAGGGAGCATTTGACACCATGACCAATTGAGATATACGTATTTGGATGGATCACATACACATGTATGTATATATGATAAATATTTACCTTTTTCTTTTTTGAAAATGTATCAAGACAATGCTATTTCCTTGTACTCTTTGTTACCTAAATGATTCTATGATCAAATGCTTATTTAATTGTTGGGAAGTTCACTAATGACTCTGAGTGTTATCTCATTGTGCAATGCACTCACTAAAAAGTGGCTCCTGCTAGGAGTAGTTTAGTGGTTACATAGGGCCAATCACACTCTGGGAGAAAGCGTTAGGCTCATTTGATGTGTGGAGCATTTAAACAAGGGTTCGTATCACAGGAGCTGAACTTAAGAACTATCAACTCTCTCATTGGCTTTGTTAGACTAATAGATCCATGCTTTTTTCTCCAGGTGGAATTTTCATCATGCAGCATTTCCTGCCCAATCCTTTCCTATATGTAAATATAAGAAAGCACAGGATGTGGCAAGACAATTTCTAATTTATTCCTGTTTTGAACCTGTCGTTCCCCATGGTCGAACCAGCCAGCCCTGCATGGACTAGGCAGGGAGTGCGATGCAGTGCCTTATGTGGCTTATGTGATTTATAACAGCAGAGTGATGACCAACCTGGGTCTCTTTAGTCATGTGTCACTAAAAAGTGTTTCTCTTGTTCTGATTCAATTTCTTGTCTGGGAGAGACCAAGAAATGGTAGGGTGTAGAGGGTGACATGTCTGCATCTTCTTACTAGGTGGGAACAAGCCCAGACTCATTTCATCTTTCAGTGGTATAACAGAATTTCAGAGAACCACTCTTTCCCCCTACTTTGAACTTTTTCTTGCATTCCTGCTTGATCTCTGAGGCCCAAGGCATGAATGTTTTATCTTCTGGTTGTATGAAGGTCTTGGAATGGACTTTTACAGTCTTAGTGTCTGGTCATCTCTGCACTGGTGCTTAGGGATGGCGATGCCAGCAAGGCATTTAAGAGTAGGTACCTCCCAAAAGTTCCTTAGGTAATGTCTACTCAGTGCAGATGACCTTTAGTGGGACATCTCACACCCTAGAGTGAGGAGGAGATTGGCATTTAAGTTACACCGCAGCTGTTTTGATCTTCAGGAAACTTCCCTAAACATTTATCTGACATTTACCTTTCCTACCTCCTGTTCATGACCTCCATTTATTTAAAGTATCCGCACACAGTTAATGCCCCTTCAGAGGGACACTTCAAATGCTGTTGAATGTGGCTACTTTGTGTCCTGTTTTAGTCACTGTTTAGCCAAGCCATTCATGTTCAGCTCCTTTAATCTTTCCTCATAAATCAGGTTGTCTGGCCGCTCAATTGTCTTTTTGTTGCTCTTTTACACAATTACCTGTATCTTTTAACTAACACTGAGCAGGCTTATAATTATTTTCCCCCTCAGGGCCAGCAGGGACTTACAATTTCTTTTCCATATATTAGCAATAACTGTTGTTTCAGCATCAAGAAGGATGTGCACCACTACCTGGGAAGAAAAGCTGACTTTTTGGAGTTTCAGTCCCAGCTGTCCTGCTGCTCAGTATTGCACTTATTATCTCTTTTCTACATGAACTGAGACAAAGAATATAGCAATTTCTAAATGCCGGAGTAGGGAAGAATTTCTGTATGGAGAAAGTGGGATCATGAGGAACAGTATCAGCATTCCTTGCTGACTGGTTGTTTCCAGCTTTACTGATACAGAGGCCTGGGGCCTTAAGGATTACTGATACTGCACAATATAAACAATGAAGTAAATCCTACTAGATCCTTTTCAAAGATATTCAACTAAATTCTTAACCCATAAGCCCACCCTGGGCCATCTCTTATCTTTGAAAGCCATCTCGCAGCTGCCTGCAAAGACTCTGGAGGCTGGTTAATCCAGGCAGATAGACCCTTGGTGTCGGTGCCTTCGGGGGAAGGAGCAAAGGAAGGAGAGCAGAGTCCTGGAGGTCTGTTTGTTGAACGGGTGTCACTCCATTTCAGTCCAAGCTAAAGCCTCAAGGAGGGGAAGAAGGTTGGTATGCAGCTCCATCTGGAGTCTAATAAACCTCTTCCATAGCTTCTCAAAAGTTGCCTCAGCCTGCATGCTCATAGCTTGGGTGATGCAGGGAGTGTATGTGAAGGACCAGTCTGTAGATGGGAGTTGCACTATCTAGTCCCTAGATCCTATGTATTTGCATCAAACTTTGATGAAATTCTTGCAGTATTTCCTTTAGAATTAAAAAATACCTCTTGGAATGGACAAGGAATGCCTTTTTTACAAGGGTACATGAAAAATTAGAAAGAAAATACCAACTTACTAAAGGGCAAGCCCCTACTGTACCTCTTCCCCCTCCTCCTTATCAAGACGTGTTGCCTATTTATTTTTGGCCAGGCACGGTAGATAGCATGGCCCAGTAGACAGGCATTGGCCTGAGGCCAAGAGGCTCTCAACTTAACCCCGACTAATCACCAGCTCTTTGGGCAGTCACTGGACTTCCTTCTGTCTCCTGTGGTTAGATTCAATGCCCTGGGGCTGTTTGCTCAGCATCTGGCAGGAGAGAACAGCAGCCTCACCATCTCCCATGGGATTTGGGTTTATGCATCAAGTACAGACATGATCACACAGATGTGATGAATCCCTGCTTTCAGTGCCCACACTTGCTGTAACATTATTGACATGAAGCTTTGGAAAGATCAGGTATAAAGCTCCCGCCTGACATGTCCATTGTTGTCATGATAATTCCGTCATGAATTCAATGACTGCCACATTTATTTTACTTTTTTGTTTGTTTCTTCTTATTATTATAATTCTTATTACTATGAAAAAATATCTAATATGAAATTCTTTCCCCCTCTACTATTTTTTTTCTTTTATAAGGAAAAAAAAAAATCAAATCATCTGGGATTTATCCCAGGATTACACACTAACACACATCTTTTAACGTGATGCATGTTGATGAAAGGTTCTGACTTTTGCTATGTGAAAGCTGTACCTGATTCCTACAAGAAAAAAAGGCAATTTTTCTCCTTTGTGCTATTAGAGATGATGGAAACATTCTGCAGATGCCTTGGGTATCAGCAAAGAATGAAGCATAGGATGCTTGTGCTGTATTGTGGCTCTCTTTTGACAGGATTGAGACACCTAGCAAATTTGAGTTAAGATGCCTGTAGTGTAAATTTTAAGTCAGATATTTCTTAGCCTGCTATAGTATTAACAAATAAATGGATTTTCTTTCATTCCTCAACTCATCATTCTTTGTCCTCTAAGTTGCGCGTAATTAAATATGAGGGTGCCTCTGACACTAAAGGAAATTAAATAGGGAGGGTACAGATATTGGTTTGTACTTTTTGTTTCCCTTTCCTTCCTGTTCCCATTCAGCATTGTCAGGGTAAGGATTTTTCTTAGGCAACACTTAAGCATATGCATATGTTTGCATTTAATTTCCAGATGGGAGGCAGGCCTCTAAAAACAGTGTGAGGTGCTGCTTCGTAGATCTGGATGGCTGACTGACCCACCTTCCTTTTACAACTGGCCAAGAAACTGTGCCCTGTACCCCAGGATTCTGGCACACCCATGGCTGAGTCAGACTTTTGGAGTCTAAAGCTAGACCGGGGTAAAAAATGATTTACCTGTCCCGGGCTGCAAAAGGCTTCACCAGCTATTTATACGTGTGAGGCTCATGAATTCAGGATCATACAAACTGTTTTACTTTTTGGCATGACCGCTCTTTATAAATTTGTTTCCTGAAGTCTTGAGCAGATTTTATTCAAGGAAATGTATTTCATCATTAGCACTGACATTTTGGTTAGGGCAAAAATATTTTCCTAAGTGAAGTGACTTGTAATGACTCCTCTCTGTTTCTCTATAACTGCTCCACTGCAGACTTCTTGGAGGGAATGCTGTGCCTCCAGCTGTGTCTCAGGTATCTTGTCCTGGCTTAGTGAGTTGAGTTTTCCTGAGTGACTTTATTGAGCAAGTCGTAGATCTCAGTGTAGCTGGTTCCAACCTACTTTGAAGTTCAAGACTAAAGGTTTGGGCTAGCAATCTGGAGTGTAAGTAGAGGGATGGAGTACTGAGTGCACAGACTTATTGATCTGAATAGGAATGCATTTGCAAATAGGTATGTTATTAAACACGCTCTAATGCTGACCAGATGTAGCTGTCTACACTATAATCAACCACATACGGACTAGATATGTTGGCCTCTCTTTGTAGTCAGTGTAGGAAAAGAAAATGCATTTCTAGGTTGTAGTTCACCTTGTTTTCAATAGCAGTTCAATAATTTCTGCTGTGAGTAAATAATGTCTCTTCTGAAGAGTCCTTAGCTTTCTGTGTGTTTGAACCCAGTTTTACAGGATGGGATTTGCATTTTGATTCTGATACTGAATGTAGCTGTCCAGAGGTATCAAAGCCCTTGCTGTAACCAAGGAAGCTTGTTTTTGTACTGACTAGATGTGTAGAGCTCAGTAGCCTATATACACATATAGTGATATTTTAGACAATTTGGTTTATTTATAGATCCTGACTAATATTTGCACAATCTTTCTCTGATGTTTCAGCCTAGGGCCTTTCAAAAGCACTCAGCAGTCATATTTAACTGGATCGTGGGTATTTGACCAGCTGAATTTTTCTTGGGTCAGTGCTCACAATAATGGGAGCTCACACACTGAACACCCATGTGGACATTTACATGTTGACTCTCCAGCTTCTTGTCACTGTGCAAAGATGAAACACTGAGAAGGGTTTATCTTTTTTCTGAGGGATGCAGTGATCCTAGTACAGTTTCCTTCCTCTGGCAGCTGTCCCTGTGGAGGACAGCAAGAATGCAAGAGAGAGGCTGGTGTTGCTATTTATTTCTTTTGGTTTTACCCATCCTTGAAAACAACAGATCCCAAAAATGGATATGGCAGTGTTATCCTTCTTAGGGCACAGAAAAGCAAAGAGCCTCTTCTGTATATGGAGACATCAAAGGAATCCATGTCCTTCTGAAGGACATTTCCTTTTCCCAGTTAGTGATAAAAGAAAATCTTTCCTAATATTTAAATTCAATCTTTTATTTTTAAGTGAAAACTTATGCAGCTAAGAAACAAAGGTTTAGTGTTAGAGCCCACAACATTGAAAATATGATAATTTCCAATGAGAAATGCTTTGAAACAATACAAAAATAACAGCTTATCCCACAGTCAAAACTTCTGGTGATGTTGGTGCATTCTAGTAATGGAGAATACTCCCACAGGTCTGGTTTCACCAGCTATGTGAGGTGTTTGTCCACATAGGAGGAGCTGGGATGACACCAGCAGACCTGTGAGTGCCTTCATAACCCTCCTGCTCAGGTATGCCTGGCAGCCACAGAGGCCCTTCCCGATTTGGGGTATATACTGTGACCAAGCCTGCCAAGACCTTCTGGCTTGGACAACCTGTGTCACCTGAGCAAGGGACCAGGACTCCTCCAGGGAAGTGAACACCTCCAGTAACACAGGGAAACTCTCCTCTCCAGCAAAGCAGAGTGTTTAGTGTGTGCAGCTTCCAACTAGACCCCGTGGTCTGGGAGGCTCTCCAGGGACTACCCAGCCCTGATCTTGGCAAAAGCCAACACAGCCTAATTGGAGCCTTTTCCAGCTGGCTCCAAACCCACCAGCACCATCTGCCAGCGCGTGTGTTGCAGCGTGCTGTCCTTGGCCACTCCACTGTCCCTGCCCCACAGAGGTGTCCTGGAAGTTACTGGTGTGTCGGTTCAGTGCCCACTGTAGGAAATCCCTTTGCCAGGGGGATTGCCCCCAACTTGCAGCTCCCAGCATGTTCTGCTTTCTTTGTGTCTCCCAGGCAGCAGAGAGAGCAGGGGAGGAGTGAATACTTTGAGGGGGCAGCTATGACCTGCCAGGCATCCCTTGCACTTGGCAGCCAATTTGGACGTTTAACTGTGTTTTGGAGGGAGTTCCCATGGGCTACACTTGTGCAATAAAAATGTTCTCTCCTCTAAAGGCAAGTGGCAAGACATGGCCCATATTTGAATAGAGAAATTATACCCAAATTAGTTGCAGTGAGAAGTGCCCGACTGTGCTGTCCCCTGGGTCATGCCAGAGTGGAGAACAGGCCAAAATATCTCTGGAAATTTTGTTAGTTCCAGCATGTGTACAATTGCAAGCCAATGCTTGAACCCTTCAGTTTATTAATATAGATATGCCCTGGATTTGAACTTCAGATCAAGGAATTTTATTTATCATTATTCTTCCAGCCCCTCTTTGTTTATTCTTCAGTCTTTCTGGTATAACAGCATTCATGAGCCTGGGATGCTTAGAAACTTCCCTGCTCCACATCAGCACAGCTATGGGCCTGCAAAAATATCTCTTACAGGGGAAGCATTGAGACTGGCCCTTGTGTGGTGGAGAGTGAGTCTTGCATTGGCCAGAAAATGGCCAGCAAACTCTGAAACTTAGCTGCCCTCATGGTAGGAGAGCAAGAGAGGAACAGAGGAGAGGGCTGTGCCCTGCCACTGAAGAGGAAGCTTCCCCAGTTTTTTATTTTAGGCTGTTCTCATACAGTTTTGTCCAGTTGTTTCTCTTGTTTTGTTTGCCAAACAAAGCAAAACCAGCAAATACCAATTTCCTTGTTATGCAGGATAGGGCCACTCGGCTGCTCAAACCTCCTTTTCCTGGGCTTCCCTTCTCAGAGAGCAGCAGCTGCTCCATTTACTTCTGTCTGGTACATTCAAGGCAGGGGGTTGTCTCCTTTCTGATGTTAATGAATTAGCCCCTGATTTCTCAGCCTATTTGGAAGGAAAAAGTTGTTGGAAAATATCCACTATTAATTAGAATGGCAGTGGAAGCCAAGTTAGGCTAATTTGATAACTTTGAAAAATAAAGACTCCTCCAACCAGTGTCTCCTTTGGACATGTACATTCTGGTAGTATTTAATTTTTTTCTTTAATTACCCCTCCAACTCTTTATTAAATGCTCCTAGTTGAGTCAGAACTCCGATTTGCTTTGAAGGTGCTTGGGATCAGATTCTGGAGTCAAGAGAACCTGGAGCATTTCTAGTCATTAACCAAGAATGATTCTGAAAGGGGCTTTGGGACTCAGAAATATGGAGGTATTGGAGTAACATTTCTATTCAGGATTTGAATCCTTTCATAGACAACAGCTCTAGCAAGGGGAAAGTCCAAACTCCCTGAACATGGTGGACACAGAGCAGGTCAAGTGAAAGATGATATCTTGTCCAAGTGAGTCCTGCTGCAAAATCTTTTTGGAGTCAACAGGGTTTGAGTCAGGTCTCAGATGATTCTACTCGGCAATAAACATAGAGGAACAGCAGTAATTGGAGACCATGATGCTCATTTTGGTCCCCATGATACATTACTATAACTGATCCCCAGTCCACAAACACACCCTGTTTCCTTTGCTTGCCCAGCAGCTCTTATGAATCAAACATGCTGTTGAAAGAGAGTTGCAGATAATGTGGTTTCCCTGAGCTTTACAAACATACTGTAAAACCAGAGGAGCCAGAGTAATCATCATTATTAGTAAGCAGACTTACTTGGAGCCTAAGTCTGAATCTGCTGTGAGTATAAACAACCTGCATTCATGTGCACCCTCCCTGCCTTTAGTGACGAGTGTTTCACTGTGAAATTAAAGGTTGAAGGCTCCCAGATAATAATAATTTCAGCTGTGTGCCTCTTAGTGCTATAAAGCCCATAGCATATCAGAAAATTTATTGCTGTGACTTAGTTGCAAACTCCCTGGAGAGGATAAGGGTTGCGGATCTCATGATAAATTGCACACGCTAATATTTAGCAAATGATAATGCAGACCACAGAAAAGTAGAGAGACCGGAAAACATATTCCCAAGAGTTGATAACTAATGTAAAGAGCCAAGAAATAGTTTAGAGTTGGGAGGGAATTTCCCCAGCTTCCCTCTTCCATGGATAACTCACTGCCTTACGGATGTGCTGCCCAGCGCTGATTCCTCCAGCCCCAAAGTTACTCCTGGCACGAGTTCAGAACATACAAATGCACAAAGCCCTGCAGGCAGAGCAAACCTGATGTTTTCCAGCCCCATCTGGAAGGTGATAGAGCCTATATCTGAAGCAGATGAAAGAGCTTGTGGCTAAAGCTTAACTGGTTGTTTACAGGACTTCTCTGATGCCTCTGTGCCATCTGCTCCATGCACAGGGCAGGTATTTTACCAGACCACTACTGGATCACCTCTTCCCTGTTAGTCCCTTTCTTAAGAGCTAAAAATTCCTCCATCTTCTTTCACCCAACCAACAAGGACATGTCTATGCTAGAAATCTCCCTCTGCCTGGGATATGACCCCATAGAAGAGTCACATTCCCTGACTGTAAACAGAAATGTGCCATCGGAGAGAATGAAGCACATGTAACATGATGTCAGAGTGTGTTGGGTGAGCCCTACTGGAATCAGGATCACTTGGTAAGGTATTTCTCATGCCTGTGTCAAGACACCACTGTTCTGGTGAATGCTGTGCCAAATTATGTCTGTCCCTGCAACAGGAGGGTTTGTACAGCTGGGAGGTGACTGGGGTAAGCTGGGGTAAGCAGGGGCTGGGGTGACCCACAACCTCTTTCCCTTTTTATGGCCTTAAAACGAGGCACTTGGAATATGGGTGATGCCACCCAGCTGTGTTTGCCACTTGCAGTCTAGGATGGGCAAGTGGGTGGGCATGGTGAATTTGTGGTGAATGAGTGGTAAGGGATGAGATGGAGGAATGAGAGAGGCGAGTCACAGTATTGAGATGTGATGGATCTGCAGTGGATGATGCAGCTTCCCCTGGGTGATGGAAAATTCCCACCTGATGCAACACCACTGAGCTTAGTCCACAGCTGAAATGAGGAGATCTTGGAGGCAGAAAGTGACAATGTCTAATAGCTTTAGATGTTACTTTGGGGTATGATGTGGAAAATGATGCAGTAAACAACTGACCGTGAAGGGTAAGGCTTTGCTTGCAATGGGATTTGATTTTTCCTTCAGTTGTGGGAAATACAGACTGTCAGTGATCAGGGATACAGTCATGACACTTCTGAAAGACAAGGATTAGAACTGCAGCCTTGGGCTCATAAAGTGAGAATTAAAGCTTCCTGTGTGATTATATGGAAACTGCAGTAAAACACACAGAAAACCAAATTGCGGGTCATGCGTTTCAGATGCTGGAAAGGGAGAAATGATGGATAGCCTGTGGCAAAATCCAATGTGTGTACGTGTGACTGCAAAAGATCAGAAGAAGGCATAAGCATCTGATTTAGAATACTTGTACTGCAGAGGCAGATTCATAGCATATGTTGAGAGCTTATAGGGAACAGACCATGCAATATGCGATACCACACGCAGAGAACTAGCTCTCTGGAAACTTCCTTCTCCTGGGAAAAAGATCATGGAACAACATTTATTTTTAAGAGGCACTCTCATGTTTTATATATCTGTGATTTCTGTCATGGTATTTGATAGCACTGCATTTCATCACTCAGAGACACGCTGCTTAGGAAGGCAGACTTGGAGAGTACCTGTGCTCTGTTCAAACTCATTTCCCTGCTGCTTCATGACATACTAGACCCATTACGTATTTGGCCATTGTGTGTTCTGGGAGCAACTTGTGAGTAGTTGGGTTAAGCTAACAAGGTATACCCTTGGAGAGATGCACTGGAGGAGGATGTCATGGATTAATAGACCCAAGGAGCAGGTCAGTGATATGCTCGCAAGCAGCAAATCCAACCCATCCTCCTGACTTCACATCAAACAGGTTCATATGAAAATTGTACACTTTCAAATGCCTGTGTGCTCAAATCAGAGCAGCAATGCCATAATGAAACCTACTTCTCACCCTGAGTCCTCACCGGGGAGCTGGCTGTCCTGCCTGTGCCCTCCTTCTCCTCTCCCTGGCAACCTGTTTGAAGAGCAGACTGGAATACTGTGTATTCTACCTCTGGCTGTGGGCAAGCAGGAGCCACAGATAGTTGCCTACCCTCTTGCTGGAGTGGAGGTAACTGGTGGAGGCACACCCCTACAAGCCAAGAATCTCTCATCTCTGGTGACATACAGGCCTTTCTGTCAACATCTCCTTCATGCTGGATGAAATATCATTTGGGTGAGGCCAGGGGGAGCAACCTTCCTCCTTCAGATCCCTTTTCCAGTGAGTCAGGGTTGCTTCCAAGTATTGAAGAGGGAGCCAAAGCCTCTTACGTCTCTTGGCTGACACCATCACTCAGCATCCTCTTGCAGCACAGCTGTGAGGGACACAGGGTCCACTGGCTACATTCCAGCCACCCATAGCTGCATGTTCCTCTCCAGAGAAGCAGCTCTGGTCCTAGATAGGTGGCCTGATGCAATGACATTTAAGGACGACTTAAGGAAAAGCAGTAGAATGGTGAAGAAGAGATCATTGCTGGGATAAGAACAGTGGGAAAGGCTACAGGAAGGAAAATGGCAATAGCAATGATTGGTTATGGGAGGAAGGTGGGGTTAACAGAAAAGGAATGAAAAAGAAAACTGTGAGAGGAGCAGTTCACTCCCTTTGTAGATAATACAGGATATATGAGCCAGGATTTCTTTTTTTTTTTTTATATTCCAGCTCTGAGTTACTGCAGAAGAATTGTTTTATTGTTGTGTGCCTGACTTACCCCATTTATGAACCAGATAATGGCCATTAGCAACCCTATAGCAGGTGAGGGCACCTTAAGATCCTAGCCTGGAAGTGTTGACACTTGAGCATTATTGATAGACATGTGGAGACAGAATGTCTTTGTGAATACTTCTGCAAAAATCCTCTTGAGTCTCTTTAAATTTGGCAGCTCCTGGAGCACATACACCAAACCTGAAGCACTTTCATGAGGTCTGACACTGGTGCTTTTGCCCTTAACTGTTCTGCCACCTCATGACAGGTTTTGCAATATCTGGTGACAATAAAGCATGTCATGACAGGAGGGAGCAACAGAGGTCTGGGCATACCCGTAAGGACCAACCATTCATAAGATTTGTCTGTAGCTCCAAAAATGCAAGTGAGGTGTCTGCCTGCACCAGTGCTGGACACCTGGACAGACCTGGGTGATCTTAGACAGGTCAATTATTCCTTCTCTGCTTCAGGTCTGTATTTAAAATATGAAATATAAGGATACTTTGCAGAGGAGTGATGAAGGCAAGTAAGGTAAATTGTAGGATGTGATGAGGTGTACTGAGAGCCCATGGAAGTGCTCAGATAAAAGTTTTCCAGAAAGGTGGATGCTGCCATTCATCATGGCATTCATTTAGTTGCACTCCACCCTTAGTCACTGATCATTAACATCATTCAGAGACTTGAAGTGATGTTAACAAATTGTCTGAGATGTGCTGTTTCTCATTTCAGTAGATCTTTGGCAAGACAACAGAAGAAAATAATTCAGTGTCACAATGCTGATAGAAAAGAGTCACAGATGCTGATAACAAGAGACTTATTTAGTACATTTTGATCTTTTTTGTCTTACTTTTATTGTTTCATTAAAAAATCACTGCTGAGCTCCATAACTGGGTGTTTCTGAGATCCTCTCTTCAGAGCCACAGCCCAAGCCTTAAGTTCCCTAAACGATTGGCCATTTTGAAGATCTTCACCATATCTTCAGCTGTGTCCAGTTCTCTTTTCAGAGGCCGAGTAAGTGATGAGGTTTTCAGACAGAAGTATTACAGTTACAGCTGGAACTTGTATTTGTTGTAGGCTGCTGCTTTTCTGCTGTCATCTCTGTGCCTGTCCTTCACTTGCTTGTGTGCACTGGTGGGACACAGTGGGGAGCCGGAGATGTTCAATAGCCTGGTGCTCAGTTACTTGAAAGTTTCACATCTTTTTGCATAGTTTTCCTGCTCAGATGTTTTGTTGTTTTTTGGGGTACGTGTGTTTCTAAACTTCAGGAACTCTGTTGAAACAGCTATTTCATATCTGCTGATGGAAATCAGTATTTGTGTTTAGTGGAATGACACAAAGAAATGAAGAGTTCTTTCTTCATGACCCTGATCCCCCTCTTTAATCACAAAAAAGTTGGTGATTCAGACATGGAACTGACCCAGAATCTTATTCTTATTACTGGGGTGACCCCATATACTTGGTGGAAATGAGTTTTGATCCCTGCAAAGAGCGTCAGTAGGCACTAACTTTTTCACATGCCAATATATCTTACTGCACTTCCTGTGGGTTAGAGGACTTTCACCAAGTTGGGAAACATCCAAAAAGCACTGCGAGTAGAAGTGACATGTTTACCTCGCCTTGTCTCCCTTCATCTCATTTTAGCCCTCAAACTGTCTGACAGCATTAGGAAGCCCCACAGAATGGGAACTTGAAGTCAGTACTGCTGGATTTACTGAATCTCTGTGCTATCTTCTGACACTTACACTAACTGAATACATTGGGAATGGGGCAGAATGCAACCTCTCTGACATGAGTTTCAGGGATATGGGAAACAGGAAAATCTTAGAAATGAAGCTTGGGAAACCAGATCTTCCTGCTGCTTTTCTTGCAAGTAGTCTAGGAGCTGGATCACAGAGTTATCTCTGAAAAAGAGAAGAATCAAACAAGAACCAGAGGACAGAGGAAAATATGTTGTATTGATCTATGCAAATCAACAGCAATCCTTAAAAGAGCTAGTTACTATCCCATAAGTTTGGCTTCCATGTCTAGTAAAAGGTCTAAATAAGGAAAGAAGAATTTGGTGGGCCATGCATTCACATAGAGCCACATGTATACTAATTAACCCTCAAGATAGCTGCCAAAACAGAGTGTAAATGATGGAAAAAGGAAGGGGTGAATTTTGTAGTAATGGAGAAAAGACTAAACAAAGTAAATCTGTAAGCAGTTACAGCAAACTTCAATCCTGGTGAAAAAGTTTATTGAATTTTCTGTGTGACTCAGAGCACACTTTAGTTACTAATTTGATTCCTTTAGTGGCATGTAGGAAGTATGCAGCCCCTCCACACATGTTAACCTCACCACTGAGAAGGAACACGAATGGCACACGCACAGATTTGTAAGCAGCAAATCCAGGCGTAACTTAAATCACTTAGTTGGATCCAACTGCAGACCAAGTAGATGAAAAGAATGTGGTCATTTAATCTGTGTAAATAAGATGTCTGTTCATGTACTGAGGCAAGTAATATATTGTTACATGAAGACTGAGCTGAAGAATTAATTTAGAGTGACTGGAGATGAAGATTATAAACCAGACTGAAAACAGGCTGGAGGCACCAGAAACACATAGTGATGAACAAATGCCAACATTTGCTGGAAGATACCTCAGGGGAGCAGCAGGGAACAATGTTAAACTGTTTGTGTTTAAAATCCTTATTAATGATTTGGAATGAGGGTTGGCTGTGATGTAAACTCAGGGCTGGGATGGTGCTCATCTTGGGAGGGATCATGCTTTCCAAAGCACTAACAACTTTTGATCTGATGAACTTTAAATGAATCAAAATCACAGAAAATTGTGCCAAAAAATTCAATCTGGAGGCCTTACCTCCAGAGTTCCAGTGAGTGCACCTGTCTGTAGATGTTTTACTGTGAAACCTCAGTCCATGAGGTTCACCATTTAGAGAAAACCTTGAGTTCTTTCAGTTTCCACTAGGATTCAGCCTCTCCCACTTACTTATCTAATGTTTGTTCAGCTTCATCCACACTGAAGTCTCCATACCAGAGCCTCCTGGATGACTCCACAGAGCTGCTGTTTCATTATCCTGGTATTTATTTGAACATGTACTGTGTCTCTAGCAAGTATCTTGATCATATTAAATACCTCAGACAGTGGGCTGGTGAAGGAATAGGGAGCTGTAGAGTCTCTATTTCCTTACTAAATTTACTGTCCTACAGCTTGTTTCCAGAGGCCTGGGATTGACTCAGTGAAAGCTGAGCTTCAAGACTGTCCTTTGGAGAACATCACCATTGCTTCAAGACAGAGATTTAGTCCCTGGAGTCCCTGGGTCATCATTACCTCTTGACTTTGATTGTGGGTGTTCAGCTGTCCTGCAGAGGGAAGAAGGGCATGGTGCTGGCTGGGAAAAGAAACGGGGCAATATTGGAAGCTTGCCTTGTTGTACACATCTGGACAAAAGGAGCTGATCAAGTAATCTCATTCCACATCTGGAAAGAGGTGTGAGGAGACAGTTACAGAAAATGCAGAGCAATTTTGCTGTCATTTCACATTGCATTGGTTGGCACTGTCCAGCACTAACTATAAGGCTCAGTAGAAGTTATTAATCCATAAGGTGTTGCTGTGCTGCCCCAGAATTCCTATACCACTGTATGTGTCTGCTGCAAGGCTCAGGAAGACACATAATGAGATTGTGCTGGATTCAGTTCACAGGCCACCGGTTTGGCAAGGCTGGTTTAAATTCTATGCTGTGAACTCCCTGGGGCATGGAATGTCTTAATGGGTGCAATTTCTACCACAGGTTTCCACAGGAAGGGGGTATAGCTCAGTGGTAGAGCATTTGACTGCAGATCAAGAGGTCCCTGGTTCAACTCCAGGTGCCCCCTGAAGAGCTACTTTTTAGATTAGATATTAGAAAAAAATTCTTTACTGTGGGGGTGGTGAAGCAATGGAATGGGTTCCCCAGAGAAGTTTTGGATGCCCTATCTCTGTAAGAGTTCAAGGCAAGTTCGCATGGGGCTCTAAGCAACTTGGTCTAGTGGAAGATGTTCCTGCCCATGGCAGAGAGGCTGAAATGAGATGATCTTTGGGGTCTCTTCCAACCCAAACCATTCTATGATTTGTGGTTTTAAGGAAACACACACAGTTCTTAGAAGCTGAATAAGAGGATTGACATTAGGAGGCAAATTGAAGCATGAGTGACCAAAGGGACAAGACACAGACAAAAAAGCAAGTAAGGATGGAGAGAAGGAGTGAGCGTTAACCACAGGGGCACATTAATTTCAACCCCTTCAAGAATTTCAACTTTCTCTGCAGAGCCTTCTAGTTTGGGTACAGATACCACAAAATATTGCAGTCTGAGGGTCACAAATGCCAAATTTCCTTCTTCTCCAGTACTTGGCTGAAGGAAAAATTCCTCACATATTCCTGTGCTTAAGTGAACATTGGTTTGGGTCTTGAGTAGGAGGAATGACTAAGGACTGAGAATTAATTGCTTGATTAATTCTCTGATTTTTCTATACAAGAATTAGAAAAGGTGTTATTATCTGCTGAAAGATCATTATTTAAATTGTGCTTTGATGAGAACAGAAAACAAGGGAATCAGTTACTCAGTGTGGTCCAGTAGTAGTGTATTAAAGACAAAGTTAGAATCCAATGAAACTTTTCCCAAAGATGACATTTATTAGGTTGTAAAATAGCCTCCCACAGAAACATTTGATGGCCAGTCACTTAACTGACAGGTTACTGAGGCCAACAGGCCACAATAACTCTCTAAATTAATTGGTGTTTGAACTGGAGCGAAAATTTTAAAAAGTTGATTTCCATTAGCTGTATCTATTCCACAACCCTTGCAAAATTGTCACAGAAACTGGATTTATTGCTTTTCTGAATGTCTAGATTTAGCTTCTAGCTATGGGCCATTGCTGGATCTTTTAAGGCTGAAGAAACCTCATTAGTCTGTGATTAAGAAACATCTCAGTTTTTTCTTTGGAAAAATTACAGAGGTAAATCTTCTCATATCTTTTTCCAGAATGAAGTTTCCAATTCTTCATTCACTCTTGTGTCTTTTCCTTCAATTCTTTTTAGTTCCTTGGAACCTGTA
This sequence comes from Pitta sordida, assembly GCA_013390025.1. Classification (NCBI taxonomy): domain Eukaryota; kingdom Metazoa; phylum Chordata; class Aves; order Passeriformes; family Pittidae; genus Pitta; species Pitta sordida. Next base: position 54,058 of record WEKX01010305.1, read on the forward strand.
GCCTCTGAAATAGGCTCTGAATATCAGCAGCAGTTGCACCAATGGCAGCTTGGGATGTTACATAATTTCTTTGCTTCTTCTACTTGATGTTACATTTCTAGTATTGTCTATATTAAACCACTTAGTTCTATCACTTTGCTAGACTTTTTCCAGTTTGCTTCTGGCTTCCTTTCTCACGTCTGAAAAGCAAGATCTCCCCTACTCAGTCTTGCATTCAGGACTTTGTATATGTCTGTCCTAAAATTCATACTGATGGCTTGTGTGCAGTTTAATGAATTCCCCTCTGGATTGTTTTGCTTTATTGTCCTCTTTATTCCATACCACTTCCCCCAAATTCACGAATTTACTAAGTAATAGTTTAATTTTTTCTTCTGTGTCAGCAACAAAAATATTAAATAGCAACTGGTAAGCCAGCATCTATATGGGATACAATGCTCTCTTCCTGAGTGAACATTTGCCATTTACTGTTTAATTTGGAAAGGTATCAGCTGGACTCCAATTCATCTACACTGTGCCATGTTTATTTTAAACCAGCCAACTTTATTATTCAATAATTCAACTCTGGTGCTCTTCAGAAGCCCATTACACCAACCCTACTACTTTTTCAACCTCCTTTGTAGGCTCATCAAGACATGAGATGAGATTCCTTTTATACTAGACATTGTTAATGTATATTAATTATCTATTTGTTGAACACCATCACAGACGTGCTGTGTTTTTGCCCAGGATTGACAAGCAACAGACAAGCCTCTGACAACAGGATTACTTACCCCTTGGAATGTATGTGATGTATGGAGAGCATCCACTTATTTACCTCCTAAAGTCTTCCCAAAGTTTCAGAAAAGCATTGTGTTGCAGTGAACTGGGGACATACAGACAAGCAGCTACTGGATTTCATGGAGGGCTTTTAATTTTTAACACTATTCTAAATGTGTCTGTTGGTTTTTGTTATTGTATCATGCTCTCTTCGGAAGCAGCAGTTTGCATAGAGAATCTCTTGGGGATGTGCTTCTTGAGAAATGAGACAGGAGGAACCTTTGGGAAGATCACCTGACCTGAACTGTTTTATTTTCTGTTCTTTTCCTCCGCCCATCACATGTGCATTGGAATATCTTCCAGTAGTGCATTAGGCAAAATGATCATACATCTTTCAACTGTTGTTTTCATAACCTCCCCTCTGGAGAGGAGTGTTTGAAGTGAAGCATATTATTTTCATAGGATTTTAAGGCAGTATGACTTTTTTGAAACGTATATCCTCTTACATATTCTAAATTCATTTAAATTGGAAAGGACTTTTCAAATCACTGAGCTCAAGCATTAACCCAGCAGTGCCAAGTCCACCACTAAACCGTGTCCTTCAGAGCCACTGCCCTGGGAAGCCTATTCCAATGCTTGGCAACCCTTTCAGTTAAGACATTTTCCCCAATATCCAAGCTAAACCTCCCCTGGTGCAATTTGAAGCCATTTGGTCTCTGTACGGGTGTTAGATGGTGAGTTGGACTAGATGATCCTTGTGGGTCCCTTCCAACTCATAATATTCTGTGATTCTGTGATTTCCTATTGTCCTGTCACATGTTACTTGGGAGCAGAGACTAATCCTCACCTCACAGCAATCTCCTTCCATGTACTTGTAGAAAGCGAGGAAGGTGAAACTCTTTCTCTCCTTCTATGACCTGAGTCAGAGCTGAGGATTCCTTTTGAGCCTTCTTTTTTCCAGGCTACGTAAACATCCCCAGCTCGATGAGGAGCTTAGTGACATGGTCTAGCTGGAGGGTGTAGGGCTGGATGATCCTGGGTCCCTTCCGGCTCGGAGTGGCCTGCTAGACTGTGAGGGAACTAGGTTTGTGTTACCGCTCTGGGATGTGCTTTCGGTCTCTGTACGGGTGTTAGATGGTGAGTTGGACTAGATGATCCTTGTGGGTCCCTTCCAACTCATAATATTCTGTGATTCCCTCAGCTCCTTGTCATTGGACTTGTGCTCCAGACCTTTCTCCATCTCTGTTGTTCTTCTCTGGACTCACTCCGTGTCTTTCTCGTATTGAGGGGCCCAAAGTTAGACACATGATTCAAGGTGAGGCCTCACCACTTCCCAGTACAGGGGGACAGACACTGCCCTGGTCCTGTGACCACACTATTGCTGACACAAGCCAGGTGCCATTGACCTTTTTGGCCACCTGGGCACACACTGGCTCATGTTCAGCCTCTGTTGACCAGCATCCCCTGAGGTTTTTGTGGTGGATAGTTTTTGAGACACTCTGTCCCCAGCCTGGAGCACTGTAGGAGGTTGTTGTGACTAAAGTGCAGGACCTGAAACTTGGCCCTGTTAAACCTCACACAACTGGCCTCAGTCCAACAATGCATCCTCCCCACATCCCTTTGCTGAGCCTTCCTACCTTCCTGCGCATCAACACTTCCACCCAACTTGGTTTTGTAATTGAACTGACTGAGGGTGAACTCCATCCCCTTGTCTAGACCATTGATAAAGATGTTAAAGCGAGCTGGCCCCAAATCTGAGCATAAAATTGGGAAACACCACTGTTTTTTTTGTTCATCACTGGTGAACAAACTGGTCTTGCGATTAAAACAGAGGCAAAGAAGGCATTAATTACCTCTGCCTTTCCTCATTCCTTGTTATTATGTCTTCCCCTCTTTCCAATAAAGAAGATTATCCTTGTCCTTCCTTTGATTGGTAATATATTAATAGAAACATTTTTATAGTTTTTAGGCAGCAGTAGCTGTATTTTTATTTCACATAAGAGTTGTCAAAGAATTGAACCACATACCTTTAGTGAAGGGGAATGACATTTGAAGTAGTCTGCAGTTCCTAAATGAATACATTCCACCATTTTGATGAGACCCTTTTTTCTGTTTCCATTGATCCAGAGGACCATAGTTGCTATCCATTGTCTTCTTCTGGACCTTGACTATGTCTTATAGATGTCCTGAGTGCAGACAAGAAAGACGAGGGCACAAAATACCTGAGTTCTTCCGGAAGCTGGCATAGGCAGTGGAGGAGAGATTTGATGTGCAATAATGTTCTCAGGTGGATGAGTTTCTTGTATCATGGTCAGCTATACTACTGCCTGTTAGAAAGAAAAATTCCTTCTCTGAAGCACTGGGGATTTCATGTTGAAATGTTATTGTACACCAGTCTGGATGAAGGAATATTTGATTCAGGAATCTTTTCACAGAATTTTTATCGTAAGGGCTGACAGTAACTCTTACCAGGGACTTTCCCCATGCTTATTAGCCAATTATTACAGAATCACAGAACATTCTGAGTTGGAAGGGACCCACAAGGATCATTGAGTCCAACTCTTAAACAGCACCACTGCCTCCCTGGCAGGAATTGAACCCCTCATCTCCTGCATGAGAGGTGGGGATACCCACCACTGCACTAAAGCGGATTTCACAGTCCAGGATATGTTAGCAAGGCGCAGTTCTGAGTAGACACATGAGACCAATGATTAATGTTTAAAAATCAAGAGATATGTTATAAATAGATAAATGATATTTCTCAGAGCATGACCATGCTGCTTTGCAATGGCCAGTTTTGATGTGCTCTGGATTTACAGAGAGTGGCTTGACATCTTCTAGCAAAGTCAGATAACTTTTATTTGTCCTGTTTGGTTGGTTTTTTTTTAACACCTTGCCTATATGATAAGCCTCTTGCTCAAATTCAGCACCCTCCTAAGGATAGAAATGCAACTCTGAGATATTGAAAACAACTACCCCTTGACAAGATGTGACTGGAAGCATCTAACTAAATCCCTTAAGAGCAGCAGTTACCAAAGTTCCACAGTACAATTTTCCGACGCAATTTCAGGTCTATGAGCATTTTTAGTTCTGGGCTTATGGTACAGCGAGGTGTGGGAAACCTTGCTCCTGCCCTGTGGGTTCTCCACGGAGCAAATACTCTCCCTGCTGAGCCCCTTGAGTCACAGTCTGCACTTCCATGGGACTCTGTTTCTCTCTCCTTGGTGATTTCTGTTAGAAATCAGAAAGCCTCAGCAGTGCTACACAAGAGGGATGAAGGCTTTCACTGTTCCTGTGTGTATGATTATTTTTAATTTTTAAGAACAGGATCCTTCAAAAACTGTTTTCTTCTCTACCACATGGGACAAAGTCATGAATAAGTAGCTACTGAGTGGATTTGGATCTGGGGCCAGATCTTTGGCTTCAAGAATATGGAGGTTTCCACAGAAGGTCTCCCAGTGAGTTGAGTTCCTTAATTTAAATAACTATTCATTGAAAATTTATGTCACCATCAACTTAGTGCAGCAAAGATGCTGCTGCTGTCAGTGGTGCAAACTGACTGCAAAGCCATTCTGCTATTAATAAATGGTGTCTGAAACCACAGATATTTTACTATTTTTTAAAAATTTGCCTGCTTTTGGCTGTGCTGTGGAAAAATAATGCTTGCTGTAGTGTTTCTGCCTCTGACTCTCTTCTGATTGTGACCTGGCATGAACTCACTTATGTAATGTTTTCTAACAGCGCTGCTGCTGGAGATGGGGCTGTTCCTGCGGCCAGAGGTAGCTCCACCTCCAATTTTAAAGGTCTTTCTAACTATTCAACTTGACAAATACCATGCCAGGAAGGAGCAGGTTTCTTCCAGTCATCACATCACTGGCACTGGAAGCCAGCAGTGTTTTATCCACTCTTCCTGTGCCAGGTGAGCTTGCTGAGAAGGGCTATGCTCATTCTATTGTCATGTTCTATGCTGCCAAAGACTCCTCTTTTTCTTGTGTTGCAATTCCTCCCCTCCTGCAGGTCAGGGATTCTGGCTGAATATTGCAGATATGTGACTCCTGGTTGATATATGTAATTTTTTTGCTCTTGTGCCAAATGCAGACCAAGCCTGTGGCTCATGAAGATTTTGATGTCTTAGCTCAGGACGGTGGATTTTCCATCAGCTGACTTTACAGGAACAGATGACACTTAATGGCTTTTGTGTCGGATCTTTGAAGGACTCAGTCTCAATGTAACATAATAAACAATAATACTTAGTTTCAGGCCAGGAATTTTCTTCATCATTTATGATATTTGTGGAAGTCATGATTTCTTTATTGTAGCACAGATCTAGCATGTGCAAGGATAGACATTTCCAGATGTACTTCCAGGCCTAAATCCAGAGCTAGAAAACTATACCATAACTTCATTCAAGAGGAACGGAAAGAACACTTGGACACCCACCCATTTATTTCTTTGACCTGCCTCCATATTTCAAGAGCAGAGGCTTTGTAGCATGAAGGTGTAATTTAAGGATATTTCTATGCTGATTGCAAGCACTCATTCTTTGAGTTTGAAGAATTAAGTGCACTTGGGGTGGAAGTGATGTGTCTCAGCTGAAGTCTATCCTAAAATAGTCTGCGAGTGATCAGCTGCCTATAATCAGACATCTGGCAAGAATCATATGGCAAGAAGCAGATCTATAAGTCCAGCATATCCATCTGAGAGGAGTTAGACTGCTCCAGTGGAGTGCATTCCCTCAGACAGTAATTCTGACTAATTTCCATGCCACAGACTGATGCATCCATACACAGCAGACCTCAGAGTGCAACACTGAGCACCAGGTATTCTGCTTTCTTTTTCTCAGATGCTAGAACTTATTTATAGGGCTTTCTGTGTTTTTATCTCCTCTATTTTCTGGCTGTCTTTTGTTCTTAGTTTTCCCTCTTATCCTCTCTTTTGGTTTCTATATGGGTAAAATGACAGATCTCAGCATAGAATTTATGTTAACGTGTACTGGTCTTCTGTTTATGCTCATGATGGCTTAGAAGGCCTGGAGGAAAATTCTGTAATTTAATGTCCATTCATGTGTGTTTTCAGTACTTCCCTTTAAACAGCTACATGCTGGCAATGTTGGCAAGAACAGAAACAACAGAAATGCCATCCCCACTGTTTCATGGAGTACAAAGCTGTCATTACAGGGATAAATTTGCCTTATTTTCCTTGGGAATACCTGATCACTTCAAAGGCTGACTGCCCAATCCCCAGTTTACAATATGGCACAGTATGGAGGTGTTTGGGCTCACTCCACACGGAATAAGACAGCAGCCACAGTACATCCAAGCTAATGTGCCTCTGCATAGGGTTCATCAGTTCAACAAACTCTACCTCTTGTATAATTTCACTGCACCCAGACTAAGCTAATGCATTTCCCTACCAAGTGCTGTCCTGCAGCTTGACATAGCATAGCCAGCTTGGTAGGGCATCAGCTTGGAAATCTCTCTCTGAGTTGACACAAACCAGTTAAAAGCTACAGGGAAAGCACCCAAATTTGTATTTTAGTTGAGAGCGCCCCCAAAGGCATCCAGTGCACTTCTGTTCTTTCTCTCCTACCTGTCTGGTACCTCCTGGCTTTCACTGCTTAAAGCGAATTTTCCCTTATTGGCAAACTGCCTCATTTTAATAACCTTCTATTTTGAGTCTGCAGTTTATAAGCATGGCTTTGGTTTGCTTCAAATGACCAGGGCTGTATTCTGCAGCATAAAAACCACTAGTGGAAGGCAGATAATGGAACGGTTTCATTAGTAATAACATCTCAAATGCATTTATTTACTTCCTAAGTGCTCTGGGAAATCCTTTCCTTGAAGACTGTGATACAGTACATGTAGATTGATGACTGAGTGGCTTTGCTGAATATAGAAACCAACAACTCTGTATATAGAGTGATCGGTGGTGTGGAGACCTTGCTGTCACCTCTGTGACATAGGATTATTCAAGCAAGAAAAGGTCATTCTAGAAAACTTGCTGGAATCTCAAAGCAGACTCTGACAAACCATGGAAGGTCAAAAACATGAGTGTTTTGCATGGATTCTCCTTTCCTACTTCCTCAAAAAGAGGCTACAAAAAGAAAGGTACTTCTAAGTTCTTCTTTGTAAATGACACTATAATTGATGGAAAATTAAAACAATTGATGTAATATAAATATCCTGGTAACTGGAGAAGATGCTGTAGAGGCTTCCAGCAGTTATACATTGAGAAATAATCTCCTACATAATGTGAAAATGGAATGACATTTATTATCTACAAGTCCTCACAAGCTGAGGATGCAGTTTATAAAACTTTATTTGTCTCTCCCTCCTTTTCCTTCTTTATTGTAATCCTTCACTATGGATCACATTACATCCAAATTCACCTTCATCTGTTATCATAGTTTAGTGATTTATCAACATCACAGAGTTCTGATTAATAAAGTTAGAAGGACATCCATCAGAAGAATTGAGAATGTGTGATCATTTCCTCTCAGGCTCTCATTAGCTGTGGATGTCCTACAATTAATCTTTTGTTTCTCTGGGCTTTAAAAACCTTTGGTCCAGATGGAATATGATCTCCATAATGTCAGCTGTAATAAGTAGAAACAACCCAAACTGTCCATGTAGACTTTTAATGAATGAGCAGATAAGCCAGAACAATAGGTGGCTTGATTCAGCTTCCTTCCTTCAGGATGGACAATACAAAGCTCTACAGATAATCCTATGATGATATAAAATATTTGTGGGGTAGGTAGGAATTACACTCATAGTATCTTTTCCAAAAGAATTTCCTTTTTCTTTATAGTGCTTTGGTTTAAAATGAAATACACCTCCAGTATTCCTGGGTTGCTACAATAAGTGAAGTGGAAAAGGTTTTGTTTCAGAGTTTCTATAATAAGCTCTCTTTTTAATGAGACACTCTTAGGTTAAAAATACCTTTTGAAAGAGACTTCCCACGTCTTTCCTACATTAGTGACAGATTGGAGAAGAAAATGTGGAGTACGCCTGAAAGTGATAAGTTGAGGTTAGAGGTCTAGCCAAAGTCAAGTGCTAGGGAGTTTCAGCTGTAGAGAGCTGATGCTTTGAATTATAATCAAGTGATTAATGTTTCTAATGTAAGTGGGTTTGGGAGTTACAAGGACTTGCAGCAACAGCTTGGATAAGTATGGTGAAACCTGCTTTTAGAGATGTTTTATTTATAGCGCATTCATTAGGTCAGACAGAATGGACAACGTGTGCTTATGTGGTTAATGATAAATCCATCTGAGGACTAAACCAGTCTGCTGAGTTATAAGAAAGCCATTTGTAGGTCAGATTTTTCTGGAGGGACGGATTTGAGAGAAACGATTCCTATTTGTTTGGAACTGGAGTGGGGCAGAGAGAGGGGAGAAGATGAAACCAGCTTTTCCCCTTTTGCAAAATACATAGGATGCAAATGTTACAGATCTTCATTAATTTTAAAAGGTCATTTGCCTGTGAAGTCTGTGTAGCTGACTTCATAAGGACCCAAAATTGCATGGGGAAGGAGCAGGAATATAGCCTGGAAAGGTATAGGAATATTTTTTTTAATATTTGTATATATACTTTTAATTAAAAAAAATAAAATAGGTAATCTAATGTTAACATATATGAAAACTGGAGTGATCTTTATGAAACAGCAAAAGCCAGAAAAGAATACACCTCTGAGGCATCATAGTTCTTGTGGGATTCAGACAGTCTACCATGAAATAAGAAGGTACTGAAGAAAAAAAATAATTATGTAAGACTATTCCTTCTGTCTGAATTCACCACACCTTAATCCTGCTGCTGTAAGCAGCTTAAGATACTCTTTCAAATAGAAATAGTTTCCCCAGGGTGAGAGTAGTTAGTAAACCCAGCATTTTTGACACATGGTTCATGATGTGGTTTTAGTTACAGATCCATCAGTGGAATAAAAAAAGGTTGGTTCTCCTTCTCTGTTCCTATCCAGAGTTGTGCAGGTCCTTCAAACACAGCTCTCACTGGTTTTCATCATGGACCATGATGCCATTTGGATTAAAAAAAAAAAAAAAAGCACGCAAAGCAAGTAAGAGAAAGCACTTACTAATTCCCTTTACATAGCAGCCAAATGCAAAAGTGTGTTATTCCACCCTAGAATTTCATTAGTTGCATATTGCACATCCTCACAAATAAAGAGGCAAAACCTGTCCTTTTGAGACACACCTTTTCCCTGCCACTACTCTTATTTTTAGGAAAAAATAGAAATGTGATGTTCATTTTCAAGGATGCTAATTGCAAAGCCACTGCTCTCAAATGTGTTGCCCATACCTCTTCTGGGTGTTGCTGCAGGTGCTGTTTGTGAATAGGCTTAGATTATCAGAACAAACTTTCAAAAAGGCTGACTGATTATACTGAATAAGTATTTTTAGAGAGGGAAAATGGCACTTAGTGCAGAGATACTTAGTTATAAAGTATATACACACCAAAACCCGAGCACGGGAAGCTATCTTAGAAAATTCCTTTATTACTTTCAGGATAAGTTAATGACTGACGTGGTGGCTTTTCCCCTCTCTTAACACATTGTAATCCAGCTGAGAAGATGCACTTCAGTGCTACACATCTCTGGTTTCAGCAGCAACTGCACGAAACCTAATGGCCTAAGCAGAGTCTACCTCATTCAGAGGCTACATAAAATTATTTTTTTCTGGCATCCAAAGGCATGACAACACTATTATAATGTTTATTTTATAGATATGAAATAATCTGTGTTTTGCTATGCTAGGTAAACACGCATCTTGTTTTTGGCTCCCATGTTAGACACTGAAAAATTGGGTGCAGAGGTTGAAAGAATGAGCTAGTCTCTCTCCATAATCCCTGGAGCAGCAGGGGCAGCTCCAGAGACAATGCATCTTGCCTGTTTTAAACTATATTTGGATAGGACAAATTATCTATCACAAGTGCCAGTCTCTCTTTATTAACTAGAGAGAGACAGCAGAGGTATTTAGTTCAGATCTACCGTTGAGATGGCTAAACTGAGTGGAGATATATCCCACCCTATGGATTTAAGGGACCACACTTGTGCTTTGAATGACAAGGGCAAAGCTCTAGGGGTAGATGTGCTCCTTGCCTTGGACAACTTGAAGACAAAAACCAATGTTTGAAGTGCAAGAAATAAGGATGTTAAAGCTGTATGGAAAAGTCTGAGACTAGCAGGGGCAACTCTGCATGTATTCAAAGTTCCTGAATGGAGAAGAAAAGGTCTTGTGGTCTTTTGGGTAAATTGTCATTTTGAAATTAGTTATACTTTTTAGTTTGGTTAAGTTAAATAGCACTGTGGCCCTGCCACTAGAAAGCTTTCATGGTGTTAAATGCTATTGTGGTCCCTGTTTATCCCAGTCCATCAGCAGGTCTCTGGCATAGTTTGAACATTAGCATGGGCCACAGCTTGTTCCCAACAAGTGGTCTGGATGAGGCTGTTCCGTTTTGGAGGGTGAGGACATTTTGGAGCGTCAGGCCTCCATGTGGCTGGGCTCTGCCTGCTGGCCTCGGGGCCAAAGGCCAGCCCTGACCCTGCTTTGTTCATTGCAAGACCATTCTCCTCCTCTTCTGTTTTTATTATTTCACCATGTCATGATCATGGGGATCATGAATCATGGGGAAACACCTATGGAATGCTGTGCTTGATACATGGCTAGGTTTTCTTTGAAATACTATGGTGCTATCTAATTCCCTTCTGCTGTTTGCTCTAATCTGTAAATACCTTACAAATCTGATTTTGGCCTGGTTATCCTAATTTGCATCATGGGCCATGCACTGACTTCAATGGGCCACACTGGAGTATGTCAGGGTTTGGAGCTGATAGTTGTTTTTTTTTGAGCTGGTTGAACAAACAGATCTGCAAGATCTCTTCCTGACAGTACATGAGCTCTGATCTGAAAGTAGACACAGCCTTAGACATCTGTTTTAAAGGCATAATTATTCTGAGTTTACTTGAACTCAATACAAGGCTCTGTTTATATTTCTTTGATTAATTGAAAATAACCTCTCATTAAGGGAGTGACAACCAATACCTTACGATTGCGCTCAAGTCATTCACAGGAGCAAAAGAAATACACGAAAGGTTAGGCAGGTCAAAGCCCTTGTTTGGATCAAAGCGTATGTTGAACGTTGTATAAATGCCAAATCTTAAAGTGTTTTGTATTTAAGGTTGAAGTTTGGAGTAAAAGGATACCATAACAATAAATCCCTAATTCAGCTTGTTAGCTCTCTCCTGCATTCACAAAGGCACAGCAGAGTGAGGGACACTTCTGGTGGAGCAACTGAGTCTAAGTGTGTTAAAAATTGACAGCAAAGGTGAGCTAATACCACATCCAGTTCTGGTAGGCACATTTCAAAAAGGACTTTAATGCAATGGAAATGGATCTTGAAAGAGTGACAGGCACATTTTGTGGTTTGTCCATAAATCTGCCTTTCCGTGAGAGACTAAAAGAGCTCAGCTATTTTTATTTATTCAGGACAAGGTTACAAGATGACTTGTCTGTGGTTTTGTAAGGTTGAGCTTACATGGTGAGGGAGCAGCAAGTTTCAGTTTCCACTCAGACCTGCATGGCCTGGGTGCTTTCAACCAAAACACTGGCAAGAGACCAGCTCTGCCTGGGACTGAAATATTCCTGCTCTTCTGAGGGTAAACTGAGGTTGGGCTGTACCTTGGTGGGCTGCAGCTTTCCCTGTCCATGCCCTATTAAGCCTGGAGTGACTGATAAGTGATGGCCAGGGTCGAGCATAGGGAGTGAGGCCAGATAAACACAGAATAAAAAGGCAGCCTTTCTTCTTGACAAGGTGATACCACTGAAATAATTTATCTGGAGTAGATTGTCCTCCCCTGAAAGCTTCTGATTCATGGCAGGATAGCTCCTTGAAATGATGTGCCATAATTTGTGATGTTTCAGGTGTTATTTTGGGAAACCCGTCTGTGGCTTCAGCTATGCAAGTGATCAGGCCAGGTGATTGAAATGATCAAATGAGTGACTTCACATGGGTTTAAAATATCCCTATTGTACAGAAATATTTAAAAATTCTTACTTTTAATAGGAATATTATATTCCTACAAAACTGATTGGGGAACAGAGAGGTCTCAGTGAGGCTATCTTTACCCTGAAAAAGCTCAATTTTTAGGGAAAAAAATCTCCCTGCACTTTCAAATTTGTAGCCACAATGACTGTGTTTATATTTTCTTTCTAGTAAAGAGTTCTATCTGAGCTTAGACATGGGTTCCTGCTGGCCGTAGAGTATCTGGTAGGATATCTTTAAGCAGGTGATTCACCTTTTTAACAATTTGACTTGCTGCTCAGTGGATATCTCATCCACCTTTCAGCAGAGGTGGGGGTACCAAATCAGGAAAATGAGAGGACCCCTTAGAAAGTCCCATGGGATCCTACTAAAGAGTTTATGGCAGTGCCTGCTGCAAGGGCAAGTGGGATTTGCAGAGATCCTAAAGTCAAGCTAGGTCTGGGCTGCCTATGAGGACGCATATTTTAGGTGTTAGGTTCAAAGGATGCTTTAAAAATTGCCACCCAATTCAATAACCCATCACATAAAGAGGTATTCAGAGCATTTGCCTTGCTGGAAGGTTAGAATGGATATTAAGAAAATAATCCTAATACATTAGGAATAATGCTATTAGACAGTCCGTTAGATTGGATATCAGGAAGGATTTCTTCACTGAGAGGCTGGTCAGGTGATGGAACAGGTTTCCAAGGGAAGTGATGGAGTCACCATCCATGGAAATGCCAAAAAATGTGTAGATGTGGTAGTTGAGGGATATAGTTTAGTGATGAACATGGTGTTGCTCGTTGGACTCGAGAATCTTTCGAGTCTTTTTCAATCTTACTGATTTTATGACTCTATGACTCTGAAATATCCATCCAGCTATGTTCGACTAAAGGCAGTTTCTTGCACCCATCCAGGCAAAGGTTTCACTACACAACCAGTGTGATTTTCTACTGGTGTGGGTCCTGCCACCAGCCTTGTTCCCAAGGTGTGTGGAGCCGTGAGCTCCTCACCAGGCTGGGCACAGGACCCCAGCATCCCTCGCCCATCTCCTCTGCTGTCCCCACGCACCGGGAGCTCCGGGCAGCGCCGCGTTTCGGAGCGGCTGCTTGCAATTCCAGGCAGAATGTCCGGGCTTCTGTAGGAGGCAGCTGCCCCACAGGATGCAGGGGGAGACCTTGCTTCTGTCTGCTGCCCTCAGGCACACGCTGGAGCATTCGAGGAGCTTAGAAAAGCCAGAAAACTGCTGAAAGCCGCAGTTTGCCCTCAGTGTTTAACACCATCACGCCACTCCTGCTCAAATAAATAAACTCTGATGGGAATCCCCCCTTACCCCCCTTCATTCCGTGCTTTAATAAAACTTGTCAGAGTGATTTTTTTTTTCCAGTCAGCAGATTTTTTACGTTGGTTAATGAGGGGGAAAAATTTTCTCCGCTCTCTCTCCCCCCGCCGCCCCAATTGCCTCCCCTTTCTTTCATGTCAGGGGCCAAGTTTGGATTGGAGCCTGGTGGGGGGAAAAATTTTCTCCGCTCTCTCTCCCCCCGCCGCCCCAATTGCCTCCCCTTTCTTTCATGTCAGGGGCCAAGTTTGGATTGGAGCCTGGTGAAGTTTCTGTGTCATTTCCTGTTGCTGCCCTCCCCGACACTCGCTCCGCTCTCCAATCCTCCCGCAGACGCTCAGGGTGTCCGCCCTCCCCGCCGCCGTCTTTTGGGGAGGATGCGAGAGGGCTGGGGCAAACCTCCCGCTCCCGCCTGTCACGCCGCATTCCTGCTCTCCCCGTCCCCACGGGCTCAGCTCCCAACCCTCTGCCAGGAGCGTCAAGAAAGCGAACGCTAGAACAACTTTCTTCTCTCCGAGCAGCTCGCTGTACTTCCCAGGCTGCTGAGAACCTGAGGCGGTGAGAGCAAAAACGTCCTTCTCTTGCAAACTTCGCCACTGACACCGTGGTCGCGTCCGTGCAGGTGGTCGGGACGATGAGTTGCGGGATGCTGGCGTGGGCTGCTTGTCGGTGGGTGGGCGAGGGGCTGCGGGGCGGTGGGACGGGAAGGGACGGGAGCCCCGTGTGCGTCTCACTCCATGCGAGAGCTCAGCATCTGCGTGGTTGATGCTGTTTTGCCGGCACTGGTGACTGACGGAAAAAGGGCAATTTAAGGCAGGGAGAAGGCAGCCTGGAGATGTCCAGGAGCCGGGCAGGCGGTGAGCGGAGGTGAGGGAAAGAGCAGCGGCTGCTCAGCATTTTCTCTCAGGTGTTTGTCTTTTAGCTTCAGTTTAGTATTGAAAGGTTTTTTCCCAGGGCTGGCTTGCAGCAGCGTTCACGGGGTTTGTAAGTGTTTACGGTCCCGGTGATTGCTTTTCTGACCAGAAAGAGCTGATACTTGTGGGAATCTGCGTTAGACTCGCTCAGAGGAGCGGGCACAAATCAGCTGGCATCTGTAAAATCCTGCCTGTGATGTCTTTCCTCTGCCATTGCCTTATTTGCTCGCTGAACATACGTATATTTACTTGGTAGGAAAATTACACAAATGCTTGTTCTTTAAAGTGGAGCAACTGTGACTTCATGTACTATTTCTGTCATTCCTGACTCGTTCAGTCTTGACTGTTTCTTGGACAAACAAGGCGTAACAAACTGACGGGTAAATCCTGAAGCATGTGCTGGAGCTGGTTCATGGAGCTTTCAGAGTTAAAAGGCTTTCTTGAACTCACTGACACAGGGCAGTAAATCTCAATGTGTCAGTAAGTGAGGAGAAAAAAACACTTGCAGAGCATTGCACACTGTCAGATAGAGTCAGTGCTGCACAACTCCAGGTCTTCACAGGCAGGATTAGCTCCCCACACCTCCAGCTGCTCACCAACATTTAGAAAGGTCAATTATATGTACAATATTTACCAGCTAATTATATGTGAGGAAATAAACTCCTTGGAGTCAGCCCAGGGAAAAATGATCCTAAGGCTTTGTGTATGGTCTGTTTACCTCCTGGTATTGCTCGATTCATGTTGCTCCCTCAACTCTCCCTCATTTTATGCTAATTTTGCAGTAGAGTTCTCATTGTTCCCACCTCCCTATGTGATGGAAAAAAGTACAAGATGGGAACAAGAAGGGTGTTTTGGCCTCACCATGAGTATATCAGACCTTCTCAGCCTCCAGCCAGGATACATCACCTCCCATGGCTGGGGAAAGTTCAAGCTCCCTGCCCAGCCTTGGCATCCCTTGTCTTCCTACCATATGCAATGGGAGACCCAGGAGACCTTGTTGACAGTTTTACTTGGAGCTGGTTTCTAGGTAAAAGCTCAAACTTTGAAAGTTTGTTCTACATTTTTTATATGAAACCTATTTTTTTTAAAGTTAAGTATTAAATCCTTTTTTGGGTCTTCCCGTCTCCCAGACTCTCTCAAAGTGCTGTGTACTCCTTACTAATTTATCAAAAAGTATTCAACTTCAGTATTCTCACGGCTGGCTTATACATGTACTATTGAATTGGTCTTGAAGGTCTGTGCTACCACACTGATGATACAAATCAGTTGGTCTGAGACGACTTCTTGGTGTTTCTGGGATTTAGGAAGGGCTGGAACACTTCAAAAGGCAGTTTGGATGCAGCCGCCTTGTTTGAGAGTGTAAGTGTTTAATAATACGCAGGTGTCAGGCTGTGCCAATTGGCTTCAGAGCTGAAGAATGGGCTCTGGCACTGGTTAGTTTACTAGTGGGGACATAGCCAAGAGAGTAATGAGTTCATGTAACAGAGGGAGGAAAGGAGCCATAGGAGAAGTTGCTCCCAACACCTCTTAGGACGCTATTTACCTAGAGCTGTGATCTGTGATTTCTCGATGCAGAAGGAAATGGGGCGACGGAGAGGCATTTTTGAAGTGGTCCAATAGGCAAGTCAGCTCTGAGGTGCAAGGAATCAGTGCTTGCACAAGGGGGCTGAGGGGCTCACTGTGCTTCAGGGGCTGCTTTGAGTGCTTGAAGAGTTGATTGGAATTGAAGTCCTTTAGATATCCACCCATATATATACAGGTGTTGAGAGATGAGCCTCTGCCTCAAATACAGTGTTTGTGAGTCTGTTTCTGTGTTATCCAAAACCTTTACCAATGGGTGCTATAGTTGGAGATGAACAGAATTTCTTCTTTAAGTTTTTGGGGGTTTAAATGTGAACAACACTTTATTTCAAGCTGACATCACTCCACTGATTTCAATGAAGTCATTCCCAGTTTACAGCAGTGGAAGGCAAGTAAGAATCAATCCTTTAGTATCTGCTTATTTTCTGGCCCTTGCAAAGGAAAAAGCAAGACAAGAGAAACACACTCAGCGTGAGATCATGATGAGAACTGAAGGGTCTCAAGTACCACCAAGATCTTTCTGGCTGTTTTGGTTTTCTTGCTTGCCCTGAATCTCAGCTTTTTCTTCTGTTTGTGGAAATTTGTTCTGTGTAAAAGCAGACGCTGGGTCCTTGCTTTTACGTAGAACTGCTGTAAAGGCAAAGACCAAGGTCCCTGTCTTGTCTCTCTCCTTGTGTGAGCATGTTCTCCGCACCACACAGTGCTCATGTAGCCTTGACAGATGAGTCAAGGGATGGTGATTCCAGTTCTGCTGCTTACCTTGGGAAAGTGCTTTGGAGCCCAACAGACTTTACTGTCTGGAAATATTTCCTGTTGCACAACATAAATTGTCTGTTTCAGTTTAATCCTATTGTCTTAGATTACCTCACCAGAGTACTACCTGGAGTTAAGCCTCTCTCTGCTGCAGTGGGGGAACCAGTACTGTAAGGGGCCACAGGTTGTGAAGATTCTCCAAGAAGGTGGGATGAGCATGTGCTTCCCTTCCCCTTTTCTCTTGTCTTGCACAAGGGCGGGGTGAACAAGTCCTGCTCTGTAACAATGAGTCTGTGCTATTTCCAGTCCCTGAGCCAGATCCCTCTGCAAATCTACCAGCCCATGATGGCCACAGTGACCTCCAGAAGAGTTCTCTTGTCGCTGGTGTCTTCTCATGTTTCTTTGAGCTGCTTTTCCCTGCTTCAGGGCATGAACTTGATGTGATGCTCCCTGTCCTGCCTGAGGTTGCTCTGAGGATGCTCTGCTGCTTCCCAGTAGCATATTGCCTGCCATCTGCTTTGCCTTCTGATGGGATTCTTCCAGGGAACAGCAGCAGCTTCTGGGGTAGCCACTAGTGCTTGTGGGTTCTCCCCAGCATCCTGTGCTTCCCTGTCTCCACAGACCGAGTCAGACACAGCTTTCCTCTGCTTTGCTCTTGTGTAGCTCCAGCTTCAGTTCTGTGTGTCATTTAACTGTATCATTCTATGTAGCATTTAAATGCTGATACACAAATTAAGGTAACATTTACATGCTCTAGTGAGTCTTCAGCTCGCCTGCACAAATTTGTTGTTTTCCTTCTCCTAATGCAGTGCCACTACCTGAGGACAGTGCTGCCTCCTTGCTCCAGGGTGCTGCCAATCCCTGCTCTGTTTATGGGACATTGCCATAGCAGTGAGGATGTGTAGTGAAGACAGTCAGGATTAACCAGACCATATCCCTGCTGCTGGCCAAACATAGCCGAAAAGGTGCCTGCTTCCTCCCCTCCCCAAGCAGAATCCTGCTTGCTTGGGCTATTTTTAAATGTGCTTGCTGCTGGAGCCTGAAGTTCACTCTCAGTCTGAGCGTTGTCACTGTGCGACTCATGGCTGCTTAAAATGGGTTGTTGTAGAGATGGGAAGGACAGTTTTCGTTCTTCTGTCCGCTGGCTTGGAGCTGCCTGATGTGATGGTGGTTGCGGCAGTCCTTTGCTTCTCCACCAATTGGCCAAGGGCACCAAACTGCTCAAAGCCACAGGGTTTCCCTCCTTCTGACTTCTGGAGTGGAACTGCGAGGAGGAGGTGAGAGGCCTCTGTATCCCATCAGCAATTCCCTCAATTATGCTCTCCCTCCCTGGAAGTGTTATTTTTGGTTAATTCATACAAGTCTGGGCCTCCTTGGTCTATCCTGTGGGAGGAAGCTCAAGGCTGGAATTTTGTAATGAAAGCCAGATTTTTCTCTGGAGGCAGAGTGGAGGAGGCCACTCCTGTTGTTTCTCCAGTTCTTGTTAGTTCTTGATCAGCTTAATCTGGTAATTGTGAGAGGTCTTCTTTCCCTGCCGAGAATAAATTTGGCCTCTGAGGAAGGTCACTGTTGTGGTGTTTACTCTGAGATAGAGGATTTCCATAGAGCTGCTGGTGGGAATCACAACTCAAGCTGTTTGGACCCCATCTTCCTCATGGAAGTTTCCAGCAGTTTACTAGGGATGAGTCTCTGAGTGCATCCCAGGCCATTTGCACCATTGCACAACCACAGCATTGCTAAAAACAAGGAGTTTCCCTGCAGTGTCCTTGACCAAAGTTAGTTTGCTCTTAACCTGAGGAGGACAGAACAATCTGTCCCCTTCTACACCAGTAGCAGCTGGTTTTCAGTGGAGTGAACGTCATTGTACCTGCAGTTTGCAGAGTTCCCAGAATTGTTCTGTAGTTATGAAGAAAATACAGATCTGGCCTCTGATTTCCTCTGTGACCATATTTCAGTGTTCTCCTCCTCCCCTGACCATTGGCAATGGAAAGACCACCACTCCCTGCTCTCTCCTCTTTGCCTGTCTTTGAAGAGGGGGCTGTTCCCATAGGGACTAGTAATGTGGGAAGCTGAGAACATCTGAAGTCTCCATAATTTAAATATGCAGGCAATACCTTGACTTAAATATATACAGGGAGCTTGCTAATTAAATCCGAGTTTCCTTCTTGGTCATCAGTCACCATAAGGGTAGAGCTAACAGCAGCTGAAGCTGGTACTTTACACACTACCTGTAAGATAGTCTTTTGGAGTTTCCCAGATGGACTTAATTTCACTTAATAATGTCTATCTTGTGCCTTTTGTTTTACTGGCCACTGTGATTCCCCTCTGGCATAGCTTAAATTATGCTTGGATTGCCTTTTTTCCCACCCCTTCTTCTTTTATTAATGTATCCACGGACTGTATAGTCTTCAGAGATTTCTTTTTCTTTAATGAAGTCAGTCTCATTTTCCTGGCTAGTGTACTGCATGAATGTCACATTTAAACGTGTGCTTCCATGCCCAGTCCCTTCCCTCAGATATATTACTTTGCACTACGTTTATCTGTGTAAAACTGCAGTGCTGATTTACTACATCAGTGACCATGAACGACTCCAAGTCCTCAGTCCTGTTTTGTTGTTTCTCGCTGTTGACTATCCACAATGTACAGATTGTAAACTGAAATTTTTCAAGTATTTTCCTCCACTTGATACAATGGTTACAATTAGATTAATGTGTATTTAGTAGATTTGGATTTCAGAGCAAGTACAAAAAGGTGTCTTGAGCCACAAATGTTGTGGCAGTGTGTGGTGCCAGGTGTGGACAGGAGTGAAGGGATAAAGACGTGCCCTAATCCCTCTTCCACAAGCAGAAGATGGAAGCAGAGTGATTACCTGTTGTTGACCATTCCTCTGCCCTTCCTTTTCTTTCTTGAAGAGGTCTGTAAGTGTTTTCTTTCTCTGCTCCAACTCAGAAGTCAGAAGTGTGCTCTTCAGCCTGCTAAGGAGGCTTGAGCAGCACTGAGCCTGCAAGATCTGGGTGTGAGATTTGGTCAGCAGGAGTCTAAATAGCTTTCAGTCTTAGTGTTTAAACATGAAAAATTGGGAATACTTTCCATTTTGTTTGCTTACTTGAAGAAGCCCAGGCTAGGCAAACCTGCCAGGTATTCTAATGCTTCCTGACAAACTGCTTCAAAACAAAGATTGCATGTAATGACAGCAACAATGGCAGCAGAAATCCTTCCCAGAGAGACAGAAGTACCCCATGGTCATTGTGGCCATATTTAAGTCAACCTCCACCTTCAGCTTGCACTTCCCTGCATAGTTCTGCAGCACCTGTCCTTCAGGTGGATGCTGTGCCAGGTGCTGAATACCTCATGTGCCTCTAGTGAGAACTTCCAGCTGATGTTTAGGAAAGGCTTTCGTGTCCTGTCAGACAGCTTCTGAGAGGAGCAAGCCAGGAGGTAGGTGCCTGTTCAAATACGTCCTTGGGCTTGGTGTTTCCAGCTGGCTGGCGCTCAGCAGTTTCTCACTTGGTACGAGGGAACACCTAATTGCCCTGCACAGACACGCTGTCTCCCTGGACCCTACACATACTCTCACAGGTTCTGAGTCACTCCTCAGAAATTCAGTGCTCTCCCTCTAACTGAATGCCTCAACACTTGAGATAGGTGCTCTGGGCGGGATGGCTACAGCTTTATTATTGTGACACCCAGGTAAGGCTGTCATTAAATGTGGCCTCAAGTCAACTTTCCATAGCTCAGGTGTTGCAGGGGCAAAGGACAGGCTACAATCCCAGGGGGATTTCTGGCCTTAATCACTATTTGCAAAGCATTGTGCGAGGCGCTGCCTGTTGTTGTTACTAAGAGAAGTGATGCATGTTAGAAGGGGATCATATGGCTGTCACGCTGTGCAATCTGGCTTTATTTTCCAACAACACTAAATACTTGCTGATTCTGTCCAGACCTTGCCTGTTCTGTAGTTTTCTAGAGTTGTTTCTGAGTCAGGAGCTTGCTTACAGGGGGAAAAAAAAAAAGGCAAAGTATGCATCCAGGCCCCCTGTTTGTTTTCTGCACAGCTTTGACAGTGCAGCTGGCTGCCAAGCATCACACAGCAACGCAGAGCAGTGCTTGTGAATCACCATGGAACAACATCAGACGAGCCCAGCAGACCCATGTGATTTTAGGCAGGGCTCAAGAATTATTTTCTTTTAGCTTCAACCCAGGGGGCAAATTTCTTCATTTTCCTGGCATTGCAACAATGATAAACCCTCTGCACCTATTTGCCCTGAACTAGTACAGTTTGTTCTCTGAAACATTTGCTGTTCCCATTTTGTGTGACAATAGTCAAAGGAAAGGTGGAGATTTTGTGGGACCAATTCTCAGGTACACTAAGCTGTTTTTAGCCTCTCCTGAGTATATAAAATATCCTTAAAGCAAATGTAAATGGTGCTGTCAAAGTAGTCCAAGTGGATTCCAGAACCAGACAAATAGGTTCCCTACTCTGAAGCGAGTATGTTTTGCAAACATTTGTGGGAAGATGGATACCAGACTGTAAATTGTCATCTATCCCTCTGAGGCAGGGGCTTAGGACAAAGTGCTGGTGTCTGGTTAGAGAAAAATTTTAGGAAGGTTGAGGCACCTGTGTCTGAAGGCACTGACTGCTTCAGTGGGTCATATTTCATGTGCACTTGACACATGCAGGTCCCTGAGCCTAATCTGAGTAGGTACCAGTAGATTTGGACTAAAATCATAGAATTGTAGAAACATTCAATTTGGAAAAGACCTCTAAGCTCATCGAGTCCAACCATTAACTGAACACCGCTGTGTTCACCACTTATCCGTGGCCCTAAGCACCACATCTACACATGTTTTGAATATTTCCAGGGATGCTGATTCTAACAGCTCCTGGGGCAGCCTGTTCCAATGCTTGACCAAAAATTGTGTGAGATAGCTGTGTCGTCGCATAGATGGTAAAGTTCCAGAACCTATGCTTGTGTCCTGAAATGTTCACTCCTACAGGACTCAATACCATAGAAATACCACTAGACCTTTCTTGACCTTTGATTCTTTCCCCTCATGGCAGAGATCACATAGTTTGAACCAGCTCAGAGATATAGTGAAAACATACAGCAACCACCAAAACCAACCTGAACTGGAGAGGAAGGAATGAAGGTATTTTCTGTTCACCACTCTGGGGCGTGCGTTCGGTCTCTGTACGGGTGTTAGATGGTGAGCTGGACTAGATGATCCTTGTGGGTCCCTTCCAGCTCATAGTATTCTGTGATTCTGTGAAATAAAGGAATGACGGCCAAGATGCAAAGAAACCCCCTGAAGAAGTGGACATAAAACTTCCTATATTGCCTTTCCATGTCTCCTGGACACTGCAGAGTTATTTCACAAAAGCACAGCTTGAAGAGGGCACCCTAAATTATATCCTATAGCAATGGCTCCTTGGGACCTCATGTGCCCCACAGGACCACTGTGGATCTGAGGAGGAGATGGAAGAGCTGGGAAACCTGTGTCCTCCAGTTCAACATCCCTGACATGAGGAAGGTCATCTTACCAATTGTAAGATGTGAATACTACCTCAAAGCCATCTTTCAGAGGCTTCATTCCTTATTGCTTGTGACATGCTGGAAAAATGAAAAGTTCTGTGTGACTGCTTTGTCTTAATAATGAGGGAAGGGTGAAAAAAACATCCCCATGACTTTCTGTGGTACATGTTGCTTGAGAAAACACATGCTGTCCGTGGTGAGACCTCACAGCATGCTAATTCTTAGAGCATATATGCAAAAATTTGAAACTGGGGATTTTGTTGACCCTGGAAGAAAAAGCAGATTCCGAACAGGAGCTCATGAAAATAAAAATCTGTTTCATCCATATTTGCTTTTAGGTTACTGATGAATGGATGCAGCTTGCCTGTGTTGTGATTTTGTCCTGTTTGTCTTCTGAATCTACATATATTTTATTTCTGGGTGATTCTAGTTTCAAGACCTAGTTACAAGATAGGAAGCTGAGGAGCTACATAATCTCTTCCATCCTCTGTTTCACTGAATTCTTGAGCTTGGGGTCTTGCTTTTGAGGAGAAATGTTGCGCTAGAAACTGTAGGGACTAAATGACTGTATGAAAATGTGAACTTCCATCAGGGTTAGAACTTTGGTCTACAGAAAACAACGTGATTATTTCAATTTGCAAAATCACTTTGAGCCTTCAGATTAAAAACTCATAGTATGGGAAAACTCCATGTCTTCTAAGGGAATTAGTTCTACCTTGATGTTTCCACTGAACCGTGTGACTTAGAGAAGTATGAAGTAAACCTGCTCAGAAATCCTCAGGAGGAGCCATCGACTGTTTGACGGTATCTGTGGAGTTGTTTCCTGCCTGGTCCATGGATGGGTCATGGATTCCTCTGTGGCACTGCTGTGGTGCAATACATGGTGGTGAGTCATTCCTGTAAGGTTCAAAGGAGGAGAAGAAGTCAGTGCTAAGGCAAGCTGCAGTTTTTGTGGAGAAACACCTGTGATCCCTTTTCCCTTCTGCTAAGTATTTAATCTGTCATATCACCATGCAGAGGCTGGTACTGTAGGATGAGACCAAACTGTTCCATTTGACTTCCCTTTTTTTTGGCCCCTTCAGTCTGAACAAAGGCTCATCAGGGCTGCTGTTTACCAGGAGGCACTGTGGAAAAATTCTAGCATTCATTTATTTAAATAACAACTGATATATTCTGGAGGAAAGACAGCATGGAGTAGCTATAGTGCTGTTTCCAAAGAGCATCCTTGGCAAGAAAATAGAGAAGAAGGAAAGATTCGTTACATGTGCCTGTGTATTGCCCCTAGAACAGGATCAAAGTTATGAAAAGAAACTCTGTTTTTGTTTCTCCACAGTTGTTAAACTTCACAGACTTCCCAGGATCTACATTTCAAGGCTATCATCAACCAGATTTTGTACATTTACATTTGTTCAAAATAGTTTCCAGGTGGTGGATAATTAGTGGTTAGAAATGGTTTGCAGTTTGGTGATAATTTGCTTAAGTGAAATTCTTAAGAAAATGAGCATTCTAGGTCTTTTGTGTTTCACTGCTTCACCTGTGGACCATAACTTCTCTCCCAACCCAGTCTCACAGGAGGCACCTTCTTTATCTCCTGCATTTTAGTAAGGAACTGATGAGTGATAGTCAGGAAAGGCAGGAGGGTGCATCCAGCCAGAATGAGCAGCAGGAAAAGACATTAACTCCAAAAAAATGCCACTTCAACATTTTTCCAGGAGGACTTAAAATGCACTAATTATATCCCAAGAACTCCATGTACTCTGGTTCTTTTGAATTAATTAATCTGAAAGGTTGAAGCATTCTGCAAACAAATGAAGGTTACCTCTACCTGTACATTTCTATGCTGACCAGTGAGCCGGTTGTAGTGAGGTGAAAAATAAAAATATAGAGGTAAATATTCAAAGTTTACCTCGTTTGTTAATTATGTATAAATGAAAATAATTTTCCAATGTTGTGCAAGCTGGGATATGGATTTTTAAAAACAGGATGGTGAAGTGGTATAAGAGTACAGCTTGTCCTGTCAGTCCTTGATAAAGGAAGTACCATCCTATGTTCTGCTCTTTCATTTGGAAATGGAAACAGTGGAAGGCAGAGTTGAGTACTTAAGTAGGTTCTTTTATAAAAATCTTTGCTTTACTCATTTACTTCAGGTAATTTTGATTTAAAATATTGGATTAAAAAAAGATGATGTCTTTCTGCATTTCTGTAAAACTTTGGATATATGCCTGTCATAGTCACTGACTCATCTGCAGTTTCCAGTTGGTGGGAGTAGATTTACAAATGTTTGGATTTAGAAACTCGCACAAATTTACAAACAGTTGCTTGAAGTGGTTTTGCAGATCTCCTTGTGGTAATGACATATTGTTCATGCTTCCAAACTATAGGCACAATACTAATGCAGTGTTACCTCAGGTGGCAGAAGGAGAGAAACAGTCTCACTTTCTTTGCTCTCTACAACTACCTGAAAGGAGGTTGTAGTGAGGTGAGGGTTGGTCCCTTCTCGCAAGTAAAAAGTGACAGGACAAGAGGAAGTGGCCTCAAGTTGTGCCAGGGTAGGTTTAAACTGGATATTAGGAAAAAATTCTTCACAGAGAAGGTGGTGGAGCATTGGAACAGGCTTGCCGGGGGATGTGGTGGAGTGACCACTTCTGGCATGATTTAACACATGGGAAGATGCAGCATGGTTTAGTGGTGGGCTTGGCAGTGCTGGGTTAATGGTTGGACTCTATGATCTTGGAGGTCTTTTCCAAATAAAATGATTATGTGATTCCTTTTATCCTATATGTAGCAGCCATTGCTGGCCACCGTCTCACATCCTTCTGGACAGTGTCTCACAAAGTAGGTGTAAAAACCCAGCTGTTTTCATAGACTCCTACATAAAATGTAAAGAAGGACCAGTGAGACCAATGATTACATCTTCCTGGATAACTTAGCCATGGACCCTTCCTTGAATTGACTCTCAGGGATTTACAGCAGGCTTCCCACCTCTGCTTTTCAAGTGGTGCCATCCTTGGCAGTGGTATGTCTACCATCGCCAGCAGCTGACAAGGGTGCAGTTGGTGCTGTCTCTCCTCTTGGCCCTGTATCCCTTTGAAGCAGTGTATGTGTCATTGGTGGTCCATGTATGCTTGCTAGGGACCCTCTGGGCTGCAGTAGATTCTCTCAGCTTCATTTGCAAGACCCATATATGAAGAACACGCGAGATCCCTCAGGAACAGTTTTCAGTCTAAACCTATTTAAAACTTTATATGGAAAAAGAAAAGTCTGGAAGTCCCCACTCAGCAATATTGTATGCAGGAGGCTTGGCTAATTCACCTTGAAAGAGGCCTTTAGGAGAACTTAAAAATTCCTGGTGCATTTGGGATAGGACATGGGTGAGTGCACAAGAGAAGAGCAGCACCACATAAACAGAGAACATTGCAGCAGCCTGGTGAGGAGGTCATGGGACTCGTGGAGCTGGCGGCTGTGCCAAGCAGATCAGTTTGCACTGCAGCCGTTTTTTCTCACAGATGGGATAAAAATAAGATAGATTAAGTATATCCAAGAAAAAATAGTTTTGCAAAGGCTTTAGCAAGCTGCCAATGTCAGCAAAGGGAGGCAGTAACGTAAGCAAACTTCAGAGGAGAAAAGCTGCAGAGCATCCTGCCGGAGCGAGCAGAGGGGACTGGCTCTGCACGCTGGCTGGATGTGGGGTGAGGGGTTGGCCGGGTGATTTGGTCGGTTTCTGTCTTCTGTGTTTACCAAGGCAAATCCCAATGGAGGGGGAGGTTTTTCTCTAGCTGATAAATATTCCTGCCTCTTTATTGAAGTGTTTTTCCTCTTTCAACTGTTTTTTGAGGGAAATTCTGCTATGCCACGTCATTCAGGCTGGTAGGAGGGTGCTGAGTTCCCTGCAGAAACCAGGAGCTCCCTCTCACTGCCATTAATGCCTGTTCTGCTTGTCCAATGTTTGATCTAAATTTGGCTTTCAGTAGAATTCTGCTCACTACAGCTGGGTCAAAGCTAATAGTGTAAGGAACTCGGTACATCAAGTCTTCCAAGGGGCTGATGCATAGAAAACCCCCTGACCTGGCAATAAGAAGGGGAGACTTTTGGAAATGCGTATATCAAGGGAGGGTGTCAGAAGATGGAGCCAATCTCTGCTGAGTGGTTGCTGAGCAAGAGGACAAGAAGTAGAAGCTGATGTACAGCAAGTTACACCTGAACATGAGGAAGAACTTCTTGATGGTGTGGGTGACCATGCACTGGAACAGAGGCCAGAGAGGGTGTGGGGTCTCACTCACTGGAGATATTCCAGAACTGTCCGGACACAATCCTGTGCCATGTGCTCTGGGATGACCCTGCTTGAGCAGGGAGGCTGGACCAGATGATCCACTGTGGTGTCTTCCAACCTGACCCGTTCTGTGATTCTGTGTCCAAGTCTGAAATGGTGCTTCTTTAATTTGGCAATAGTTGCTCTGCTTTGGGGAGGTGTAAACAGTGAGCAGCATAGCCAGAAGGAATGAAGGCCAGAGGATATCATTCTCCAGTGAGGAACAGTTATTTGTTGGTCTCTGGAGTAGTTGCTTCAGACAGATTTCTAAATGCACTTAATTTAGATAGCAGTAATCTCCGTGGAAGGGAGGTTGGGAACTTGTAGGGAACATTGTGGGGATAAACATCTGCCTCTTTTTGGTTAACAACCATATTTATTACATTAAAACAAATACCACTCTCTGACCCAGAGAGCTTGTGGAAGGAGGCCAGAAGATAAATTGTGTTGCTACTGATGAGATAATGGATCAGAAAAAAAAATTGCAATGCTAAAAAAACCTCAGTCAAAAAGCTGCTTCTCATTTCTTTTTACATTGCTCTGAAAATTTAGACAAGTGTTTTTTGGCTGAGCCTCACTTTGTAGTTAGTGGGCTTTACACTTGGCCGAAGAGAATTACACCTTTTCTTTCCCACATTATTTGAGAACCACATTAGGAATGTGTCTGAGTAGCAAAGTTCACTTCCCTCATACAGTAGGACCAGGGATTTGGTGCGCTTTGTATGAGAAAGAGTAACCAGATACAAAAATTATGTCGAGGCTCTTGGATGGCCAAGAGGCATTCCTGTTAGCCCTCTTCTCTGGAGCTGCTCTGTCTGGATCTGTGGAAGCAATACCACTGATGCCAACGCAGTGATCCCTCTGTCTGCCTGGCCAGCCACCCTGGGTATGATGCAATTTCCTTTATTTCTTTACTGGGAGATTAAAGGAGCTGCTTCTTCTCCCTTTTCCTTGTAGATAATTTATTGTTTCTGGATTTAATAACTTTTCGTATTTGAAGGTTCCCTGCAGATAGATTAAGAGCAAATGCAAGCGCTGTTATGACAGCATTTTCAAAGCAAGTATTTATAGTACATATAGGCTACCTGCTCCCTGATCCCCCTGTTGTATGCCTTGAGATTCATGTATGTATCCTGTCTGTCATTTTAAAGGCTGCTTTGGCTGATGGGCATTGTTTACTACAGCAGTGTTAGGAGGGAAGTTATCTTAAATGTCTTTCTGGTAGCTCTTGGAAAATTCTCTGGTGAATTGCCTGAAAGGAGGTTGTAGATGAGAGAGTTGAGCTCTTTTCCCAGTTAACAAGGAAAAGGCCTCAAGTTGCACCAGATAAGGTTTAGATTGAAGGTTAAGGAAAGTTGCTTCACTCAAAGGGTGGTCAGGTATTGGAATAGGCTGCCAAAGTAGTATCACCATCCCTGGAAGTGTTCAAAAATTTGTAGATGTGTCACTTAGGAACTTGTCGTGGACTTGGCAGCTCTGGGTTAGTGGTTGAACTCGATGATCTTAGAGGTCTCTTCCAGTCTTATGATTATTCTGTGATTGAGAACTGATTCCAAAATTTCAGAATTCTCCTCCTCTTGGTATTTGGCCCATTGGTAATGTATGAGCTCTTGAAACAGTGAGGCATAGCTCCTTATCACCAAGTTTTGAAACTAGGAGACCCTCCTACCCAGAAGTTTCTTTTGCCTCTCCGATAAGTAGCAAATGGCATCTGCCATAACAAGTCAGTGGCATTATGTAGGGATTTAAATTAATAAGACATTGAGCTGGAGATCTGGCTGGAGTCATTAGCTGCAGCCCAGCTGCTGTCGGGGCCAGATGTAAATCCATCAGGTCTTGCAAGGCTATGCTATCTTAGATCCTGCCATCCCATCCCCTGGGAGCTGACCCTGCAACTCTGAGTTTAGCTGTGCTTAACTGACTGTGAGCAGTGGGTGGGTTGTCATAGGGCCCAGTTTCAGTCCTGACACCCTGGGGGACTTGTTGCTTGATGTGACTGTTCTTTCAGGATGCAGCTAACTACAGCTATTGATTTATTTTGATTGTTAAGCACAGGAGTAGCTTGAGGGAATACAGATGTCTGTCAGCTTTGCAGCAAGCTGCAGAGGCCACTTTGTGGCAAGTTTTCCCACATCTCCATTTGTCCTTTTTTCTCAAATGTAGAAAACTCCCCTGAGCCTGCGATTCTGGCTTTAAGGTTTCCAAGGTCTGTTTTTTTCTGCAACAGTGTTTTTTTCTTTTTTCCCTAAGCAAAAGTCTGCATGAGATTTTGCTCCATATATGAAGCTCTATAAGGAATTGCAAAACTCCTTCTTTTGAACTCAGACACTTCCCCCTGTAGTAGGGCTAGGAGTGATATGAAGGGTTTAGCACTCAAAATAAGCCTTCATTTGAGGAGGGAATGCACTTGACAATGTCAGGCAGAGGATTTTAGGAGTTCCCTCTGGTAGAAAGGTGAGTCCATCTCTTGTTGCTGTTCACAGCATTGCGATAAATGCATTCTTTGTAATGACATGTTTTTTTCTTCCTCCTCAAATACAGGGTTGCTTCACTTAACTTGATTTACAACCCCATCAACCAAACTCTATTAATACATTTTCCCAGTAAAGACATAGCTAGTCTCTGCCAAAAAGGTTTTGGGTTTTTTTGGCTGATGTAGTTGAACTCTATTGCTTAGAAGGAGAAACCAGGCAGCAAATAGAGTTCCTGGCCCCAGCACGAGTTACTGTGTTTGCATAGACCTGTCAGCTGTGTGATTTTTCACACGTTTCATGGACCAAGTGTTCATGTACAGAATGAGCCAATGTCACGTACCTTCTCCATCTGCTGGAGAAGGTCCAGTCCCACTCACCCACCTTTTACTAAAAGCTGTATAGAGAGAGCTGCAGAGCTGGTGACACAGTGACAGATGTAGTAGAGAACAGAAGGAGTTAAATGCCAAGTTTTGTTGAGGAGATTTGCCTTGTCAGGACCATGAAAAGTGGAAACACAAACTGAATAAATGGGTCTGATGATGTTGGACTGTGAGAAGGCTCAAAACCTCAGATCTCCCCGGTATTTAGCCCTCAGTCTCCTGAGTTATACAACGTTACACAACCCTCTTAAATGGGCCAATTATTTCTCTATGCAAGAGTGACTCTGAGAGATTTTCCTGTCTGTTGCTTATGAAATATATATTTAATTTTCTGCAAGAAAGACCATTTTTATTGGCAATTCGAGTGAAATCAATATTCCAGAGTGGAATTTCAATAAAATCAAGGTTGTAAAGTAAACAGGGTAATGAGAAGAAAAGCACTGTAAATAGATTTTCAAATGTCAGACAGTTGATACATCTTTTCAAATATATAACTTGATTTTAGAGTGGTGTATATGGGAAACTGATAGCAGATGAACAAGAACTACAAAAGGAGACAAAGCATCTGAAACTGCCTGTGTTTTTCTCCTTGGCTATGGCAACCTGGAAGGGGCCGTGGGTCTCCCCTAGGTGGAAGAGAGAGGATAAGTGTTGTTTTTATCATAGAATCATAGGATGGTTTGTGTTGGAAGGCACCTCTAAAGTTCTTCTAGTCCAAATTGCCTGCAATGAGTAGGGGATATCCTCAACTAGACCAGGTTGCTCAGATTATCATCCAAGCTGACCTTGAATACTTCCAGAGATGGGGCATCCCCCTCTTCTCCTGGCAAGTTTTGCTTTGCCACACTCATTGTGAAAAAAGAAAGGCAGAAATGGGATGAAAAGGGGCAATTTTACACTATACTTAGAACCTGTAGTGTTTCACAAGTCATCTGCTGTATTTTTTGCCTCAACAGTGTAATGTATAGGGGTTAAAGGAGGAAGAGGGCTCTGGGGATCATTGCAGGAGTCAGTATTGCACTGATGCCCAAGCCAATGGTGCTGGAATTGCCATCTCTTCTATGCCTGCAAATCTCCTACCTTTACCTAACACTTCATGTGCTGCACAGATGACTCCCTCTTGCTTTTCCCTGGAACGTGTGGTGTGTTTCTGCTCTGCTGAGCAGTGGCCACATTCCAAGCAGCAGCAGCTGCATTTTTACACTCTTGTATTGGAACAAGACTTGCATAGTTTGAATTATCACTTGCAGTCACCCACAGCAGAAACTCTTGTGATTAGAAACTTGTGAGATCATCCCTGCAGCTTGCACAAAAGGTTTCACATCTCTCTGGGGAGCACAACAACTGAAAGACTGAAGAAATTTTACGCACCCAGATGTGAAAGTTGACACAAAGGAGGCAACTGTAGAAGTTCCGTGTTACCCCAAAATTGCTTTGAGGTGGTAGAAGCATAGCCAACAATGCCATATATACTTTGTGCTTCCTTAATCATAGTATTCCTACCTAAAATGTGGTCCTCATTTCCTAGGGGTATTACAAGATTCAGGGCTGGTTAGTGTGCAGGTTGGAGAGGTGTGAATGGAGCTGGTTTACCTACAATTTGATCTTTCTAAATCAATTGCTGTTATTTTGATTGGAAAGCTTGGGAACACCTTAACCTGAATGAAAGAAGCTTACAAGAATGCAACTGAAATAATAATCTGTTTGAGGGGAGAATTGAGATAAAATTTCGAATTGATTTTAAAAAAAAGACAAGACATGGAGGGTAAGAATTAATACAACCAGCACCTCCTGTCCTTGGAGAGCTGGTAGGCAGGGATGGGACTTTTGATGAATGAAAAGAGCATTGCTTGGGGCCTGGAGTTCTCCATACTGGTGCATTTTTTAGGCTTTTCAGGTCACCACTCAAGCATGCATTTTTGGGAGTGGGAAGTTTCCCCTCCATGGGTAAGTGATCTGGGGGGTTGGTGCATCCGTATGGTGTCGTCCCAGCAATGGACTGACCTTGGCTGAGCTGCCATTTGCCCCCTTGTTGGTTTTAGCCAGGTGCTCTGGATTTCCAAGCAATGGTGATTTTTTTTAATTTGAGAAGATGCTGTTAACATCACGCTAAAAGTGGGTTTGGGCATTTTCTTAGATGTGGGAAGCAGATGTGGTGCTGTTGCATTTTGCTGCCAGGAGTCCAAGGTAAGGCTCAGACCTCCCAGGCTCTCCTGTTGTTTTGTCTTAATCCAGGAAATTCTGTTGGCATCTTTCTTACTCCTGCTGGTTAGAGAGATTTTGAGCTTTCATTAGATGCTGGATTCTGATCTTAGCTAATAAAAGCAAAGCAAAATCGTGCTTGCAGTCTGGCAGGGGTATTGAATATTTGTGCAATACGTAAGGTTCTCTCAGGTGCAGCTTATGCTGTGTGGTTTGTGTGGTGCTCAGCAAGGCCCTGTCAGTGCTGAGGTTTCCTGTTGCTCATAGAATTCCTTTACTATTACTTTTCTTGCTTTGTAGAATTTGATCTCTGCTTTAAATTATGTCTCTGGTAACGTTTGTCCTTTGATTATTGCAATGTGCCTCACTGAACAGGAATCATTCCCTTCCTCAGCCTCAATTCACCTTGACTTCTAACTTTACTTTCTGTGGAAAGGAAAGGTTTGTTTTCCTTTGGGATTGCCTGAGATGATGGTCTTTGATTTCCATGTCCATAGCCTGAAATGGTTCTCAAATCCAGCCTGTCATACTGAAATGATTTACTTCTTTCATTGTTCAAATCTCCCCGTTATTCCTTGCCAATTCTGTGTGCAAGAATATTAATTCCTGCATTTACCAGGGCTTTCTGCATCTGACTGGACTGGCAGGTTCACATCTGTCTTTCATAAAAAGGATTTTGCGGACAAGAACTCCCTGGGAAGGGATTAAGCCCTTTTGTTGTTGTTGTTGTTGGTCCTGAGTTTGTTGCTGTTGAGAGGATGATGATTGCTGTGCACAAGATACACTATGACAAACTTGTGTCCCTTTGAGGGGATGGATGTCTTTTTATCTTTGCCATATATTACAATTTATGTTAATGGAAAGCCAGCAAGTGCTCAAAGTGCTGCAGCATGTGCAATGCAGAGCAGCCAAAGGTTGCTTGGGGTTTCTGAGGCAATGTCCAAACTGGATAAAGCAGGACTTCAAGGAACTGCACATCAGTATTTTCCCCATCTTAAGCCTATTTTTTACTAATTCTCTGTGGATCAGGCACTTCCTGCTAGTGGTGGATGAGAATAGTTCTGTCCCTGTGCGAAGTACCTGTTTTTATGTTTCTGAAGGGTAGTCTGATAAATTTTTTAGATAAAGTGGTAGGAAGATAGAGTTTTTAATTAATATTGAAATCTCCCCAGCTCGCATGGCTGAAGTGCCTAAGCCCAGAATTCCAAGTAGTTACCATCAGTGCTTATGTGGTATCTACAGGTCAATTTGTGTCTGAACACTTTGAATGGGTTTTTTGAAAACCCTCTGAGGCAGAGAAGACCTGTTCCCCCAGAATATTGTCCTTCACACCTGGGATCACATAGGCAGCGTGGGGCAGAGAAAGGAAGAAACTGTGCCAGTTTTAGTTTACTCTGATTTTCTTTGGTAGCCTTGGACAAGTCAATGTCAAACTTCCATGATTTTACACTTCTCACTTTTGAGAGGTAAATGTTACGTGGGTTTTACGACTTTGGTGGTGTTTATGAGAGTTACTTACGTAGTTGATGTTTGAGGCACAATAGTTTTACACAGGGGCTCACAACTGACTTCTTGGTCCCTTTGCTCCAGAGGATGTTAATTGCTGTATGCTTATGGGATGGCCCTGTTGAGATGAGAGTAAAGGCATATGGAGGTGAGTGTATGATTAACAAAACAAGCTTGGATTACAACAGATTTCCACAGGTTAGAAACTCAGTTGCTGTTGGCAGCTGATTTTCCTCTTAGCATGCATTCCTGAAAAGGCCCAAGCTCAGGGAGCATCCCATGATGAATCTCATCCTTCCTCTATCATGTTTTCAGGACTGCTCACTTGCTTTCAGAAATTTTCAGCGGGAAGGATCTGAAATTCCCTCCCCCTCTTATCTGTGTGGCCAGGTGAGGAAGTCAGGAACATAATTTCATGCATCATAAATACTAATCATTCCAGGTACTTAGGACTCGAGCCTGCACATTACTGTGGTGTGAGCTCTCTTCCCTGGCTGCAGTTGGAGGAATCACACTTAGGACATGTTTGTCTTGGCGGAGCTGCTCTTATGAATGAGGTAACTCTGGAAAAGACATTCCTTCACTCATGGCAAACAGCTAAAAATATCTGAACTTCCACAGCACTGGGAGGAGAGCAGGAGTCGGGGTAAAGCACAGATCATG
The DNA here is from genome assembly GCA_013390025.1 of Pitta sordida. NCBI lineage: Eukaryota > Metazoa > Chordata > Aves > Passeriformes > Pittidae > Pitta > Pitta sordida. Next base: position 87,499 of record WEKX01010305.1, read on the forward strand.
GACCTCTGAAGATGCCATTTTGAGCTCTGTACAGAGCCAAGCAAGGGCTGCAGGTCCCTGGCACCCTGTCACACCTTTGTTGGACCAGGCATACCACGGAGCTTGTCATAGGGCTCAAAATGCTTTGCTGAATTTAAACACTCAAAGCATGCAAGTTGCAGCAAATGTCCTCTGCTGATACCCTTGCTTTACTTCTCAGCGACTTGAATATTTGGTTTACAGAAGTGATACAAGAGCCCCTGCTCTGCAAAGAGCTGTGATAGTGTCTTGGACAGTGCTTTGGGACAGAGTACACACCACTCTCATTAAACAAAGATGTATTGAAAATTAATGTGCATTTCTCCTGTCCTTTAAATTTAATCAGCCTTCCTCTTGGATGACAGAAGAGATGCTGTTAAAGGCTTAAAGTTAAGGATGTTAAACTATTTGGACATACAGGAATGGCATAATGTGAAATGATCGAAGGCTGATAGTTGCCTTTGCGTGTGTGCCTATAAGAAGCTTTTCAAAATGAAACAAAAAGGGCATATTTTCAAAACTTAAATGAAGCTAATGAAGTGATGCAGTTATACCTCTCCCTGAAGATCTGTCCCCAAGTCTTTGCAGAAAAAGCAAAGGACTTAGTCAGGTAGTTTATTATGCAGTGAGAGTTCCTGCTGCCGCTTTTCCTGTGCAGCTGGAAATCCAGCCTTGGGTGTTTTTATGTGTTCATTCATGTGCTTACTTAAAGGCACTTCATAAATCACATTTGAAGCGTGCCTTTTTATGTGTGTGTGTGTGTTTTGCTTAGTTTTATTTTGGAATTTGGCAATAAACAACTCAGCTAAGAGAAAAATCAAACTTGGGATTGGTCCACTCACCAGCTCTGGGAGAAGAGGGGGTTCCAGAGATCAACATATGTATGAGTGTGCAGTAGCTGGAATGGGTGTATTGGCTACCTTTTTGGCAAGGCTGATGTTGCTTGATTATTAAGAATGGTTCTGTATAATTTATGTCACCCATCTGAGGTTGCTGTATCTCTGCAGATGTGACCGAAAGCAAGAAAGCAGAGCACAGGCAGTGCAGCCAGACTGCTTAAGGTTTATTGGAAAGCACTGCTTTCATGGTAAGAACAGCTTTTTACGGCCAGCCAACTCCGTCTGTCCTTGTTTACCTTCCAGGAATGCAAGGGTCTGGGGAGAATGAGAAGCAGGGAAATGCAACTTTGATTGAAACTCTGGGGGACCATGAAAGAGCAGAAAGGAAAGCAAGAAAACCATAAAAACACTGTAGTGGAGGCCAATGAAAGCATGACACAGTCCTGAGGGTGTGACAACTGTAGATCCTCTTCTCTCAGGATGCTTTCAGACTCTTGCTCTGAAGACTTCAGTCAGTAACCTTCACTAAAGAGATTGGAGAGTTTGCTTGTTTTTGAAGTCCAAGGGAATATGGATGTGGTTTTACTTGTGTCCTCCTGTGGCGCTGCAATGGAAAAGGCTGTACCTGGCTATGAGAGTGACTTACGGGTCCCACTCACTGTCGCTAAAACGCTTTATCTCAGCTTTGGTACCTCAGAGGTGCTGAATGCAGGACTGAGGCCAGGAGGGGTGTAAATCCCGATCCCCATGAGCTCTTAGGTGCTTGGGTGCATCAGCCAGGAATCAGGACCACACAGCAGTTCTCCCAGTCTCCGCTTGAAGGCTGCAGGAGCCGAACGCCATGCTGCCAGCAATTTTTCTGCCTCCCTGACNATTGTTTTTGAAGTCCTATGCCATTCTGCCAGCAATTTTTCTGCCTCCCTGACCAACCACTTGAGGCACCCAGTAGGTATATGCCTTGTCTTGCTGATGGCTGAAGGAAAGAACTGTTTGTTGTCTTCTTTACCTCAGTGGGGTGGCTGGGGTGGCCAGGCTTTTGTTACTGACACTCCTGAGAGAAGAGCAGCGGTATGGACCATCCTGTTTGTTGTCAGGGACACAGCCCTTCCTCATTGGGGTTGCCAAAATCAAATCCACCCATGTGGTGATGAAGCTTCACAGCGAGGCTCTGCCCTGTGCCTTTTGGGCTCAGGGCTGTGCAGCAGCTGAGCTTCCCCAGGAGGAGAAGACAACTCCTTCAGCAGGACTCCTCTGGTCCCTTCAGGGTGTGGAAATTACCAAATCCTCCTGAGGCTGAGCTGAGGTTTGGAAGTGTCTCCTGAGCTACACAGACAAGGTTGCAGGAGGTGGCTGTTGTGTGCACTGTTGTGTTTGATGGAGAGTGGCTGTGACTGCTGGGCATGGCACCGGAGCCGGTGCTGTCAGTGTGACAAGAGCCCGCTGGAGGAGATGGGCCCTTCAGGGGCACTAAGCTGAGCCAGTGGCATTCCCAGGCATGCGCAGGGGATACCAGCCTTAGATGTCAAAGTAAGTCTAGGTGTGAAAGAATTTAGTGAGGTGCCTGGGCAGGAAATCAGTATTTTTTTTCTGACTCATTTTGTTAGTGTTAAGTGCTTACCTTCTCCCTGAAGTGAAATTTGTGAGCCTGATTCCTTTGTCGTGAATCCTACCTTCAATGGTACTCCCACGGTGAGAAATAAAATGAGGGCAAAGAAAAAGCAAGGCAGAGCCCAAGCTGCTTCTCCTAGGTTTTCCTTTTCCTGGATATCACCATTATGGCTTTGTCCTTGCTATGGCTGATGCAGTAACAGCAGCAAAATCCTTCATGCCAGTGGTCACAGTTCTGGTGTAGTGTCTGCAGAGAAAGGCCATCCTTGTCTGCTCCTGTTTTTCTCCTTGCTTTGCCAGGATGATGCATTTATTTGGGTTGGGTGTCAAGCAACATCCCCTGCTGGAGCAGCACCTCTGGCTGCCAGAATCAGGTCACTGCTGGTCATTTGCTGAATGCTTGGTTATTTTAAGCTTTGGCCCTCCGCAGCACTTAGATGATGATTTTAGAAATGTTGCAGTGTGGAAGCTCCCATCCAAATTTTGCCCCACTTTGTACGACACAAGGCTGAACAGCATTTTGGTAAGAGCTCCTTGACAACTGGTAACATGATGCCTCAGTGCCTTATTTACACCTTAGCACTGCCACCTTGGAAAACAGAAGTGATCAAAACTCAGTTGTCATATTCAGGTGAAGGGATTTGATGACAGAGCAAAGAGCTGTGACTGAATTAGTCCGAATTAAGTCTGGAAGGCTCTGGAAATTTGGGGGAAGTGACTGGTAAACCAAGAATGATTTGGAATAGTACCATGTCTATGACGAACAGGCAATTTAAAGCTGCTAACACAGGTGGGCTTTGTCAGCACCTTCTTGTTCTCCTGGAGAGTTAGCTGCTTCACTCCTGAGTCATGTATCTGTAAGCTCTTTTCAGGAGCTCGTTAGTCACCAGGCAGGATGGACACTGACCACTCCTGACAGATTCTCAGCCAGAGGAGACTCTTCTGACAATGCAATTCCCTGCTTTCCGTTCCATTAGAAATATTTTCCTAGTGACTAACCAAAATTCTCCTCATGTAATTTCTCTTAGCCCATTACTTATGCCCAAATGTGCACAGAAAACAGATTCTTTCTTTCTGCTGTCTAGCAACCTCTATATTGTTGAAATCTGTTTTCATGTCTCTCAGGTTCCTTCTTGGTCTTCTGCTGTTTATGGTGACAATGTCAGTACTGCCTAAAATCAGTGATTAGTTTTTTCCTTTCCTCTGGAGTGTCTCCTGGAGGTCCACATTTCATTTCCAGCCAAGAGTAGGTACAATACTCTAGCTGAGATCTTCCTACTCCCCAGCAAAAGGAAGAGATTTAGATCTTCTGGTCTGAGATCCATCAGCCACTTGACATCACTGGTTGATATTCACCTTTGTGAAGTGCAGGACTGCCATGTGGAAAGCTGGTTTTCACCCTCTATTTGCCTAGCGCAATGTTCCTGATTTTGATATCCTGGACTTGGAGTATCTCCATCCTCTCAAGGTCATGCTGAGTTCTGTCCTTCTTACTTTATTGCAGTCCTTCGTAGTGTAGTATTGTCTGCAAATGTAATAAACATTACATATCTATATTCCAGCATCCTGGTCATCCTCCAGGTACTCTGTGTTCAGGAAAATATGTAAATATATTTTCATGAGAACAGGATCTAGGACTGACCTCTGCAAAACCCCACTTGATGTATCCTTTTCTCTGTGAAAAATGAATCCTTGATAACTACACACTAAACACTTTCCCAGCTAGTTTAGCTCCTGACCTAATAGCACACTGTAGTTCTGTAGTTTGATTATGAAAAGGTCCTGAGAGACACTGTTCTTTCCAGGACACTGCTGATGTGGAGCGTATGAATAGGGAAGGTTCAGATTAGCAAAAAATTAATCCTCTGGGGAAGGCAGACCAAAAATGAAATGCTAGAGCACACATTGGCCACACTGAAGGTTACTGCTCATTTTTATTTTCCTCATTTTCTGAGCAGCAGCAGCACAGTTCTTTTTATCAAGACCACACAGCATTTGACGCTACAAGGCAAACAGTACATCTTTCAGAATATTTCGTTGACTTTCATACTAGAGGCACATGAAGTCTTCCCTCTCCAAAACACCTTTCCCGAGACAGGGAAATACTGTGTAGGATGAATGTTGGTGTTCCCGCACCTTTCTGAGGAGGTGTACAGTTGGAAACCAGCAGCCAGCCTTGCCTGGAAAATAGATTTTATTTTGCAGAATTGATAAGCCCTGGTCTGTGATTATATTTTTTCTAGAATAAAATGTAAGAATCAGAACCTGTCAAAAATAATAAAAGAGATTCAACCAGGAAGATGATGAGACCCCACCTGGAGTACTGTGTCCAGGTCTGGGGTCCTCAGCACAAGAAAGACATGGACCTGTTGGAGTGGGTCCAGACAAGGAACACGAAGGTTCCTTTCCTGTGAAGACAAGCTGAGAGAGCTGAGTTTGTTCAGCCTGAAGAAGAGAAGGATTTCAGGAAAATGCATTGCCTCCTTCCAGTACCTTGAGGAGGTTTATAAAAAGAAGGGAGAGGGATTTTTTATGTGGGCACTATGGACAGAGAGTGACAGGACAAGGGGCAATGGTTTTAAACTGAAAGAAGACAGGTTTAGATTAGATGTTAGGAAGAAATTCTTTACTCAGAGGGTGGTGACACACTGGCACAGGTTGTCCTGTGGCTGTGGATGTTCAATTCCTGTAATTATTCAAGGCCAGGTTGGATTGGACTCTGAGCAGCCTGATCTAGTGAATGGCAGGACTTGGAACTAAATGATCTTTAGGGTCCTTTCCAACCCAAACCATTCTATGATTCTATCATACTGCATATAAATAGGTGCTCAGTAGGACTATGCTGTTAGGATTTTTTTATAGTGCAACTGCATTAGCTGGGAAATGGGTAAAAATCAACTTTCTTTCTATGGTGTTTGCATTGCAGATTCTGATTTTAGCTCATCTCTGGTCAAACTTTATTCCTATTGAATATATAGACATGTGGCTTTTTGTCTGTGTCTCTGCTGTCATCCATACCTTCAAACTGCACAGGTTCAAGGTGTGGGCTCAAGCATCATCCAAATGGTCTAATTGTTTCTGTGCTTTTTGCCCTGCCTTTGCCCACTGCTGCATAGCCCTCATCCATACATGGTTTAGGAGCCAGCATGACTCTTCCTAGTAGGCAGTATGAATGAAGCTATGTCCTGTGGGAGAGTACAAGGGCGAAAGTTTAACCATATGGACACAAGCTGGGCTGTGCCAGTTGCCCTGAGGGTCAAAGAATGAGCCTTGACCTGTTTTAAAAATAAGTAGAGACGTAGTGGCTGCAGAACCCTTGCATTGTACAAAAAATACGGAATACTTCAATACACATTTTCAATTATTTGTAAGGTCTCCTTCCCCTTCTGTTTCCCTCAGGCTTGTTTTTAAGTCCAGATGTTAATATTTTCACATAGGTGAATTTGATGACCATTCACATGTGCCTGAATTTGCTTGAACAAAGGTTCTTTTGTGATTGAGGATTAGTTCTTCCTGAGCCATGCGTTTGTCTTCAAAATAATTTTTTTCATGGGTGTTATTAATACCTAATTTATGGTGTGGAAGAAGAGAAAAGCAAGTTTGTTGTTTAGATTTTTGACTCATTGACTTTTTTCTGTGAGCATCTGAGTAACTCTGTGTACAAGGGTGCTTGCACATGGACTTCATGACATGGCTTGTAATTACAAGCTCTTGAACGCCAAAGCAGGGCAGATCTGGCTGCTTGCTCCTGTCAATTGTTTGATAAATTCGCTTGTTTAATTCACTGAAATGGCAGAAAACTAAGAAGGCAAAATGTATTCGTTTGGGTCCATAAGTAAAAGCAGGTTACTTTTGACTGGGCAAGAGGGGGAGTTCAAGTGTGGGTATGGGAGCAGCCAGAACGAGAGAAAAGCAGGGAAAAAGTGAAGGAAACAGAAACCTCATCTTCTTGGCAACAATAGGCTCTTTATTGGCATATCTGTTTTGGTGAGAACTTGCTTTCTAGATGGCGGAGAGAGTTGGCTGATTTGAAAGAATAGATCCATCCAAGAATCCATAACACCTATTGTAGGATGGGCTGAATTGCCTTGGGAAGGTGTCTCCACCTGTTAGTTACGTAAGGGATTTCATAATCTGGTTTAAACTAACCTTGTAAATTTTAAACTAGGCCTGATATTGGATGAAGCATGATGTTAGACCAGTAACTGTAACTATATCAAAATGACACTTCAACATTGAAAAGTCAAGACAAAGATGAAGTGAGATGTTTCTGTAGGCTTGGTCTCAACCTAAGTTTCTGTTCCTACTCTTAGTGAAGCAAATATTTGGTGCCTTGAATAATACAAAAACTGATTAGCAGAAGCCTTTCTTGATGTTAAAGTCCATTGATCACCACATACTCCTACACCAGCCATGTTTGATTCTGTGCCTCATTTGTGTCAGCCACTTTATAAATACAGCAACACCAAGATGAGTGATGCAGTTGAGGATATACTACATGATACCAGCCAGAGGGACCTTGGCAGGTCCACTGAAGTTCAGCAAGGCTAGGTGCAAGGTTCTGTGCCTGGGCAATCTCCAGTGCCAATACCCTCTACCGACTATATCCTGGACTGCACCAAAAGAAGTGTGACCAGCAGGTTGAGGGAAGTGATTCTCTCCCTCTGTTCTGGTCTTGTGAGACCCCACCTGAAGTATTGCATCCAGTTCTGGACATGGAACTGTTAAAGATGGTCCAGAGGAGGGCCAGGAAAATGGAACACCACTTTGATGAAGACAGATTGAAAAAGTTTGGGTTGTTCAGCCTGGAGAAGAGAAGCGTCTGGGGAGACCTAATAGTAATCTGTTAATAAAGGGGGCTTATAAGAAAAACAGAGAGTTTTTGCCAAGGCATATAGGCAGGACAAGGAGCCACGTTTTTAAACTGAAAGAGTGTAGATGTAGATTAAATATAAGGAAAAAGTTCTATTATGAGTGTGCTGATACACTGGAACTGATTGCCCAGAGAACCTATGGATGCCCCATCATTGAAAGTGTTTAAGGTCAGGTGGGATGGGGTTTTGAGCAACTTGATCAGTTCCCAAATATTAGGGAGTTTGAAACTACGTGATCTTTTATGTCCCTTCCAACCCAACCCATTATGTGATTCTGTGATTTGGACTCCTGTTAACATGTCTAGCAGATCTCTTTGCAGTTCTCTTTTAGAGATTTCACAGAATCACTGAATCACAGAATGGGTCAGGTTGGAAGAGACCACAGTGGGTCATCTGGTCCAGGCTTTCTCATCAAGCAGAGTTATTCTAGAGCACATGGCACAGGATTGTGTCCAAATGGTTCTGGAATATCTCCAATGAGGGAGATTCCACACCCTCTCTGGGCAATCTGTTCCATTGCATGGTCACTGCAGAGGAGAGAAGTTGTTCCTTATGTTCAGGTGGAACTTCCCATGCATCAATTTCTGCCCATTGCCTCTTGTTTTACTTCTTGGATTTAAGGCTTGTTGTTTTTGAGTATCTCTGTTAGGTCAGGAAGAGAGTTTGGGAAAACATGCAAAGTCAAAACGTGAAAGGATAACTAACTCGTCTTGAGCTATAAAGGATATCTCAGTGGGAAAGGTTTCATCAGAAGTGTGGTTTCAGTTTGGAGTTCATGTGCATTAATGGTAACCTCTGCTGTTCCCAGGCTATCATTTGTTGTACTGGAGCTCTCAGCATTGTCTGTCAGTCCTTGCCCTGAGAGGCTGTTTTAGGTCTTCAGACTGGGATTGATGCTGCTTTTCTTCTGACGTTGTGTACACTATGGTCCTCAAATGTACCAGCACCTGCTATGTCACACCAGCATCTTTAATGACATGTAAACTCATAATTACATAATGGAATAGGGTAGAAATGTGTTGGGATATTTGGTTTTTTCCAGATGATTTTTCAAAAAATTCACGGGCAGGTCTCTTAAGTCTCCACTTTTCTCTTTGTCTATTAGACAAACCTTCTGAAATGTCCTTTGCAGCTCCAACAGGAACTGGTCCATCCTCAAGATTTACCATCTCCCTGATGTTGATTAAGTGTTGATTTTTTTCGCTCTCCTGATTGATTGGAATTTATGAG
>WEKX01010305.1:96732-196140 GCA_013390025.1 Pitta sordida
ACTATATCCTGGACTGCACCAAAAGAAGTGTGACCAGCAGGTTGAGGGAAGTGATTCTCTCCCTCTGTTCTGGTCTTGTGAGACCCCACCTGAAGTATTGCATCCAGTTCTGGACATGGAACTGTTAAAGATGGTCCAGAGGAGGGCCAGGAAAATGGAACACCACTTTGATGAAGACAGATTGAAAAAGTTTGGGTTGTTCAGCCTGGAGAAGAGAAGCGTCTGGGGAGACCTAATAGTAATCTGTTAATAAAGGGGGCTTATAAGAAAAACAGAGAGTTTTTGCCAAGGCATATAGGCAGGACAAGGAGCCACGTTTTTAAACTGAAAGAGTGTAGATGTAGATTAAATATAAGGAAAAAGTTCTATTATGAGTGTGCTGATACACTGGAACTGATTGCCCAGAGAACCTATGGATGCCCCATCATTGAAAGTGTTTAAGGTCAGGTGGGATGGGGTTTTGAGCAACTTGATCAGTTCCCAAATATTAGGGAGTTTGAAACTACGTGATCTTTTATGTCCCTTCCAACCCAACCCATTATGTGATTCTGTGATTTGGACTCCTGTTAACATGTCTAGCAGATCTCTTTGCAGTTCTCTTTTAGAGATTTCACAGAATCACTGAATCACAGAATGGGTCAGGTTGGAAGAGACCACAGTGGGTCATCTGGTCCAGGCTTTCTCATCAAGCAGAGTTATTCTAGAGCACATGGCACAGGATTGTGTCCAAATGGTTCTGGAATATCTCCAATGAGGGAGATTCCACACCCTCTCTGGGCAATCTGTTCCATTGCATGGTCACTGCAGAGGAGAGAAGTTGTTCCTTATGTTCAGGTGGAACTTCCCATGCATCAATTTCTGCCCATTGCCTCTTGTTTTACTTCTTGGATTTAAGGCTTGTTGTTTTTGAGTATCTCTGTTAGGTCAGGAAGAGAGTTTGGGAAAACATGCAAAGTCAAAACGTGAAAGGATAACTAACTCGTCTTGAGCTATAAAGGATATCTCAGTGGGAAAGGTTTCATCAGAAGTGTGGTTTCAGTTTGGAGTTCATGTGCATTAATGGTAACCTCTGCTGTTCCCAGGCTATCATTTGTTGTACTGGAGCTCTCAGCATTGTCTGTCAGTCCTTGCCCTGAGAGGCTGTTTTAGGTCTTCAGACTGGGATTGATGCTGCTTTTCTTCTGACGTTGTGTACACTATGGTCCTCAAATGTACCAGCACCTGCTATGTCACACCAGCATCTTTAATGACATGTAAACTCATAATTACATAATGGAATAGGGTAGAAATGTGTTGGGATATTTGGTTTTTTCCAGATGATTTTTCAAAAAATTCACGGGCAGGTCTCTTAAGTCTCCACTTTTCTCTTTGTCTATTAGACAAACCTTCTGAAATGTCCTTTGCAGCTCCAACAGGAACTGGTCCATCCTCAAGATTTACCATCTCCCTGATGTTGATTAAGTGTTGATTTTTTTCGCTCTCCTGATTGATTGGAATTTATGAGATCTGTCTGTTACAGGTTTCCAGCCGTGATTATTTTTCTTTGTTAACAATGTTAGAAGCCAAGCTCTGAGCCTCTGGCAGTTCTCTGAATTGCTCATCATCATCCTCTTGAATTCAGATTTCATGATAATTAGGATGTCTGAGTTGGACAGTGAGAGTGGGCAATATGATATAACCCTCTATCGCATAAATTGCTATTTTCAAGCCATGCTGTGAAAGCAGACTGGAAAGATCTTCAAATTGTTAAAAGTGAAGAGAATAAGTTTTCTTTAACAAGCCATTTCTGAGTGGTTTGCAAACAACTTCTGGGGTGTCAGGAGGACATAGAAGAGTGTGTAGTCTTATAAAACTGTAAACAGGAATTAAACAGACTGTGTTTTGTAGGTACGTGTTGCTGAAAGTTGCTCTCCGTTTGCTTTTGGGAAGACTCGAGCCCTGCTGCAGCCCAGTGTGGGCTGGTCTGCCCCCTCTGTCATTGTTGGTTCTTGGTGCTTTCAGTCGCTGTGGGAGAAAAGGAACCTCAAGCCAAAATGGGGCACTAGTCACTACCAGATGTTGGGCTGCCTGGTGTGCCAGGAAGTGTTGGGTGATAAATCCCAGGCAGGCCTGTGCTGGGCTGTGACACCCCATGCACATGTGATTGCCATTAACGATTTGCTTTGCAAGTGCAAGCGAGAGTGAAGGAAAATAGCAGGGCAGTAAACAAAGAGGGGCTCGGCGTCCGCGGGGCTGCGAGTGGATTATCAAAGGCGGTGGGGCAAGACACACTAACTGACATGTGCTCTCCATGGGACAAATGCAAGGCATAGGAAGGTTTTAAGTAGACTCCAAGAGTCAGAAATATGAGAAAAGAGCATCAGCGTTAAATAAACGCATGCAAAATGTGCTTATTTAGGTTGAAGGGTCTTATTAGCTCATTTTAGAGGGAGGATTATATGCAAAAGACTCTGTTGCCAGCTTAATGTACTACGTATGGTCAGGTGGACCTGCCTGCCTTTTTTTCTCATTTATTTCCGCCCTCCCCCCCAAGCATGTGATCTACAGTGTTGAGAGCAGAAACATACCCAGAGCCAAACCAGGTAAAATAAACCCAGATTCTTACAAGTGGCTGCAGGCAAAACTCCATCACAAATAGGCAATGAAATAGGATCATAGGATCATTGTGCATACAGTAATTGATGTTGGGAGGGAGCCCTAAAGGGCTCTGGTCCTACCTCCTGCTCCAAGCTGGATCAGCTATGAGGGATGTATTGGGTTGCTCAGGGCTTTACAGCAGGAAGCATATAGGATGTTGGGAAACAGGACACAAATGGGGAGATGGTGTATATTAGCCTTTCTTTCTGCATACTGAAAATCTCAGCCTTTAGCTTTGGCCCAATCTGGTTTTAAATTAGACATTGATGTTTGAACCACAATGAAAGAGTTTTGAACTAAGACCTCTCACTGTATAGTCACCTTCTGCTAATACTGTACTGCTAATACTGTACATATAGACATGAATACAACACAACCGGTGCAAAGTGCCTTGTCTGTGTTAGCAAGGCAGGTTCTGGGATGAAAAGAGAGAGAGGATTAAAAGCTAGGGAAGGGTCATCTGCCTGTGTTCTGGAAGAAAGCTCGCTCCTGGGCAACTGGCCTGCAGTGAGACAGAGAGCTTTAGAAGTGATATCTCATTTGAGGAATTTCTTACAGATGGCAGTGAGCAACAGCAAGGGGGACACCATTTAGGGGGAACAGGAGAGGGAAGAGTGTTGGCTGCATGAGTATGTGGGGAAGAGCTGGGAGGGGACCAGACAGTTCTGGCAGAAAAGAAAGGAGTCTGATGGTGCTGAGATCACAGGAGACACTACCTTTGTGTGCACATAGATACAGTAGTAATAACAATGCAGAAGCTGATGATACAAGAGTATAGACCAGATTTGGAAAAACACAAGGTTAAGTGATGTTAGAAGCAGAGTTGCTTTAGCATAATGGGAAATAATGGGAAACTCATTATACATACATTTAAATATCTTCTTCAGCACAGCCAGTGCTTTGCAAAGGTCATAGACTCATTCAGGGAGTTTAAAAGCCAGAAGAGACCATGGGATCATCCAGCATGATCTAATAAAGTTATCCACTTAATTTTATACTAGACTCAGTAAAATAAACACATTCCATCCTGGGGTTTAGACCTCATTTGGAGAGCCCATAAGAAGGACAAGACACCTGTGCAATGATAGTAAAGGTTAGTGATCCTGATTGTTTAAGACCTACCTGTTTCTATAATTTGGGTTGTGTGTTATGACTCCTGCTGGACTGCAATGTTTACTGGCAGTTTCCTGCTCTTCATACATCAAGTCAAGTCATCTTTCACAGGTTCTGTGCTGATACACTAAACATCATTCTCTTTCCTTTTTCCCGCATAAAGCACTTTTTCAGGTCTTGAATCACACACACACACAAAATCTGCTTTGTCTTCATTAATCTTTTTTATTGAGTTAAAACAAATGTATCACAAGAGTTTTACATGATGTTCCCGTTTGTTTCACCTGTTGCACGTAGGAGAGGTAACATGCCCTGTCTCTGTCTTCATGAAACCTGCAGAGCATTGCACTGTGTAGTCTTTATCTCCTGTGACTTTTCTGTTTTTTCTCAGTGCTGCTGCTCCCGATGTATAGAAATCACAGAATCACAAGATGGTTAAGGTTGGAAAAGGCCTCTGGGATCACTGAACCCAAGTGTTAACCCATCACCTCTCTGTTTGCCCCTAAACCATATCCCTGAGTGCCACATCCACACCTCTTTTAACACTTCCAGGGATGGTGATTTCACTGTCTCCACAGGGCAGCCTGTTCCAATGCCTGACTACCCCTTCAGTGAAGAAAAACTCCAACCTTTAGGTAGGATTTGGCTTAACTCCTGCCCTTCTGTTGTACTCAGTGATGGTTTGCTGCCTTAGTTATGTGGGCACGAGCAGCCTGAGGTCATCAGCCCAAGCGTGCTCTGTGGCCAACTGCCAGCAATAGATTTTCTATTTGGAGGATATGTTTTATATCTGAGCAATTCAAGATTTATTGCTTCCCCTGAGGCTCTTTTAGGACCAGATTTTTTTCATCAAATTGTTTGTCTAACTCCATCCTCACATGCAACTTCCTACCCCCTCACAAAATCAAACTATTTAGTATTTATATTTCTTTAGAGTTTTTCCTGTTCCTCAGCTTTTTTTTTTTTTAAATTAGCATTAACTTTGTGTTCATTACAATATATTCAGGGTCTCATAATTTCTAATCTTTTAGTCCTTCATATTGGCATAACCTGTCTGATAGTCTGTAGATATGCTGGAATCATCCTTGCCTCTACTGTGTGAGTTATTTGAATTTGAAACCATGGCAGTGCAGGGCATGTAAAATGTTACTAAAGCATAAAATTACAACAAGCAGGGAATTTATGTGTGTACTAATGTCAAAAAGAATGAATTAAATTGGTGAGTGATTGCTCAGTGAAGCAGATGGGTGATAAGGAATGCACACACAAACTCAGAAGGTATTTTTAGAAATTCCTAAATTTAACCATTCAGGCAATTATTAATGGTTCTGTTTGAAGGAAATTTGCATGTACAGTAAATTTGATGTGCAGAATCTTTTCAACTTGTATTCACTGTTATGGTTTGTCTTTCAAGGAAGGGCGCAGCATGCAAGTGTTTCAAGCAAGTAATGATCATTTTGTCTCAAGGTCCTGCAGAAAAATTACGATCTTTGGAGAGCTTTGAAAAATGTCGTTAATCATCATTGCTTCCCCCACAAGGAAGAATGGTTTTGAGATTAGGGCTTTGGAGGGGCACTTGGAGGATCTGGTTTGTGTTTCCCACATCTGTCACAAACATTCATACATTTTCAGGCTGTATTTCAAAATAGTTTATATAGCAGTTCAGTAGAAGCAGAAATAACCACATTTTCAAATGCAATTATTTTGTTAGGTACTAAGCCCTCTGTAAACTCCTTTGCAGCTATGGGAGTTCTTGAGAAGACTAAACACGTGTTTCTTTGAACCACGTTCCGGCTTCTAAACCAGTAGTAATACATTTCTTTGACCTTTTTACTTCCATCTTCCATTTATTTTCTGTGTTGATTATAAACATTTCGGAGCAGAGACCCTCTTAAACTCTGTTTATGTGGTTTCAGGGGGACCTCAGACTTGTTTTTACCTTTGGGTACAACTATAATGCAAATCCCAATTCGAAGTCATATCGCCTCAAAGCAAAAGTCAGGGAAGAGAGTGTGTTAGTAGCTTTCAGGTACATAAAAGGCTGTGGCAGAGGTGGAGAAGATTTCCAATTGATCACCTTGCTGAAGAGGATAAGAAGAAAAATTGTAACAAAGGAATTATGAGCTCTGTATTCAGAAACATGTTATAGTGGTGAAATCTGGAAGAGTCTGAATGGTTATTTTGGGGTCTATATCATCAAGGATCTTTGAAAACAAGCTAGATTACCCGGCAAAGTCACTTCCAGTCCTATTTGTTTGTGACACTCCGATTTATTTTGCAGTTGCCTCAGGCTGAACTAGTGACTTGCCTAAAACCACACAGTGTGTTGTTCAGAGGGCCAGGATTTGCTGTACTTCTCCTCTGACTATTTGCCAGTCGAACTGTCCTTGGACTTCTCTTCAGCAGTGCCAAAGCTTATGCTGCTCTTTCACTTTGGGATGTTTTTATCTGAAGGAAAAAGCTCTACCCTGAAATACGAGTTTTCCAACTGTGAAGGCGGACATTTGTTTTCACACAGAACTTGAGGCAGGACAGGAGAAGGTGTTTGGTTCTTGGTGATGCTACCCACATGTGATTTTTGGCTGGGTGCACAGAGTGTGGAGTGGAAAGCCTTGCTTTCCAGCTGGCTTCTCTCTGCAGCACAAGACTCCCAGCCAGATTTCTCAGGACAATTTACATCAGCCCAGATTCTGGCTTGGTCTCTCTTGTGCAAATGGGAAGGTATGAGCGTCTGTGCTCGTTACCAAAACTCCTTGAATAAGGTGTTAATGAATGATGATGAAAAGGCATTTCTCAGAGAACAGTGGTGAAAAGAGACCTGTCCTGTGAAATAAAACGTGCCAAACTCTCTTGTCCTAGGGACAAGTGGCACAGCAGGACCTAGCAAAATGTTTTTCCTTCAAAACTTGGCAGTCACATGTACCACTGCCCAAGGGCAGTGATTCAGTCTGTAGCCAGCTGTGACTGAGGAGAGCTCTACATGGCATGGCCAAGTTTCTGTCAAGCACTATGTGAACATTTAAAGAGAACAAACAATCATTTGCTGGTTCCTGGACCAATGCTCTGGACCTCCTCAATTTGCAAGGAGGTGTAGCTCATGGACCTACAGCAGCAGTGCCAGCCCCCCAGGGAGCTCAGTGCTGCTGAGCTCCATAGGGTGCTCTGAAGTTCCATCCTTGGGAGGAAGAGTCTGTCACTCAGCTGAAGTCTGTACTGATGCAGCAAATAGTGACTCACGCTGGAAATCTGTTATTCACACCTTCTTCTAAACTGCTGGTAAAAGCTCTGCACTCTGCTCCCAGTTCTTTGACTAGGTGTCCAGCCACTCAGTTGGGAGCATCCAGACAGGCTGGGTGCCAGCTCTAACCCCATCTTCCTTTGTGTTGTGCTTGCTCTGAGGGCTGACAGTGCTTGCAGTGTGAGCCAGTGCACCTCTAAGACCTGGTGGATGGGCTGAACATGCCCTTGGACTTAGTGTATGGTGCAGTTTGGGTAATGTTTTGGTTGGGTTCATTTTTGAGGAGAAACAGTTGGTAGTTGTTAGCTATGGATGAATACTGAAGACTTTAAAAGGAAATGTTTTCTTCTTGACAAAGGGGTGCTTTCAATCACAGAAGCACAGAATCATGGAATATACTGAGTTGGAAGGGACCCACAAGGATCATTGAGTCCAGCTCCTGCACCATTCCCGAGAGTCACAATAGATTTGGTGGTAGTGCTTGTATGGCAGTGGAATATTTGAGTCTAATACGCAAATCCAATTCACTTTGTTTTGGTTTTTTTTTTTTTTTTGTGGTCACTAACAGCCCTGTAGCCTGCTATAGATGTGTGCTGATTATCAGCAGAAACGATGCAGTCACAGCCCTGTAAGCTTCACATACTTTCTGCCACTCATGAGCTTGCTTTGGAAGGATCACTCCTGTATATGAGAGTCATGCCATTCCAGAGTAGAGGGGACATTCATTATGTTTTTGGCATGTAAACTATGGCAGGCAGCAAGTCTTCCCGTTAGTGTTGTTTGTAATTATGACTTTCCCTGCTGACTCCTGGAGCAAGAGCACATTAATTTCATTTAACTCATCACTCAGACATAATCCTTTTTGCATATTTTTGACTGACTTCTGTGTGGTGCTTGATTCCCAATCTGTTGATGTGTCCACCCTTAGAAAAGAGCAATTCCTGTGTCCACGCATTCCTCCCAAGAGGCCAGGATGTGATCTGGTTCATGCTGGCCTGACAATCAGAAACCTTGTCAGAAACCTCCATTCAAATTCTGCAGCAGTTACTTCTATACAATAGATGCAGAGGGGAGCAACTGTTTTAAATTTTCTCTATATCTGTAAAAAGAAAATGATTCCTAATCAAATGATTACGAGTTCTTTCTTTGATTGAGGCCCACATTTATTGGCAGCATTTTTATAACTCTTTGCTGCAATTAGTGTTATAGCTGGAGCACAGAACAAAGGAGATAAAAAAAGGCTGGGTCTAGTGGCACAGCCAGCTTTTAATCCCTCTCCTGACAGTCCATCTTTCGTGGTGGCTTGTGTCCATCTGTGCATGTGCCAGCACTAGCAGGAGCCAGTGTACCATATCCCATTGAGCTCTATGCCAAGGTGTCCTCGGAGTCTCAGTGATAATTATTTCTAGGAGGAGTTTCTGCTCTTCAGAGTTGGAACCAGACCTGAGAGCACAGTTTTGGTAAAATGTACTTTTATTTAGGTTGTGTGGAAGGTATCTGGTAAGCTGTATCTGTATTTATGTTGGGTAGAAAGTTTCTGTCTCAAGAGAGTTGTTGTGCTTGTAATCTTTGGCTGTTGTGGAAGTGAAGAGTTGAAGTTTGTCATGTCTGTGGGTGGTCATCTTGCCAGAGTTGATGCCAGGCTGATGACACCAGAACAAGAGGACATAGCCTTAAACTACGCCAAGGGTTAGGGTTAGGGATATTAGGAAGATGTTTTTCATAGAGAGAGTGATCTCTCATTGGAATGGTCTGCCCAGGGGGGTGGTGGAGTCACCATCCTTGGAGGTGTTTAAGAGAAGACTCGATGAGGTGCTCAGTGACATGGTCTAGATGGTGGGAGGCTTGGATGTATGGAGCGTGGTGCCCATGGTTCCACGCTTGTGGGCCTGATCCCTGGGTGGGCATTCACTTGGGAGTTGGACTAGATGGTCCTGTGGGTCCCTTCCAACTCAGAATAACCTGTGAACCTGTGTTGGTCTGAGGGAGCGCCACCAGAAAATGGACTTCTGTTTTCACTCAGCCAAGCTGAGAGGAAAAGGAGTTGTAGTATTTGATTATACCATCACGTTTTTACAAAAATGCAAGCATAGTTAATTGTGTCCAAATATAGATCTAAAGCCTTGTCCAAATGGGAATGGTTGAGGGATGAGAGTATGAACATAGGAAGTTGTCTTTTATCTCTACAGTTGCTTCTAGCACAGCCATGACTGGNAGAGAGTTGTTGTGCTTGTAATCTTTGGCTGTTGTGGAAGTGAAGAGTTGAAGTTTGTCATGTCTGTGGGTGGTCATCTTGCCAGAGTTGATGCCAGGCTGATGACACCAGAACAAGAGGACATAGCCTTAAACTACGCCAAGGGAGGTTTAGACTATATATTAGGAAGATGTTTTTCATAGAGAGATGATCTCTCATTGGAATGGTNCCTGGGTGGGCATTCACTTGGGAGTTGGACTAGATGGTCCTGTGGGTCCCTTCCAACTCAGAATAACCTGTGAACCTGTGTTGGACTGAGGGATCTCCACCAGAAAATGGACTTCTGTTTTCACTCAGCCAAGTTGAGAGGAAAAGGAGTTGTAATATTTGATTATACCATCACATTTTTACAAAAATGCAAGCATGGTTAATTGTGTCCAAATATGGATCTAAAGCCTTGTCTGAATGGGAATGGTTGAGGGATGAGAGTATGAACATAGGAAGTTGTCTTTTATCTCTACAGTTTCTTCTAGCACAGCCATGACTGGAGAAAAACAGCAATGGGAAGCACTCTTTGGATAGCTTGTTAACTCAAATGATTGATAGAAGCATGGCTTAAGAGTAAGTTCCACTGTAGTTTTACAGAGTGGTTGTAATGGTATTTAAAAGAGAAATCTTAGGAACCCAAGAACATGGGGGAGGTTTAGCTGTGTATCTATCATCTAATTTAACTCTCTGTCATTTGCATAATTTCATTGAAATATGGAAAGATTAAAAGTCAAAGCCTTCCCTTTGACATAAAAAGGAAAAACATTTATGGCTTGAATTTGACCCAGGAGACTATTTTATCCCACCATCTCTCCCTTAAATCCTGCTGGTGTTCTTGATGAATGAAGTGACCAGTATAATATCCTTTTGCAATCACATGAGCCTGCTGGACTCTCTAAAACAACCTTTGTGTTCCTTTTTTTTAAGTGGAAAGGAAGACATTAGAGAAAGATATGGTAATGCATTTCCTTCCTGTTTCTGGCAGTAGCAGCTCTACACTGTGCTAGTAAAGTAGTTTGATAAGAGTGTTCAGCTCAAGCTGGATGAGTTCAGTCTCCATTCTCGGAGGAGTCGAGTGCTGCTCTCTGTGTAGCTCTGACAAGTCAAAAGAATGTATACAACTCCATGAGGGCAGATGGTGCAGCAGAGATGGGCCTTTGGAGCAGGTACCTCTGTATACATCCGTTTTTTTCGTAGACATGGCTGGGGTATGTGTGCATAGACAGCTGAGGGGAGTCTAGGCAAATTTTTTCAGCTGTCTTTGCCTGTGGAGCATTTCAGCATTCAGTGTTTCTAAAGGGCTGTCCATTCGGATAACACACAGCTGATAACATCCCTGAGCTGAATATATGTCATGGCCCTGTGTCTGGTACAGTCCCACAGGGCTATTCCAGTTTCCTTTGCTGTGGACAGGCAGCAAATCCAACTCTTTCCTTGGCCTGACACATCTTCAGCTCATCATCGGGTCCCACATTTATTGTGCTGCCACAGACCTGTGATTTGATGTCCCACATATTTTGAGCCCTGAGGAGTGATGGTGATGTCCCAAGCTTGGACAGCTTCTGTCTTTGACCTCTGGGCTTCACTGAGCATGTCTGTACTGATGAACAAAATACTGCCAAAGCCCAGGACCTCTTGACTCTTTGGCCAGATTGGTTGTGCCCTGGGCAACCTGTTCTAATGGGTGGCATTCCTGCCTGTGGCAGGGGGCTTGGCGCTGGATGGTCTCTAAAGTTCCTTTCAACCCAAGCCATTCTACGATTCCATAATTCTACAATACTATGACACTGGAACTCAATGGACTCTAAGTCCCAGGAATGACATTTGGTGTTGCATGGTCCTGATATGGCTTAGAAGTTAACATGGACTGCATGCTGTTCCCAGCAGGCATTTTGGAGGAAGTCACATTGTTTTGAGAGTGAGGAGAGTTTAATGACAGGAAGGTCGCACTGTACCAGGTGAATGGTGTGTTTGACTTTCTTGCATCACAGCAACCACAGTTTACTCTTCCAGAATTTGTAAGAGTGGAGGTTAATGCTCTTTGTGTCTTTGTATACAGTTTCAGGGATCAGATGATCTTTATTTTATCTATCACAAAATCTTCGCAGGTCTAAACAGAACACTGGAAGGACCACACACATTTTCCTTCCCAGGTTTCCTCATTGTTTAGAGCAATGAAGCTGGTGAAGGGTCTAGAAAACATGTCTTATGAGAAGCGGCTGAGGGAGCTTGGGGTGTTTAGTCTGAAGTCTCAGATGGGACCTCATTGCTCTCTAAAACTACCTGAAAGGAGATTGGTAGTGAGATGTGGGCCAGTCTTTTTCTGCCATGTCTGAAGTGAAACGACAAGAGGAAATGGCCTTCAGTTGTGCCAGGGGACGTTCAGATTAGGTATTAGGGAAATGATTCAAATAAGTTGCCCAGGGAGGTGGTGGAATGTTCAAGAGACATCTGGATGTGGCACTTGAGTACACAGGGGGGTTTAAGGGTGATTATGGTGATGCTGAGTTGATGATTGATCTGGATGGTTGATCTTGAAAATCTCTTCCAAACTTGATGATTCTGTGGTTGTGTGATCACTTCAGGCACCCTTTGCTTGAAGGTCAGGGTCTGCTGATGGTCATCCCTCCTACATATGGGTTCCTTTCCAGGTCACAGCATCCTTCTTCTTCTACAGTTGGGTGCTTCTTGCCTGCAGATTGCTCTAGATATTTTATATTTAGTCTCTGACCTTTCCGAAGAAGCTAAACAAAACAAAACATCTTCAGATATCAAGACCCTACTGAGGAAAAAGAATCCTTTCTGCCTCTGAAGACAATGAGTAGAAAGAAAAAATCTGAGGGCGGACATTGTCTTCATGCATTGTAAGCATCACAAACCACTTAGTTGCCTGCTTGACCCGTGGGTAAGCGGGTAGGCTGGGTCTCAAACTCTGATGTTCCTGCTCATTGTGGGGATTTGCATTAGAAGACCTTTAAAGCTCTCTTCCAAACCAAACCATTCTATGATTATATGATGAGTCAGTATAACTGTTCAGGTTACCTCTGTCCTTTCAGTCTTGTGACAGCAGACTTACAGAGTAGTACAAGCTGCACAAGGACTGGTGCCAAGTCGAGTTTGCTTTGCAAACTGCTGTGATCCCCCTTGAAAGAGTCTAGGACACAAATGAGATATCAGAACTACTGCTTATACATTTCATGATATGTCTGAATTTGAGTAATATTCCAGCAGTTTCACTGCTTTTATCTGCCTCCTATAGGAAGGCCAGACTGATGATAGGTTTTGATTTCCAGCTCAAGTGAAACTTGGCTGCAAATCAGGACTTAGGTGCCTCCAAAGCGTATGTTGCTCTTGGGAAACTGGGCAGGCTGTTCTTTGCACCAGCTGCTGTACAAGCACAAAATTGCCATTTTTCTACATACTGTGTCGTAATTAGTGTGCCTCTTTCACAATGGGCCTTTGAACTCTATTTGTCTTGGACTTTCCATTGCCTGGAACATAATTGGAAGCGAATTATTTGCTCAAGGGTGAAGATAATAACTTTCATGCAAGATTTTCCTTTTTAAATACAGACTTTTCGGATAGGTTCTTCATTTTTCACAGAGGAAGGATTGAAAGAACTCAAAGATTGAAAACTCTGACTAGACAGAATAGTGGGCTTGTTCTCACCCTCCACTGTAATATTGATTTTCATCGAATGGTAGAGGCCTAAACAAAGTGTCAATATAACAGATTTGTACATTGGGCTTGCTGAAGTTCTTGCTGAGCTGAGAGAAGTTAGGAAGGAGGAAGGAGGTTTCCCTGAGCATAAGTGAGATTAATCTCCTGTCTTTAATCTTTGTTCACTTATTTGTTTGTGCTCCCCCTGTGCACAGGAGTTATGGGCATGAATCATAGGCCTTCTCCTGCCAGGCTGAGGTCAGTTTTAATACTTTAGTATCTGATATATCTCCCATCAGCAGTCTGCATCTGGCAGTCAACAAGTTAACAACTATTTTTCTCCTCTAGCTGTCATGATCCCATGCTGTTATTAGTGTCAAGGTAATTAAGGTGAATTACTTCAGATTCTAAGTAACATGGATGGTTATTGGAATTGCAATTATTAGCATTTTGTCACTATAACCCAAGCAAGTTATGAGGTAGATTTTATCCTGCTCAGTTGCATTGATACGAATTGATTTTCCTTTGGAGGACTGGCAACTCTTATTTGCGAGCTGAACAAATTGTGCAGAATGTGTCTTTATAGTGTTGGGCAGTTGCTGTGCTGGTATGAGCAGGGCTTATCCCAGCATGGGACAGAGGTACTTTGAAGGACTGTATTTATGAGTTTCTTGGCTGTTTACAGGGTCTCATAAGCCGTCCCTGTATATCCCCCCCTTGAGGAAATTTGTTTGTTAAAGGTTTACTTGTTCAAAAACTGTTCATAGCCTCTTTGTGTTGGATCAATCCTTTCATCTGATAAGGTATCAGGGTTGGAGGGCTCAAGATATCCAGTGAAGGGAACAAATACTCCAGTACAGTGCATTATACTGCACTTGAAAGAAGTGGCAACTTAGACTGAGTGCATGATAGATAAAGGTTCTGCCCTGGGTTCGTGTTACTAGCAGCAAAGGTATGTGTTAAAGTCTTCATTTTTTTTCTAAGAGTCCCGAAAAGGAAGCCTAAAAATAGAGGTCCTACAGTATGAAGTGAATTCCTTGGCTGTGAGTTAGGAACCTGCATTTCCTGCGGAATATGTGATAAGAAACACTTTCAAACACATGGCAGGTTAAGGTGTGTCTCCATTTACAATTTTTAACTGGCTGAATTCAGTGATTTTGAAATATGAGAGATGTCAGTGGATGGGCCTTGATACCCAAACAGGCAGAAACTGGACTGTGCTTGGCAAAGGCCACCTAAAAGAGAGCACTGCTGACCTTTCCAGAATGACCCTCTGGGGCTTACCTGGGGTGGCAACCTGGTGAATCAAAAATTATGGGTCAGGATATCTCAGAGACTTGCCAGGATGTTAGAGAGGTGTCAAGTGAGTCACAGGTAGTCCCAGAATAATATCTGTACTAATTTGTGGGTAGGAGTTGATTCAGGACTTTTTAGCTCTGTTAACTTTGGAATAAATGAGATAAGCCTTTGGCCCAGAAATGTCCTACACCTGAATGTATATGCAGATGTAATTTGCATTCTCGCATCTCAGTCTTGCAAAGCTTTACTTGCACTAATGCAGGTATTTAACTGAAGTGGTTAAACTGAGAGACTAATCAGTCTACCTGCTTAATGGATGGAGGGATAAATTAACCACCTCCCATCCCAGTAAAGTGCCTTTGATTAGGTGGCGTGAATCCAGGTATCACTTGAGACAGGGGTGTTCATAGAAATGAATCTAAATAACATGTGACAAGAGTGGAAAAAACCAGAACGTTGTGCACAAAATGTCCTTGCTGAACATTTCATGAAGCCTAATAGAAACAAATATTTAGGTTTAAAAAACTGGTGTTCTCTTAAAAAAAACCCAACCAAACACTATTAAGTACTGGAAAGCTGCCACAAGCATCCAGCACTGCGTATTCCCACAGTTTCTTTCCAGTGCTCCCAGACTGTAGCTGCAGGGGAAGTTGCATAAGAGTGTAGGGTAGGTGCTCAGTAACATCCTTGCTGGGCTGTAACAAAACCCTGGCATTGTTTTCCATGGTGTGTGTCTGCTTTTATGTGGTGTTGGGAAAGTGACTATAATTTGCTGTTTCACTAAACTGGCAGTTATTCACAGTAGCAATTGTAGTAAGATTTGGGCTTGCAGTCCTTACTACTCCCTCAGGATATGCATGGAAGAAAGGTGATGCACGCTACGTGTTCTTCTACCAGAAAAATAAATAAAATAAAATACATAAACCATTCAAAGAACTTCTCACAGTCTCTATGCCAAATGATTTAAGGCTAATGCTGTGTCTTAGAGAGGTTCTGCCTGTAAATGTACTTCTTTGAAAAAGCAGGGGAGGTTTAATACTCTTATAATTAAAAAACATCTATGGGGTTTTTCCTCAAAGTTTCCAGTGTGCTCAGGAAGTCTCAGCCTCAAAGGAGGATGTCTCACAGGTTATGGCCGTGTGAATGGAAGTATTTATATTGAAAACAGTTTTGCCACTTTGTTCACAGATCCTTGGATTTCAAGTTTGTTAATGTAGCCAGGTTTCTATAAGCCCAGTGCTGAACCACTGAGGAGCCAGTGATCCCCATGTTGAGTTCTTGATCTCAAACCAAGTTGTGTCTTTGTTCAGAAAGTACTGATCTGCATTAATCTGTATATAACTGAAGGGCATTTAGCACTGTAGCTGCCTTACCCAGTTTTGTTCATGTCTAGTCTTTATTCCAATACAATTGATAACTTTTCCTTGTGCAGGGTTTCCCCTTTGGGCATCTTATGGGATCCTGAGAATTTCCACACTAAGTCAACCATGTGACCAGACAAAATTGCTGCCTTTAGTGGTAGAGGTTACCATCTGTTTTCTTAAGACATTCCTCAGCTCCTGCTGTCAAGGCACTGCTATCTTTTTGGACACAATTCTAGGCCCTTGTCTTGTTCTCTGCTGTTTGATTGCAGAGAGGAAAAGCTGATGAACTGATAAAGAACTAGCACACACTGTTGGATAAGTAGCACTTAGATAAAAAGAAAATATTTTTGTACAGAGCATAGTTTTACTGCTGTAATTACAAACATTTTAATTAGGCGAGGGGAGCAGATGGGAAGAACCTCCAAGCTGTGCCTGCCAGCAGACATGGAAACAAAACATAAAGGATCATCCAGAGATCTGCTGGTTGTGGTTTTTCTTTGAATTAGGGTTTTTTTTGAGGTCATTTTTCTAGTGCCTCACAGGTCATCAGTGGTCTGTGGACTTGCAGGATGGGTGTCATTGCTTCAGAGACAGGCACAGGAAATCCCCTAGATGTCTGTCTTGGTCAGTAGTCTCAGAGGCGAAATGATCTATCCAACTCTAGGAATATAATGATTACATCATACCAAGCTAGTTGTTGGCTCAGATGCTGAAGCATGAGGCTTCTTGTGCTTTATTCAAATATTTAGGCAGAACAGTGTAGCTGTAGATGTTATTTTCCCTGGTACCTTCCTTTCCTGCCTGGGCTCCTGCTTGCCTGCCATCCCTCTTCTGCCTTTGGTGGAGACTGATATAACATCACTATCAGCTCTAGAAGGTTTCAGGACCTCTGGCTCTTCACTCCATCCCTTTCTGCTGACTTTATCTTGTGTATCCTTGTCCCCCTCTCATTTAAGTGTCTCACCCTGAAACAGTGCTCCCCCAACTGCTGCCTTTGGATACATTGTAAAGAAGATCTCCAAAAGACACTTTCCCTGGCAGCGCTTGTCTATACCTTTCGCTGAAATTTAAGGGGATGTTCTTTGCCTCTAGTTTTGCAGAATTGGTTGCTGTGACTCAGCTAATATCAGCTGATAACTTGTAGGGCTGGAACCACTTGGGTATGCGTTGGCATCCTGACTTTCCCTTGCTCGTGAGCAGTTCCTTGCATGAGCAATGCCCTGGCTCTGGATCAGCCACACCTGAACACACAAAACTTACTGCTCCATCAACATCCTTCTGGAAGCAATGTATTACGTCACATATTTCCTTCAAAAATAGGTAAGCTGCACAAAGACTTTCTGCCAAGCTCTGTAGCCTAAATAAGTCACAACAATTCTGCACTTTAAGAGGAATATAAAATAATGAAGTCTTGCAGTGTTAAATGTTTGATTAAAATGAGCGAACACGGTGAGTGAAAGTAGGAATTATGTCAAAATCTGAAATTTATCATTACTCTGCTCTGATCCAAAGTGAAGTGGGTATACTTAGAACATTGCAGAAAACTGCAGTCTGTAATAAGTCTTCTCTGAAGAAACCAACAAATGAGTATCCTCTAAATGCCTAAGAAATCTATACGTGAGTGGGATGATTTGCAAGTACCAATAGGAGTATGTGACAGATGCAGCCCAAATATGGGGAATAGGAATGACTGCCAGAATGAGCCTGACTGCCTTATTGATCTTATTTATCTGGGCTGATGGAGTCGAGATGCAGCTGTACTGCCAGAGAAGTCCTACAGCTACAGCAGGCAGAAGGTCCCATGGGGGGATGTAGCTGAGCATGCTGGAATTTGGGCAAGACTCCACTTGAGTCTCATCCACCTCAAGATGCATTATCTTGTGAAAATGCAAAACTCTCCTGACTTTGGGAGCAGTCAGAAATCTACCAGATGAAAGTAAATCTTTGTATCTGCAGGTATCTCTTACAAGGCTTTCTTCCTTTTGATCCATTTTTCGTTCCAAATGGAACATGTAGGGAGCGGAGTGGTGCATGCAATGCTTTCCCCTGTGCCCTTTGGAGACCAAAAGCCACATCAAAAAGGAGATTTATGAGTTGCTGGCAATAGATGCTTCATATTCTGTTATTACATTTAAGATGATGAAAGAAGAACAACTGACTTTCATGACTATGAAAGCAGTAGGAAAACTGCCTGTGGATAGATGGAGCACATGCATCATTGGGTAGCAATTAAGGTGTTTATAGCTTCAAATCCTGATTTGGAAAGTTCAAGATAGAAGAAAAATGTCTGTGTAAAAGATGTGAGGTAGTTCATAAGATTTCAACTCAGATACACTCAGGAGAATAAATCCAAAGGTAATATTATGATTCATTAGCTATCCCTAATTAGGCTCCTAAATTTAAGTAGACAGAATCTTCCCTGGAGGCTTTCAAAGGCACCCACCTTTCACTGTTGATGATACAGGGAGCTTAGGAACATAGCTTATTTAAGAAGGACTTCTTCCTCAGGTACCTATAGGGCATGTATGGCTTGAGTTCCCAGATTAGGTGAACTGAATCTTTTAATAAGGTTATTGCCTTTCTGCGTAGAACTTGGAGGAGTCAGGGGAAGGGACGGGGAGAGGCTGGGAGGGAACGTTGCTTGCGTTTGTCTCTGCCCCGTGAAGTCTCAGTTGGAGTTACACCATGTCCTAAAGCTTCTTCATCTCCTAAAGCCTTTTTACATGGCTGGGCCATACACCTGTGGGAGATTTCATTGGAAGGAACGGTGAGACTGAGATAATTTGTGTTGCATGGGCTTTATTTCTGCAATGAAATCACTTCTCTGAATGCAGCTGCATGAGAAAAGGATAAGCATGTCCTTTTCTGTGGAGGGCGAAGAAGAGAAAGGGTTGTCCATATTGTATTTATATTCTTATTACACAACATGTCTGTACTTTGCCGCTCTCAGGAGATACAGCAAAGGGTGAAGCATCTGGGCTGTCTCAGGAGGATTCTTGGCAGAATGCTCCAAAAGTATGTATGAGTTGTGTTAGGCATCCTAGTTTGTACTCCTTCCCACCAGCCCTCAAATCACCAGTAGAACGGATGGATTTCTGCTTCAGGCAGTGTCTGGAGGGAGGGGCAGGGAGGAGGGCCCTGGCACAGGCTGTGAGCTCAAGGAGGTGTAGGTGGCTTTGGTTATGACAAGGCTATTTTCCCAGACAGCCTCACTTTCTTTCTGCATGGTGCTTGGAAGTGGACTTACTGTAATTGGCATGAGTCACTTCCTTGTTATTGGTGGTTTGGAACCACCATGCATGGAAAACACGCCTGCAGCAGGCTGAGGAACTCCCTCTTTCTCTTGCATTTTGAATTCAGTTTCAGGATTGCAGACTATATTCATGCCGGCTGAAAAATTTCCTTTCTTAAAATAATTGAAGGAGATGGAAGCTGAGGTCTGGACCACTTGTTTTGTTAAGCCTCTGCTTGTTATTTCTTTGTTTGTTTTTCTTTTTTGTTTGTTTGTTTTTCTGAATGTGAAGGTTTTTCATGGCAGCTTTTTGATCAAATCCCAACATTCAGATTTATGGTCATTTGCACAAAGTCCCTTCATGTCTCATTTACACTTCCTGTATAAATTGTACTATACCTCTACTCCAAATATGAAATAAGACGACCAGAAGTATGACACGGCTCTGCAATCAAAGAGGAGAAGTGATGTCGAATGCAATCAGCCTTTTCCGTGGTGATGTTCATGAAGACATTTGAGAGCTGTAGGATCTGATGGTCTCCTATCAAGTGATTATACTTATATGTGACCAAAATACCCTCCCTGCCAGAATGCCTGGTGTCTACTTGAAGGTAGACTTTGGATGTCTGACATAACACAAGAAGAGGCAAAACCTCTTTCAATGTGATGCAATTGGTCCTTTATTCACTTGAAAGGGGCCCATCTAGCACTGAGATAGATGGGGCATGGGCAGCTAGAAAAGGTTTCAACTTGTTCCTTGGACGTTTCTGAGACCCTCGAGAAAAAGCCAAGGGGGAAGGTCGGGCTTCCATTTACTGTTGTTAATCAAATAGGCATCTTCCACCCCCATGGTGGGGGTGGGTAGCTACACAGTGGTGTTACTGTTGTCACCAGGTGCACTCTTTTTATGTGTGGGATTTCTCCTTCTCACTCTGTGATTGTATTGTGTTATTTTGTGGTCTGGCACAGCCCAAATCCATTATTTTAATAGGTATTGTTGACTGATTTCTCAGTGAATTTAGGTTTCAGAGCACATAAAACACTTTTAGTTCTGCAATCTGAGAGAGCCATATACTGTGCATGTGTACTAAGGAGTTGCTTTCTTGTGACAGCTCAGAATCATGAATGATCTCATTTCAGGCCTGTCACTGTACATTTCCAAGTCTCAAACAAATATCCTTCAGAGCTGCTACTTCCAAAAGCCTGCAGTAGTTTATATTGGGTGTTTACTCACAGGAGGATTATTTTTTGTTATTATGAATTATAAAAATATGTTGAGCACCAACAGTTCCTGGCCCCAACCTGCCCAGATAAAACGTTTGGTTGTAATTTTCCATGATGAGGGAGTTATGTTTTGTTCAAGTTGCGCTCTGCTTCAAGCAGGCTCTGGAGGATTTGATGAAGTTCCTGCAGATCTGCTTTAACCACGTTGAGCTTTGAGAGCAAACCTTATGAGCTGGAAATTCACAGGCAAATACATAGCAGAGTATTTGCCCTTGCCTCTATGTTTTTAAGACTGAGCTTTTATTGATCCACTCCCGTTGACTGATGTGTATATACAATGAAGATGGAGGTCAGAGAATAATTGCTTCCAGGGAGTGGAAGTCTTTAAGCGTGTTTAGGACAGAGCAAGCATCAGGAAACACAAAATTAGCAAATAGAGGGAGGGAATGGTTTGAGTACAAGGCTGAAATACAGGGAGCCTCAGCTTGTGTTCTTTCTTTGGCACACACTCCTTCTGTGAGATTGTACAAATCATTTTGATATTTAAACACTTTCAAAACTCTGTCCCTAGGCCAATTCCCCATCCATAAAATTTGGGGTCTATAGCATCAAATGTTTTGATTAGGGGAATAATATATGGGCTTAAATTGAAACACTCAGCAACACAGTGGAAAAAAATTCCTCAGAAAGAGCAATATTCCTCTGTAAATAATATGTTTTGGCAATTGGTTGAACCCCCAGGACTGAAGTGTTTAAACTAGATAGATCAACATAGTAGAAAACACAGCAAATTATCTTATTACAGTCTTGTAGTGGCTGAAGGAGGCCTACAAGAAATCCGGAGAGGAACAGATTACAAGGACATGTAGAGATAGAACTAGGGGAAATGGCTTTAAACTGAAAAGAGTAGATGTGAATTGGATGTTTGAAAGACATTCTTTACTGTGAGGGTGGTGGGACGTTGGTACAGGTTGTCCAAGGGAAGCTGTGGGTTCCTCATGCCTGAAAGTGTTCAAGGCCAGGTTGGATGGGACTTGGAGCAACTTGGTCTAGTGTAAGATATCTCTGCCCATGGCTCATGGCAGGGGCGTGGGATGAGGTGATCTTTAGAGGTCCCTTCCAATCAAATCCATTCTGTGATTCTCTGATCTTGGCAAACAGAGACAAGGTATTGGCTGGCGTTTTCCATCTCTTAGCACTGTGATTTGGAATGTTGCTGTTTGTAGACAGAGCAACCTTTTCTTTTCATCAGCCCTCAGTTTTCTGACCACACAAGCGAGTGCTTGTGTGAAAATCCCAGGAGAAGGAGTCTCCACCAAGTACAAATAAGGATACTGTCAGCAGCACCAGTGTGTGCCTTTTCACACTGCCCTGCTGGTTGCTTGTACTGACACTGATGGATCTACTGTGCCCATGAGAATACATTTGATTTTCCTTCATCCCTGTTCCTGCCAATGGGGGGAAGGTGCCAGGCACTGGAGGAGATGTTTTGTTGTGAAATTAGTGCCATTAATTCATAGTAAATGGGTAATGCAGGTCTTGGGTTGGGAACTGGTATAAATTATTGCTAGTATGATGTTGATTCAGACAGATGAGCAGTGAGAGGTAGTAGCTGGAATTGCTTTTAAAGCAGACACAGAAGGATTATATAAAGGCTTGAAAGCCTGTAATGGCAAAGGAATGAACCTGCTGCTCCACAAGCTCCCTTGCAGATTTATAGCCTAGAACCAACTTCTGCAAGTGCCTTCATGGAGTGTCACCGCAATAATGACACTTTGCTTTCCAGATCAAGTCCTGGCTGACGTGGAGTCCATGTGGTGATGCCCCAACTGGACCCAAAGGTGGATGGCAGAGCAGGGCTTTTAATTGGAAAGTTGCCCCT
The DNA here is from genome assembly GCA_013390025.1 of Pitta sordida. Taxonomy (NCBI): domain Eukaryota; kingdom Metazoa; phylum Chordata; class Aves; order Passeriformes; family Pittidae; genus Pitta; species Pitta sordida. The sequence goes on from WEKX01010305.1 coordinate 118,624, forward strand.
CTGCCTGTGCTGCTCAGCTGCCCAGCCCAAGTTGCTGCAGAATTTTCTCTTTTAGATAAATGCCCACATCTCAGTGCTGACTCCTACTCCCTCAAAGTTCCCAAATGTCCCTAGAACAACTCATTTCCTCTTTTCCAGATGATCCCAGCTCATGTCTCATACGCATTTTTAGATGCAAGGCTCCCGACTATGAGGCATGGTAACACCTTGATTGCAGCCCTGTTTCTTCTCCTCTTGTCCACATACATCACTAGTTCTGCTGACTGAGTTGCTTTAACTTCTCTGCTTGATTGAATGGAGCAGGCCAAGTGCCAACTCTTCCCTGCCAGGATTTCTGTGCTTAATACTGAGATAAGACTAAAATCCCAGGTATTTTTTTCTGGTGGTTTTAATAATAAATAACTTTTCTTGGCACCTTGCTTCAAATCATGCCATGCTTTGTGTCAGATGCACTCCTCTCTGGAGAATTTAAGGAGAGCATTTCAAAGGAATCAGATGTTTAATCTTACTTCTGGAGTTGGCTACCACACAGGAGCTAACTGGAAATTGTGAGGTGTTTTATACTTGAGAAAGGCTTTCCATTTCACAATCTTTCTAAATCAAAAGAAAGCTGTGTATGGGCTGAGTGTCGTGTAAATCAGAAATAGAACAGACTTTCTGCATGCCATCTTTCTGTTTACTCTTTGCAAAGATGGGCCTTTCCTGGCAAAATGTCCTCAAGATGTTTATGGTGTCCATAGAGGAAAAACGATCCCTTGAAATGGAAAAGTCCAAAGTTATGTGCTGTAGACATCATGTGTTGCAATAAGTTGCTTCCAGAGTTTTAAAGGGATCTAGCTGCTGAAGTGAAGACAAGCATCTCTTAGGATTTTTGAAAGTACCAAAGTCTGTGCTAATCACAGATGTTAAGCACATGGCTGCTTTTGGGAATCTGTCCTCATAGCCACCTGTGTTTTAAGGCACCAAATGACTAGTTTGTAGTGTTCTTACTTCCTCAGCCATCCCAAAGAGATAACCACAGAGTCCTCCTCCATCAAGGTGTTGTGACAGTAAACAGTCTCTATGAATGCTTTCCCCTGAATACTCCTCCATCTCTAGTCTTCCTTGGGATGCTGTTGACCAGTTACTGACGGATTTAGCAAAGTTTTGTTTTACCTGACTCCTCCCCTGCTCCAATAGGTAACATTCAAACGGTGGTGGCACAGATGCAAAGGTGGAAAAGCCGTAGCTCGCTTCCCTGGATGTGTTTAAATGGTGTTAGATGTAGAAAAGATGGTGCTTCTTTCTCGTACTTGACTCAAATATGTGAATGTGGTGGTGTCACGTATTCTAAGAAACATGCAGGTCCACCCAGCCTGTGTTGTGACCTGGAGATGGTCATGGTTGCTGGGAGGTGAAAGGAGGTGTTTATGAAGAAGAGTAAGTCTGAAACATGAAAGACTAAAATCTGCTAAAAAATTCTCTGTGTCCCTTTTGCTTCATTTTTTCATTGGATGTCTAGCAGCAGGTTACTGGGATGCAGTTTGGGTGAAAAGTGTGTAAAGAAAAACTGTCTTGTGTCTTTTAAATGCCTTTCAGGTCTTCAGTTTGAGATACTGCAATAAGGCACTTTATTTTTGGAGATGCTGAGCCCTATGCCCTCTGAATCCCTTTGTGTGCCTCAAACTAGGCACCCAGAACTGCAGTTCTCCCCAGCTGTGTTCTACCCACTCCTCTCCAGACTTTCTGATACTTCCCTGGCACAGGTATCCCCCTCACTCCTGACTAGTTCCCACCGGGGAATGTGTTTCTTTTGCTGCCTTCCAACAGTTGCCAATTCAGGTTTCACTGCAAACTGCTGTGCCAGCTCTTTGATATGCAGAAGCTGTGGGGTTTTCTGTCTGTTTCCTGACCTAGCATGACTTTACTAATAATGCAAGAAGTTCAGCACTGATGTCCTGGCAGCCTAATACAGGAGGTCAGTCTGTAAATCGAGTTACAATTTTCTCTGCCTCAGCAAAGGCAGTAAGTTGAATGTAATGTAAACAAGGTGGTTGGATCCCTTCACCTGCCAGTGATGTGGTGGATGATGCAGGCAAATTTTATGGACGTGATTAAATCTCCTGTTTCATTCTGGCAGCTGATTAGCTGCAGGGGGCAGGCAGGAATTTCCTTTTTGTTCCAGAGTTTCACTCTTTCCAAGTCCTCCTTCAAGCTTATGCCAAGCATCTCAAAGTGTTTTGCATTTCTAATCACGGTTCTTCACGCCCCTGTGAAGAGTGGAGATGAGAGATAACATGATCCCAAATGGAGCTGTGGGGAAACTGAGGCTGTTGGAGATGCCAGCCTGCTTGGAATGAGGGAGGCTGGTGCCGTTAGACTTGGAGAAAGGGGAGATGAGCATCCCAGAAATCTTCTCTTGGGGACCATGTAGGTCTACAAAACTTGTGCTTAGCTCTCAACAGTCTGTGTCATTAACATACGAAAGTCTTGGTTGTCTGCTTTTATGTGTATTAGTATATAGTCACTGATGGGGAAAATAAATCTTTCTCCTCTGGAAGTTTTAATCTATTTTTGTCTTTCATCACTCCGTTCCTCTGATTTCAGAACAGAATGGCCTGAATATGTGTTTCTTCTCTTTGTATGGAGAAGCACTTTGCTCTGAAATAGCCTCAGGTGTTGGCTGTGGCTGAGGCAGAGAACTGGTTCAGCTCTGTAGATGACTCTGTGCTTTGTTCCTAGGGGGGAAATCAGTGAATTTACTGTGTGTATTCACCTTCAGAGGGTGTACACTGAGGTACAAATGCTGGTTTTGATTTATCTGCATGTGTAGCTGAAGAACTGGCCTTGTGACATGAAGGAGGAGAAAATACTCTCCTTATTAAGGCATGCTTTGGTACAAAGAAGAGACCATAGGTGTACAAAAAAAAAATGTCGTGTATTAACCCATCATCTTGCCTGCTTTGGTTGACCAAACACAGAGGGCAGTAAGGATTAGCTGAATCTTTGCCCTCCTCAGGATGGTGGGAATGGAGAATGGGCCTTTCCCAGTTTACTTACAGCCCAAAGCCCAGTGGGGAACAGTTTGTTTTGAACCTCACAGGCTAGGAAGGGTTTTTTACAGGTGAGATTGTTTACTTTCGTGGTGCATGGTTTATGCTTTATAATTTCACATGAACAGCGTCCTCTAGAGTCTGGTTTTGTTAATCTGGTCTGTACAAAAACTTGTGATGTTCAGTCTTGAGCCAACAACTTGATGACTGGAGAGAGGCAGCATTTCAGGCATAGCCTATAGCCCCCATTGCTATAGGGCATCCTGCCCAGCCTGCTGTTTCGGTAGGAACAGAGGTGTCTAACTGGAGTGCTCTGAAACTTAGGGCTGAGGCCAAAGTTTGGCTTACTGAGCATTTCAGTTTCTAAGATGTGTGTCTAAATAAAGTGCCTGAATCTGATCCTTAACCTAGTCTTGATGCTTAATTGTAAATAAACAGTATCTTAATCACTTTATAATTTCCAGCATTCTCTCATTGAATGTCTCTGTGTTGGCATTTGTAGAGCATTCATCATAGTGGAAAATGAGTGTCTGTTTGGGCTGCCCATGGTATAATTAAGTATCAGCTGAGCCTGTAGCATAATGTGACAATTCTTGTCCTGACCAGCTGAAGTAGCTCACTCTAACATCTGTGCTCCTCTTACTCCTCTTTCAGTTCCCAAGACTCTTCTGCATGAAACTCAGCCAAGAGCAACCAATTACCAAGGATTTCAGAAGCCACGTTTTCCACTGCGGCCAAGACTGTTTGATCCCAATGTTATAGGGGACGGCGTGTTCCTTTCTGATGTCTCTCCTTCCAACATAGGGCAAGTTCTCCCAGGTATCTATGACAATGGTGATGTTGGCCCAAACATCATCCTGTGTTCTCGTAACTGTTCTTTTCCATCTTCCCTTGTCTGCATTTCTGTGATGTGCCCAAATCGCATCCATGTCACAGTCAGAAAGGGATGCTCCGAGGCATGACAAGTGATGGGCTGAAGTGAACTGTGAAACTGTTCAAGAAACGCTGGGTTTCTTGAAATAGCAGCCATGGCCGTGCATGTCAAAACTCATCACAGAAATGGTTTCCAGACCTGTCTAATACAGTGGCAAAGAGAAAAAACAAACCAGGGCAGACAGTAGATCTGCCTCACAAGGGATGGAGAAGTTCTCGACTGAGCTTTGAAATATGATATTATTTCAATAAAATGCAAAGTGAAGAGATAGAAATGAAGTCACATCTTAGCCATCTATATGGATAGGTGAGTAGGAGGAAGAGATGGTGTATGAATAAGGGAAAAGCACAGGTGAGCACGTATTGGGTTGTTTGGTGGTTTTGTGTTGTGTTTCCCAGCTTGCAGGAGGTGATGTATGACACTACTGAAATTCCCAGCCTGTGCTCCCAGAGATTCAGCTCTGGAGTGGGTATGGGCAAAGCTACCTTGTCTCTGTCTTCACTCCTGGCAAAGTTAATCCAAAGCTTGGATAGTCAATTCACAAATAATTAAGAACTGACAATAATAGATTTGTCAGTGTGGAGGCCTTACTGAAAAACTGTCAAAGACAAGAATCTTGAGCTAGCCCTAAATAAATATTGTAATCCTAAGGATTATTTTAAGCAATCAAAAAAATTCTGAACCTATCATCATTCATCTAAACATTTCACTTCTACAAATGACACCTTTTATTTAGTTTTCATTTTGTTTATTCATCCATTTTCAAAATATGCACCCCTTTTCAAACAAATATGTCACTTTGAAATTAGAAGCTAAAAGAATGTTTCAAAAATAACACAAGAAAATACTTGGACATATCTGTCATCGCCTTTCCTTTTGTATTTCTTTTATTAAAACTATTTGCTAAAATCAGGCTAGTATCATGAACAGCCTCTCCTATGGCTTATCCTGTGGTATTGGGCAAATTTACTGCTGGCTGAAATAATTTTGCTCAGCCTTGGTGTAAATTCACAGAGAAGCAGTTCTGGTGACTGGGAACAGCTTAGAAAGGTGAGGAGAAACTCAATAATAGTGAGCTAATTAGGCATAGACGAGTTTTCAAACCTAGTGAGGAGGAAAGGGGATGTCTTTTATTATGATCCTGGAATGAATGGTGGGACAAGGCAACCACATAGTGTAGCAGCACATGTCCCTTGTGAAATTATGTGTGTTTCGTTTTTTCCTTCCTGCATAAACCCGGTTATTTTCTGTTTTCCATGCCTGTGCTTGTACAGTCCTGCCGATAATAAAACCAGTTCTGTGGTTTTGTGGTTCTCTTTGCTGGAGTTCAGTGCATGCAGACAAGTATTCATTTAAAAACTGTAAAAACTGGTTTGATTGCAGTTTGATTCTAACTGGACAAGTTAGAAGTAAAAAAAAAAGGAAAAATGGATTCTTCTACATCTCACGACAGGAATTGTTGCTTACTCTAAATACCCCTAAATACACTACTAGTATTACACAGTGTGCTTTACAAAAGATGCTCCAAACCCAACACAGTTGGTGTCCACCTGACGTATGATTATGAAATAGATATTAGATTATATCCCGGTGGTGCCTTTCATTTCCATTGATTGTGAAGGGATTTTAGATTAACCAGGTCAGATCCAGACTTCAGTAAGGAGACAGCGCAGGCAGGGTTCAGCTACCCTCATATAAATGTGTCATTTCTGAAGACCTGGGTTCTGTAACTGTGAGAATTTCCCCTACCTCCCTTCTCATACCTGCCATCTCTATGTGAATATCCTCCTGGCCCTGGTGTCTTAGATATCCATGTATGAGCAAATACATCAAGCTTTAAGTATCTGATACAGGGAGAGCTAAACGACTCTCTGTTGTCCATCAGGTAATAGCAGGACTCTGTTGCCTTAGTTTAGGTGCATGGAGCTACTTGAGATACTGTGAAGTTTCCAAGTTGTAGGTTCAGCTTTTAGAAATAAAATGTCAACCCTGTTTCCATGGATTTCTTTGGAACAGTGGCAGGGAAAAATTTGGCCACTTGTACAGACAGATTTACCAGACAAGGAGAATAAAGGAATGATTAGAGGACACTTTAGTGCCTAGATCTGAATGAAAAGATTTTTCAAAACGTTATTATTGATTTCCTGCTAAAACTGCCCTTGCACTTCTGTGCCCCACTGACTCCATTTGTACTGCTGATCTTCAGTGATCTCTAATTTCCTAACGCAAGGGGTTTTGGGGATACTTTACCCTTTGGGATATGACACCCAGGCACCCATGTTTAAAAACTTTGTTTGAAGGGCAGTCATTAACATCTTGGTAGACTTTAACATGTGCCTTTCCCAAGGCCATGCAGCTTTTCTGTGGCAGAGATACCGCTGTGCCCACATTCCCTGGGGCTGATCCCTTATGGTGACACTTCCATCCATCCTCCCTGCTCCTCCTTAGAGGCAGATTAAAAACTGGCATCACTGCAGGCACATTCATGCACTCAGGGCCTCTCCATCCAGTATTACCTGTTCTCTTTTACACTTCTCACTTTCCGTTAGTGCTTCCCTGGGCTGAGCCGCTTCCTGGCACTCAAAACGGGAAGTGGAACGTGATGTCTCACGCTGCTGGGCTTGCAGGGAAAGATCAGGCAGCCAGTGAACAAAGACCATCTCACACCATGACTGCTGTCAGAGTTCCGTTGCTTGCTTGGCACTGATGACATCATCAGAGGTGGAGATGGCAGTTTCCTGTATTTAATACCTGGAGATAAGTGAGAGCTGGGTGCAAGCCTGTGATTTTTACAGAGCGATGCTCACTTTTGGCCAGAACTAGACACCCAGGGAAGGGAGCCTGAAAATCTGTAAGAACTACAGTTAGACACTCATATGGATGACAAAGCCGGATCGTTTGTGCTGGCCTTTTCCTGTGTTGAAGACAATTGGTGTTTTGTCAGTAGTGGGGGTGTCTGCCTGCAGTTCAAGGCATGAGGAGCCCTCAACAGTGAGCTGATAAGGTCTGAAAGGGTCTCTTTGAGCCTCCTGGAATGAGCTGCCTCCTTAGCTCCAGTCTTCAACAAATAAAATCAAATCATTAACCCATGTTCACTCACCTCTCCAGAGGGGAAATGGTGTCTGGGTGAAACACAATACAAGCAGGCTTCTGAAGGAAGTCGTAAACTGAGGTCTGCCCTTCCCCACGAAGGCTGGGAAAGAAAGCACGTCTGTTTGCCAGGTGTGGATGGATCACTACAGCAAGGCACCGACAGAGGGTTGCCAGCTCTCTCTGTGTTTTGCAGTCCTCCTTACTAGCTTAGCTGAACCCACTGTGGATAAAGGCTCCTTTGATTTACATAAGAGAAAAGGAACCTGATTATATTGCTTAGGTGGATGTGTCTAAGTGGTGACACGAAAGAGCAGTAGATGGGGGAGAGATGATGCCTAGCTGCTGACAGGGTATGTGTGTAGCTGAAACTACTTGAGAAGATTTAGTTACCATCCCCTGGCCACCCACCCCCAGAGAAAAAAAAGTTAAAAAATAAAGGGATCAAATCTGAGTGTCTTGCAGTTGGGCAGCTCCAGATTTCTGAGCACAGGTGGAGATAGGGCAGGGTTGGGCTGGGTCACATCCTCATTCAATTTCTGTTTCAAAGCAGAGAAGAAGAAAGGGAGATCAGCCACTTTCTATCCTCTAGACAACACCCCCCTCCTGCTTCCTGTGGATGAGACACAACCGCCGACGCTCACCAGCAGCATGGAGCCCGTGGGCGTCAGCACAGAGATGGCCCTGCTCAGCAATATCCTGGCAGCCTATGCCTTCATCACAGGTAGGTCTTGTGGCTGCCATCTCTCTGGGCTCTTGCAGGCTTTCTGTAGACCCTCTTTTCAGAGATACCTGGGGCTAAATCTGCCTCTTTGAACCGTATTTCATTCATCTCTCAGCAAATTCTGCCTTGAAAGACTTGACCGGGGCAGCACTTGCAGGCAGTATATAACAGACTTTATTGTGCTCTGCTTTCCACTGGATTTGCTCTCATCTGCAGTTAAATACAATGTAATCTTACATGTGGTATTATTCCTAATGCTTCATTTTCCTGAAGATCAAAGCCTGGCTCATTACGGAGGCAAGCTTGTTGTCCTGTAATTTGGAAAATAAGCAGCAGTCAGAACATTACACTGCTTAAGAGAATTTGGCCTATCTTCAGTAGAAGTGTGAAGATGAAGGAAGTTGAGAATCTACTTAATTGAGTATTTAAGTCTGGTTTAGAATAAGATTACCCTGGATCACAGTTTATCTTTCACCCACATGTATCTTTCAAGTAACAGAGGCGCAGTCTTCTAAAAAGATTCACTTTAAAAGGTGAAAGAAAAGTGATAGGACCAGGGGTGATGAAAGAGTGTGGGTTTGTATTAGATATTAGGAAGAAATTCTTTACGGTGAGGATGGTGAGGCATTTACACAGGTTGCCCAGAGAGGTTGTGGCTGCCCCATCCCTGGAAGAGTTCAAAGCCAGATTGGATGAGGTCCTGAGCAACATGGTCTAGTGGAAAGTGTCCTTGTCCATGGCAGAGGGGTTGGAACTAGATGCACTTTAAGGTCCCTTCCAAACCATTCTGTGTTACTGTGAAATAAAGCATGTGTGCCCCACTGAGTGCTTGGGGTCTGTCCCCCAGCATGAGGTACCTTGTCAGCATAGGGATTGCCTACAGAGTTGGAAGAACTAACCCAAAAAATGGAGGATGGAGGAGAACTGGCTGAATAGCATCAGATGCACTAATTCAGCACATTTCAGGCCAATTTCTTCTACTTTCCCAAAAGAAAGAAAGGCCCTGATTGCCATGTAAGGTGACCTTAGATGAAATGTTGGACTTGATCTCAGAGGTCTTTTCCAACCTGGTTGATTCTGTGATTCTGTGTAACTCACCTCTCAAGACAGAATGTACTATCTATCTTTTTTTCTTATGGGTGTTCCCCATCTGTTTAATGAAAGGTTTGTGTCCCTATTACCTTGCAGTGCTTAGTGACAAGCGATATTACCTTGCTAGTAAGAGAAATGTGTTGCTCCTTTGATACATGCTGCTGATAAATCCGTGTACTGTGGCCTGTCTGCTAGCACCACTGTAATGCAGTTAAGCTGTTCTGGAGCACTGAGGTCTATATGAAGTAAAAATTCCATCTCTGTGAGCTAGTTTTTCATGTCTATGTGTCATCCAGTCTTGCTAATTCATTAAATACTCCTTCATTGCTGCCATGCTCTTGCTCTTGCTGAGTAGATTAGTAAGAGTGTTTCTGCACATGATTTAATGAAGGGACCCGAAAGGACCATGGATTGTGAGCCTGAAGTTATACTCTTCTACACATCTAGTGGTAGCATCAAGATCCATTTTTTCACGACACCTGTAAGAATTAGGCATTTAGAATTAAGTGGAATTAGTAATGTTCTTCACAGAAGAGAGCTGAGTAGAATATGTTTAAATGTGTCTTCTGTCTATCACGCTTCTGCCCCCTCTTACCTACAGCTACCCTTTTTTGACATGAAAACACCTACATTCCCAACCTTGCTATAAAACAAAATGCTGCTAATATTATGTTCCCTATCTGAACATTAATGGGCAGGAGAAGGTTGTAGGATTTATGATCAGGGACAGTTGGTACTGTGATTCAGGGCCACTGACAATGCCCCATGGACTTTGCTTCCACTGACCACAGCAGAATTCTTCAACTCTGCGTTGGTTCTTAGGGCACAAGGCCTTGATTCATCCCCTTTACAAGGTGTCAGTCTTGGCAGGAGCCTCTAGGTTTTACTGTAGCACAAACAGCTTTAACTGTCTTGTTGCTGTGGGATTTGCTTGCCATCTCATGATGTGGTGTCCTTGTGTTCGCATCCATTGGACGTCAAATAGGTATAGTCACACCTCATGACTTTGTCTTCCAGTGCTGAGTTCAGGACCTGGTTGCTCCTGTTTTCCAGTGTATCCTAAGATCACAGAATGTTTTGGGTTGGAGGGACCTTGAAGATCATCTAGTTCCAGTGTTCCTAACCGTGGCTGTTAGATGGGTTTTAGTCACAATGACATATATGTTCAGTTCGTTATTTGTTGCAAAAATAATGGAAGACTGCCCCATGGATTGAAACAGCAGATGTCCTAAACCATCTTTATCTGCTGCATGTAATTTATCCCTTTGCTTTTAGTGGAAATGATGGATTTGACATGATTTATTTTGTTAAATGTGTATATGGAGAGGTTTAGCTTATGGCTTCAAAGACAAGCCATGTCACAGGGCATAAGTATCATTTGCATAAAACTAGAGCACTGCAAAACCATCTCTCTTCATATTGCAGATTTTGAGCAGCAAAACAGTTGGATTTTTTTGTGCTTTCCCGAGTTTGGAGCCATGAAGGTGGCACAAGCCACAGCAGCTGCTGATGTCCATAGAAGATCCATTATAGTGGCTCAGGAGAGGCAGGATATTGGCTGGGAGGGCTGGCTCTATGTCACACATCTCCCCACTGCTCCTGACCACAGCCTTGGTGCCAAAGAGAAACAGTACTGCAAGAACTGCTCTCTTTCATGGCACTGAAAACATCCCTGAGGTACTCTGTGCAGACTCAAAGTGCTGCATTCAGGGCTTCCCTGTGCTGGGGAATTGGCTCAAAAGAGCAGTTTGCAAAAGAAATTTGTAAATAGGCAGGGGCAACATAAGAAAATGTTTGTTTCTGTTGGGGTAGAGGGTGGTGGATACACTCAGACCCATTGCAGGAAAGAGAAGCTACAGACTTTTGCTATTTCAAGCGCATGCTTGAAAGGACCATGTAATCTGCTACTTTTCCTGCCTTCTGGTACTGGGGTGTCTCTTAGACTGAGGAGAGTATCCACGAATCACTTCTGTGCTCAATGGTGTTCACATTTTCTGCACAAAATGTCAGTTTAGGGTGGGCAGCTGCAGATAAAGAGTGTGCAGGCTTGGTCACTTACACATGCAGAGTTTTGCAGTGCACAGAGGGGAGAAGTACCAGGATTAGTAAGAGCCTCTGTAGTCAATTCTTTTTGATTGATGTTCCCATATAAATGTTGGCAATGTTCATATGGACAACTAGAGTAGTAAATATCACAGCACAGCAAAAAGCAAAACCTCTTTGCAGGAGTCTTGATTTGCAGGTATCGTCATGGTTAGGTATCAAAGCCAGTTAGAGCTCAGCTTTGAGAATGTATTTCTTCAGAAATGGGAAAGTGTGAACAATGTTAATGGGGAGTGAATTTAGATAAATATTATTTAGAGTTCAGTCTTGTGAAAGACTCATAAGTACTCTTAATTTGAAAGCTGATTTTCATTATAGAATTAGGTTTTTAATTAATCTCTGCCTACAAACCTCAAACCTGTTATTTGTTATGGTTCTGTTCCAAAACCTGCCTGAGTGTTTGGAAAGACTTCACCAGTTGCGGTGACAGCTGGAACTGCCTTTGCAATCACAGTCTATCAGCAAGACCAGAGCTGTCCCTCATGGATTATATAAATATTAAACATTCAAATTGTATCAGAGCTCTTCCAGTGCCTCCTTTTGGAGAGGGGACTTATTCCAGTTTTGCCATTGCATTCAGGATGAAGTGGTTTGAAGGAAACCTCCACAAATCCCTATTTTATATTTCTTCCATAAGCAAAGCTTTGCTACCAAGTTCTTAACAAGGGCCTTCCAAAATACAACCCAGGGGAGATCATTCTGCCTTCTAGACTGCTTGACCCGAGCCTTATAATAAGGGGCTCCTGGAGAGCTTCCTCTATTCTACAAGGGGATTTCGGCAGCCTATGGTGCTCACTAAATTCCCTAGAAGATATTGTTCCTACTGTTTGTCTGGCCTTGCTTAGTGGTGAACCTTTTACTGGAGGCCCTCTGAAATTTTCCTCCCCACTGAGGTTTTGGAATGCACGAAGACATCACAGGAAGCCAGCAACATTAATGCCTAGATTGTTTTTTTATTTATTGAAACAATTTATTATAATAGCAATAACAACCTTGGCCTGGGGCATTTCCTGGGGAATTAATGGCAGTCTGGGCTGATGTTCCCAGCAGATTGTTAGCCCTCAGGAAACAGGCTCTGTAATTGCTGATACTAGTTTGGTTGGAAAAATAAAATGTAAAATGTGTTTCTAATTTTTGGCCAGTTTGAGTGCCTAGAAAATGGTGGCTTTTGTAGAGAGGGTTACATAGAGCGTACATATTTGTCTACATGGATTAAACTCAGGCTTGAATCAGTGACATTTTCATCAATGTTTCCAAATCCACAAAGAGAAAGACAAGGAAGAAGAAAAGTAACCCCAGCTAAACAGATTAATGGCAACTGGGTACTGCTTGAAGCTCTGAGCTGTCACCCACAGGAGTGGGAAAAAAAGCTACACTGGTCAAAATCTGTGTGTCAGTGAGTACATTTATACACACACACAAACACATACATACATATGATTGCGTATCAAAATTATGTTAACTCCTGCTACACCTTTAAAGAACTTTTTTTTCAAGTACAATCAATTTTTTGAGGAGATTCAGTGTTGGTATGATGAATCTGAGCCATCTATGCGCCTTTGGAAGATGCTGAGCATCCGTTTGCTGAAGTGGGAGCCTCTCTTTGGTCTTTACAAGTAGAACATACAATGGGGGAGGCTCCCAAAATCACTAATCAACCGCCAAACCCCCAAATCTAGGCTATTGCTGACTTGACTACTTCAGCTGAGAAAAAGCAGAGCCCATGGTTTTTAGCTGAAGTTGCTCTTTCTGCTGTGAAAAAAAGAGATGCTGCTGCGCAAATGGATTGTACATATGACAGATGCCGAGACTGCAGTTGAACACAGGGTTACAGCTCCATGAGGAAGTCCAGACAGTGTCTCAGATGTTGACAGAGTAGCTGTAGGAGCTCATAAATGCCACTGGAGCCCAAAGATTCAATTACAGCCATCACGCTGCATGAAGGGCTATATGTACAAGCACAAGCAGGGGATGAAAAATGGTTGCTTGAGTAGCAATGGAGGTGCAGTTTGCTCCTGAGCTGGATACAGTAGCATGGAGAAAAGAGTGTGGAGGAGAAAGGAAAAGCAGCACACGGGTTAAAACGGGGGCAGAGAAACTCCATACATCTGTGTCTCATGCTCCCATCTATGTTTTTTTTATGAGTTGCTTTAAAGGAGTGAGTAGTGGAACTAATGCAACCAAATCAAGCCCACTTGTGTGCAGAACGTGGTGCTTGGGAGAGTGTGTCTGTTGTCCTGGCAGCCAGGCAGAGCCTTCCAGTACAAACTCATCAGTCCTGCTCGCTTGCTCTTCTCATACTTCCTCGCTCTGGGTGTCCTCAGAACCCTCCTTAGGGCTGCTTGCAAGAGGAGGGACATGGAGGGAAAAGTGTTATCAGGTAGTGATTCTGCTTTCTGTGGGACTTCCAAATCTTTGGAATTTAAGCCACTTCTTCACTGCTCACACAGAGCCATAGGGCAGCAGCAGCTTTTCTACTGTACAAACAAGGCTGCCGTTTTGAGTCCTGCCCCCTGAGATAAAAGTAGCCATTACCTTCATTGGAGCCAGGATTTCACTCAGTCAGACTGGTGCAGGGGCCATTGGCATATCCTTTGTGCCTGCTTGGGTATCATCTGTTTTACCTTTGGATTTTTGCTGTCAGTGTTTTCAAAATATCTGAGTTTAAAACCTTTGGCTTAGATCTCACTTGTCTTTCTGACTGATTCCTGCTGCATTTCCTAGAATGGTTTGGTTGGGAAGAACCTTAAAGATCATCTAGTTCAAATTGCCTTGTCATGGGTCCAATGGCAGGTTCAGTTTACTTGTTTACAGAGTTTGCAGGAGGCTGTTCCACCTCATTTTTTTGACTTACTGAAGGTGTCTGCTTCCCTTTCCTTCTCTTTTTTCACTCATTTCTTAACCTGTTTTTCTCTATGTCGTCCACACAACTATTCTTGCATCAGTCTAATCTTTTATTATCCAGTGTTCAGACTATCCTGACATCTTCCTCTAGGTTGGCTTGTCAGTCACTTTTGAGATTTATTTGGGAGAGAAGTGAAGAGCACAAAGACATTTTGTTTGTCTTTGTAACTGTTCCACAAGCACCTCCGGGCACTGAGCTACATGCTGCATCGAACTGTGCACAAACCAGCGTTTGGGCTCTGACCACAGGATCAGAGAATAACTTATATTGGAAGAGGCTTCTGGGGATCACCTGATCCAATACCCTCTTCAGAACATGGCTAACTTCAGATTTAGAGCCAGCTTTGAAACTAGAGCAGGGTCTTGTCCTGTTGAGTTTTGAACATCTCAAAATAGTTTCCAGTTCACCTTCCGCATACTTTGCTTTAAGGAGATCAGCTGGAGAGAGGAGCTTTTAAAAACGCAGTGGGGGGAAGTAAAAGTAGAGCGTGGCCTTTTAGCTACTAAGATCTTTTGGGGCCAAATGTCAGGCTCTCATCACTGAGTTCAAGGGAATAAGACTCATCTGAGGAACTGACTCCATCCTTCAGCTCAGGAAACCTACCAGATACAGAAGTGCAGAGCTGGCCTTGACACTTCTGCTGGGTTCACCTTTACCCACTTATAGTGTACCTATAAACCAAGGCAGGTCAGCCAAGGGGATCTGAAGTTTATCATTTATCATAATTATGGTTCTAATTAGTCCCACGGAAATAAAAAAACCTCAGAAGGTGGTAAATAAACAAGAAGACCTAGTTTGAAAGGCCTTGTGGATCCTTTTTATTCCTGTTATATCACCTCAGAAATGTGGCTATGCAGGATTTATCCTTTTAGTGCACTGACTCCAGCCATGCCTGTGTAGCACAGGTAAACATTTTGGTGATCTGGGCAGGGAGCCAGCACACTTGCCTTAGATAAGCAAATGCAACCTATGAATAAATAATATGCATTTTTTCCATACTGTCAAGCTTCCCATTTCAGCTGGATCACAGCATAGAGAGCATATAGAGTTTTGTAATCATCTTTATCCCTGTTGTGAAGATAGTGGATGTGACAGCAAGATGCACTTACCTGCTGCTGGGTGTGCAGCACCCTGGTGTCAACCCTGTGGGAAATAACTTTTACTTACATGGGCTGCTCCTTTGCCTTCCAGACAACTCCAGGACACGGCTGCAGCAAACCCACATTATGCATTGTGGGCAAATGCCTTGGCATCAAATCCACCATTTAAATTCTCCTTTCTGATTTCCCTGGGGGGAGGAGGCAAAGGAGAGCAGCACTGGAAAAAAAACAACCACTGGAAACTGGTCCTCCAGAGACCGTGTCTGGTGTGTGCATGGAGAGTTTGCATGTATTCTGTTCTTTTAAGGGTTATTCTCAACCATCATTTCCTTTCTCCTTCCAGAAAACCCCGAGAGGGCTGCCCTGTATTTTGTCTCTGGAGTGTGCATTGGACTCGTGTTGACCCTGCTGGCCCTGGTGCTCAGGGTGTCCTGCCGAACGGACTGCAAACGCTCCTCCTCCAAAAAACCTCCTCGGGAGCGGGAGAGCGACAGTGACAGCAGTGACAGCGATGATGATTCGGACACCACTTCGGACCTGTCTGCCCGCAGGCACCGCAGGTTCGAGAGGACTTTGAACATGAACGTCTTCACTTCGGCAGAGGAGCTGGAGCGAGCGCAGCGGCTGGAGGAGCGGGAGCGCATCATCCGGGAGATCTGGATGAATGGCCAGCCGGACATCCCAGGGACCAGGAGCCTCAACCGCTACTATTGAGTGGTGGGAAGTCCAACCATCCTGCCCTGCCCCCTGGGGCTGCTCTACACATGATGGAGGAGAGGGAGGGAAGGAATATTATGTGGGTGTCTCCTCTTTTCCCATCAGGTGTGCTACCTGGAGCAGTGCAGATGGACAGCAATAAAGCTTTCTCCATCTCCTTCTCCTCGACGTATTGCTATCACCCCTCTTCATGGACACTTCCGGCTTTCGACAGAAGTGGTTGCCTGCTTCATTTCTTAGTAGGAGGCAGGAAGGTGACAATTACAGTCCTCCCACATGGGATATGTGTTTGGCATGCTGCAATATGAGTGCTCCTCTCTTAGCTGATGAGAGGTCATCCAGGGGTTGGTTTTCAGTTAGGACTTTTTGGTTTCCCTTTCCTGAGGACTGTTGGAGAACTGTGAACAAAATGATAAATCTGGAAAGATGACTTGGAGAGGAGAGGGAGGTGCATCCTGACTGATTGTCTTGTGACTTCAGAAGCCATGAGATTAACCTGATTAAAACCCAACAGCAAATATGACTTGTTAAGAACTGGGGGATGAGGGGAGGGAGGGAGATTCTTCCATCGTGAAATCATCTCGGTGCTTGGATGTTCGCCATAGTGTATTCAGTTATTTATGGCTGTCTTTTCATCTTCCTTTTCAATGGGAACATTTAGTTTTTTTACTGACACCTCAGGGATAAAATCCTGTTATTTTTTTGAGTCTATTCTCCCTGCTGGCCCCTTTCAAACACAACCCAACCCACCTCCAACAGTGAAATTATGGTAATATAAGAGATGTGTCAGTGAGTGATGAGAAGTTAACAACCTCAAAGAGGTTGAAGAAGGTTTTCTTTTTGTTTTGTTTTAAATATATATATATATTTGAAGATGCTGCACAGGAATGTGCCTTATTCTTTTTTTGTTGTTGTTATTAAACTACAGTTTTCCTATGGATAGCAATGCACAATGTTTTATATATTTTATTAAAAAACATTAAAAAAAAAAAATGTCTGTGTTTACCAGAAGAAAACCAAGACAGAAGAAGAAGCCACTTAGGACAACAAAATGGGTAATAAATGCTAAATAAACCTGGTTTGCTTCAATGGATTTGAATTTTCATCCTCACTTTTGGCACAGGTGTTGCTTGAGAGAGATGCTGTGGGAGAGTAGTACATCTCTGCAAGCAATCAAGTCTGATGTTTTCTGCAGGCTGGAAACTGGAGGCCATTTTTCTCTTTGGCTACAGCACATCAGTCCACGTCTGCAGTGCACATGGGCAGCAGCAGGCTGAGTTGGTTCTCAAGGGGCCACCTCAAAGCCTACCTGTCCCCTGGACTCACATCATATCTGGGCCAGAAGCAAATATTAGATAACCACCAGCCAACCAACAAAAAATGTGGAAGAAAAGGTATTCACTGGGATGTCACCACCCTGTTTTCTCCCAAGCACCAGTTCACATCACTTCAGTGATAGAAATTGGTGTTTTTCATGTCTGTGTGACACTGCTGTTGCCTGCATGGCTTTGGGGTGTGCCTCTCTCTCATTAGGCCTGTTTATATCCTAAGGTTTCACAAAGTGCTGGCAATGCAAATAAAGACCAAAAGCTCTGACTACCCAGAGATTTCCCCGAGCCTTAAGGAGGGATGATGATGGGTGGATCTGCCTGCAAGATGACTGAGGATTTTAAAGTGGGACTGTAAGTGTTCATATGCTGGGCCACCTGCATGGCAGGACAGACCCCTGGCATCAGGGGCCTTCTTGGCACTCTTTGGGATCACTGTGGGGCTCTTTCCCTGGCTCAGGAAAACTGAATTTGTGGTGTCCACAAGTACTTCTTCTGGCTCTTGCAGGGTGAGAGCAAAGTTGAATAACTGCAACTGGTGGTACTGGTAATGTCAGAGGTCAGGCTGGCTGGTGAGAGGTGGCTTCAGCTGGAAAGGTAATTCTGGCACCACAGAGCGAGTCCTGGTCCTGTGAAGATTCAAATGGAAAGACTCGGGGGATGTAACTTTACGGCTAATATTTAGAAATAAAACAGGAGGCAGATTCCAAGCCCTCACCCATCTCCAGGTACTTTAGCTGGAATGTTGAACGCACTCTGCTGAAGGTGCTGAGGAGCAAACGACAGGATGAGGTCAAGGGGATCAGTTTTGTTGGCCATGTGTTTTCCCCTGTAATGATACAGTCCCTCAGCCTCGGTGATTACAGGACAGCATATTTTCAGATTTAGAGTGCTGTGTCCTGGGAGATAGCTTGCAAAACTGATTTTAAAAATGTTATAAATGAATAGATTTATGTGTATGATTTTCCCAAGTGATTTTTTTTTTTTACCAGAGGAAAGAGCAACTGTGGTAAATCTGAGTATACCTGATATGCAACCAAGGGATTAAAATATCTTCTTCAGATGTAAATCACAACTGAACTCGAGTTGCAAATGGATAAACAGTCATCCCTTAGCATTGCTAGTGCTGCTGTAAAACTTCTAGATGAAGTTTGTCATACAAAGAAGCAGAGCTGAGCAGATAAACCCATCCCAGCCTTGCCCTAGGTAAGAAGATGTAACACACGTAAGTCTGTCTTCAGAGCATGTGCAATACCTTCATGTACTTTCAGCTCCTTTTTTGTTGTTAGGGACATGAATTTCTAAGAAGACTTTAACTAAAGAAAAAGAACAAGTGCAATCTCTTGAACAAAGTGAAAGACTAAGTCATTTTGTAACTATTTTTGGATATGTCCTGAATAGTTTGTCTGGAGGGCAAAATGCAGTCAAAATTTGTGGATCAGGGGTTGGTGGCTTGTTTTCTACTCTAGCAATGGAACAAAACTGTTCATCTGGAGTACAGAAGAGCTAGATTTACTGGGAGGATAGTAAAATCTGTATTTCTTATCCCATAAAAGAGTATCTTAAGCATACAGAAGTTTGGACTTGTCTGGTTTTGATCCCCTTTAGTACAGTGGTAAGTGTCCGCACCTGGCGTGTGGGAGACCTGGGTTCAATTCCCTCCAGGGAGACACTGTTAAGAGTTGGACTCGATGATCCTTGTGGGTCCCTTCCAACTCAGAATATTCTGTGATTCTGTGATCTTTTGTGTTGTACTCATTGTGTTCATATGAAATATGAAAACACTCCTAGAGCCAGAGAGCAGAGAATCAATGCTTTTCTACCAGCATAATGTAAATCCCTCTTATAGGAGGTTATGTATAGCTCCTCTCTTGCTTCCATGCTTACTTAGTTTTTTACATAAAAGTTAAATGCTCTATTATTTCCTGAATAACATTATTCAGTCTCTGCAAGACAGATAAAAGAGTTGAAATCAATTTTTCCTTTTTCATTAGTGACTTTCCTAATCGGTGACCTTTTGGACAAAATGATGCTGAGGTCATTTTCCATGTGAATCTGGTATTTATTCCTCACTTTAACTTTAGAATTTTTTAAGAGAGGATAAAAGAGCCATCCTGGACTCTGAGTCTCTCAGCCAGGTGATAGCAGGGGGAAGCACATGACATTGCAGCCAAAGGAGCTGGTGTTGCAGTTGTCATGTGCCATCTTTTGGGCTGCAGGCTTGGGGCAGGTCAACCTTGAGAAGTGAAGTGCTTGTGCTGGACACTTTCACACCTCTTACAAGTTGCAGGGTATTTGGATTAGTAACCACAGGGTCGTGCAGCTCAATCGCTTGTACCGTGTTGGCTTTATAAATGATTGTGATGAGTTGGAAAATTAAGGGTGATACTTCTGGGAGAAGCTGAACACATGGAAGTGATGGGTCAGGCTTTTGAAGCATCAATTGCACGTTTGTTATCCTGCTGTCGGGTGGGAGAGATGGGGCCGGTTACAGAAGTAGCAGCTGTGTATGGAGAGATAGCAGAGAGGAAGATTTTTCCAGTCAGATACCCACTCTGCTCCCGTGCTCGCTCCCTATTACCCCTGACTTCTCAGGGCTGTTTTCCCCTCCCACTATCATCTGGCCCATTGGCAACTGACCTCTTTTGCAGACCTGTGTTCAATGTACCCTGAAAATCTCAGTAATGTGGTGTTTGCTGCTTTTCCCTCGTCCACCCTGGTGTTCATATCCTCGATAAATTCCAGCTGTTTAATGAGACGTGCCTTCCCCTTCCAGAAACCTCAGTGCCACTACTTAACCCCTTGCCTGCCATCTTTCCCAGCACCCCAGGGGCTACACAAATAATGTGAGTTCCCTGAGCTGTTGTACTGCCAGGATGTGCAGCATATGCCTGTAGTCCTGCGGGGAGTCTGAATTTCCTTTTGAGCTGCATGGAGTGTCTCGAGTTTCTGAAGGTGTCACAAGCAATTAATCATCTTAGACTGGCCTATAAATCCTTCTGCTCAGAATCATTACGGAGGTCTTCATCATAGTGAGGTTTTAATAATCTGATCTGAGTTTCCAGTGTCCTTAGATACCCCAGAAAAATAATTCTCAGCATTGTTTCCTTGTCCACTCATTAGGATCAGTGCAGCTTGTCCCTCCACATAATTTGCTCCCTTTCTGTCTATTAGTCAATTTTTGTGGTTGTCTCAAGGACTCGCAGTTTAACACAGCTAATCAAAAAAGCAGAAATGGTTTTAGTTCCTCACATGGCAGCTCATCATTGTGTTGCACTGTGTGTGCATTTCTACACCCCTGATTGGAAGGTGCTCGTTTGCTCTGAGTTGATACAGTGGTTTAGTATTTAAGCAAATCTGTTGCGTTGAGGCTTTTGAATTACCTACCAGTGAATGGATCCATTCCAGTGACAGTGATGCAATGTCACCATTTGGAGTATTGCATCAGGGAGCCCTGGGACACTGGTGTGATGTCACTAGGAATTAAGTGCAGGCTGAGCCATGACCATGAAAGCTGCTTGGAGGTGTAAGTGCAATGGATGCTCTGGGAAGTGTGTTCTGGTGGATGGTTTCTGATACCACCAAAGCCTGCCAGTTCCCATGTAGGCCTCTCCAGAAGGATGGGTGGCTTTCTCCTCAAAGCTAGAACAGGGCAGCTGGCCCATAATACCCCCTGTGGAGTGTCTCCTTGATGAGGGGAGATGTAAGGTACATTCCTTGTTCAAGCACTGGAAGTATGGACAGAACAACCCCATTGCCAGGTTTGATAGATGTCAGTGTTGATTCCCTTTTCCCTCTGTCTGGTCAGTAGTGGGCAGCTCAGGAAGGTCCCAGAAGAAGAGAAGGTGCTGCACCAACTCCATACTGAAACTCAAATCAGACCCCTTGACAGGTTGGGAATGAGGGACGGGGGACTCTTGCTGCCAGAACTGTAATCGCCAGTCAAGGTTTCCTGGTGCTGAAGCTTCAACAAGAGCCAAAGGAATGAAACCACTCTGATGGCAAAAGGCTGTTGACGTAGTACTGGGACACTGTGGTCAGGACCATAGGCATGGCCGGACATCTGTGATATCCAACACTATTACTGCAACCTGTCAAAAATGGCAAGGTTTCCTGGCCTACTCTTTTGGAACCAGCTCCTGAGGCACCTGAGGGACAGTCTGATTTTTCAGTGTTGGAGTAGGCAGTAATTTGGGGTGTGGGAATAGACTGATGGTGAGTTACCCACTCACATACCTGTGTCAGTGATAGCTTTCCGGTGCACTTGTGCACCTGAAAATGTGGTTACTTCCCAAAGCATTCAGGACTGTCAGAATCATCCAGAATACATTTCAATTTTTAATCTAATTTTTAATTTATTTTTATTTTTAATTCCAGAAATCTCCACCCAATTTTTTTTGTTACACCTGCTTTGTGTTTTTCCCTTCTGTCCTAATGACAAAATGATTTGGTAAAAATAGAGCCTCAGCATTCCCTCCCAGAGTCTAAATAATAGAGTCTAAATAAAGTGCTTGGAAAAAATATTCAGATGGGTATTTTTAAATTTGATTTAAAGACACTAATTTTAAAAGAGAGTTCTACAAAGTGTACATCTACAAAGAGTTTTTTTAATCTGCTGTCCTTCAAGAGGAACTTCTAGCCAATGGAGGGGAGTATGTTACTGTGCTAATGCACAATCCATCATTCTTTGGAAGATTTTTAATTTTTTATGTTCAAGTCCCTTCTGTTACTCCTTTGCCAAGTAACCTCTTACAGTTCTCCTCCCATTTGACCCATAGAGTGCACAACTATGGCTAGGGCTGTAATTTTTGGGAGACCACAAACAGATGGGTTGATCTCTTCTCCTCTACTTCTTGTAGGTGGTTGGGGACCTGCGCAACCTGTTTTCCACTAGCTGTGGAAGAAACATGAAGTTATGACACTGGAATGGATGTTGGCTTTCAGTTCATCTGGCAATTTTCTGTTAAATGACATGTGGGTTGGGGGCAGGGGTGGAAGGGAAAAAAAATCAAAACCTGGATTTGGATTGTTTTTTCTGTTGAAGAATATTGTTCTGAGCAAAGATGAGTAACTGAGAAGGAAAGGAAATCCTTATGCTGAGGTTGAGCTTGAACAGGGCACATGCAGTCTTTAGGGGAACCCGTGTCTGCCAAAGCTTTGTGCCCTCTGCCAAATGCAAACATTGCCACTTTGGCACCTCCTGAGAGCTTCAATCATTTCTCCTGCATAATAAGTTTATGCTTTTGGAGAAAAAAGATGACAGCAGATGGGAAGAAAATCAAGTTTCTTCCTTTGAGCTACGAGAAAACACCTTTCCCTTTCTATTGTGACTTTATGAAGAAATATAAGCTATAGTGATGTGGAGGAAAGTGGCATTTAAAAACTCCAAAATGAGCCATTTAAGTGAAAAGGTTTCCTTGCAGTTCCTGGCAAACCATTTACTTGGCTTATTTATTTTTCAGTTTTGTTTGGAGTCTGATGGAGTCTGATGTTACTTTATATCATGAGTGAAACGAAAACTCTCCATGGCACTTTTTTAGGGATGCGGTGCCATGCTGGAAAATCATCCTTTGGCTTTCGAAAAGGCAGTAATTTGTACATTCCATTTCTTGCAAAAGTCTTTGAAATCCTCTTTTATGAAGAATGGTCCTCTTCTCATTCCCAGTGAGAGTGGACTTTTAAAATGAATGAATTGTTTAGAAGGGACAGAAGTAGTTCTCCTTCCTCCTGCTCCTCTTCCTTTTTAAAATCTCTAGACCACCCAGGAACAGTAGAGTTCAGAGGCATCTGATGGTTTTTCAAAACTGTTCTTTGTATTAATTTCTTTCCTTTCTGGAAACAGCACGGCGCTCCTGCGAAGGAACAGACCTAGCTCTATCTGTGTGTTGCTGTTTCAGCCCATAGCTGTCCTGGCTGTCTAAGTTCCCAATGTGATTACAGAACCAGTAATACATTTGTGCATTCCTGGCATCTTTTAAAAGGACAGTTTAAGAGGAGTTCAAGATGGATTAAGCAAACCAATGTGAGTCAGAACTGGTGACTTTGCATCCAAAACCAAGGCAGGATTTTTCTCCTGAAACTGGAAATGATCTGGCAATGGTAAGTTTGCTTCTGAGAAATGACTGAAAAAACAGAAAAAGTGGTCGCTAATAGTACTGCCTTGCAGACTACAGATCTTATCAGACAGCACTTTCAAAGGATGCTTTTCCTGGAGTGGAAGGCTGAATGCTGTCTGATAAGACCCTGAAAGTTGCCACCCAGAATCTTGAGATGCTTTTGAGAATCCCCTGGTACTTCCTTTACTATGAGAGCATCTCAACAGGCTTCTGTACCTGGATCTGGGGTTGGGGTTACAGTAGCAGTGAAGCTGAATCCCTTAGCAGATGGCTTTGCGGGCCGAGGAAGAACAAACACCATCAGCAGCAGAAAGGTTGAGACTGGTGAAGCTGAGCCTCTCCCCAGGTCACTTGCTGAGGGGTGGGTCCACCAGGGAATGGACTCTTCCTCATTGGTGACCCCCTCCTGCTCCAAGCACAATTGTCTAAACACTGTGTCCCTCCCTGCCCCACACATGGAGGACGGCCAGGACAGCAAACCCTCTTCCCATCCTGAGCCCTGCCTCCTGCCCAGTGGTGGGATCATGGTGTTCCCTGTGTGGGGAGACCTGGACAAGAGAGAGACTGCAGCATGGGGAGAACGGGAGGATACAGATGTGTTTCTCATCTGGGATTCCTGATGCAGATGAGAGGACAGGAGAGGAGAGCACTGGAGTCAGGAACAAGAGGTCTGGGAAACACAGAGCCCCTTGAATCTAAGCACCTTGCTTCCCAGCATCCAGGACCCTCTCTTAACATCCAGTTTTTCCAAAATCCCTCCCAGATGAAGGCCTAAAGGCCTGCTTTCTTGATGACACAGGTTATCACACAGTCTCCAGTAGGTTTCTTGGTCCTTTTGGATGAAAGCTCAAGACTTAAAAGTTTTATTTTCAGAACATGACCTACTTTCAGCAGTGAAAACTTTTTCTTTTGCAGAATAAGTCCTCTCTAACAAAAGAAAAATCTCATTTCTTCTTGTAAGCAGCTTGGTGTGGCTGGAACTGTGTGGCATCTGATGGGTTATGTTTTACCACAGACATATTTATACACTGGCTATGAAATACGCTCAGAACGGAAAAGTGCCCTTTAAATGTGAACTAGTTATATTTATTTCCTTATTGTAAATTGCCATTGAAAACCAAAAGCAGCAGTGGCAGCAGTCAGTGTTTATGTCTAGTACACCCCCACAGACTTCTTCCAGGGAAAGAATGAAGGAGTAAATAGCTTTTAAGTGTGTCATTTTGATTTGGACCTTTTCTAGTTCATACCAAATGACACATAAAAACGGTTTTTGACTTGATATCTGGAGTATTTCAATTAAAAATCCCCTAAGAGTTGAAAAAATCCAGTACAACTAACCATTTTCCACAAATCTGTTTTCTCTTTCTGTTTTGTTTTGTTCTGTTTTTTAAGCAAAGACATCTTTTGCTGAAAACCACTTAACTAATCCTACTAACCAGGAGCCAATGAAGCTGAAACTAGTCAGACTTCACATAAAACAGGCTTGTTAAATAACAGCAAATATTAGAGATTGAAAGAAATTAAAGTGATGGTTTCAATGTGATGAGAAATCTTTAATCAGTGTAGGGGGTTTCTGAATGACGTTCTTCCTTCCGGATCAGAAGGAAACTCATAGATGGTGTTGACATGTGTGGTACGAAAGTGATATTAGATGGTCTGAAGAGCTCTTGCCATCCATACCATGTGTGGCACTGAGACCCCCTGCCATGGGAATACACTGCCCTCAGCTAAGTGCAGGGGTGTTCTACGGGCCATATAATGGTACTAGAGCAACCTAGAAATAGAATTATTCTCCAGCCTCTTGTAGGTGGTGGTCCTGCCTGTGGGGGGAGACTTTTATCCCTGAGCGGTACCTGGCCCAGTTAAGGGTAACTGGCTTGTTACAGAAGAAGTCACTGGAGAGTTTCCTTTTATTTTAGTTGTTGAGGAGCTGAAAGTCCTGAATTTACTTTCTTGATGTCATGTAGATATACTCACTTGGGTTCCCTGGTAGGACCTGGGTCCCATGAGTGCTTGCTAGAGTTTGTAGCCATCATTCACACAGCTCCAAGGGAAAAAGTGCCACTTTGTGTTCAAAGCATGTCTTGGGGCTGAGAGAGAGGAGGGTGGGAGAGGGGGAAGCTGGTGTGTGTGGAGTGCTTTCTGCCAGCACTCAGAGGTGGGCCAATCTCCCCATACTGTTCTCCCACAAAGAGTGACAGTGTGGCAGAAGTATGTTGTTAGTGAGGATGAGTCCCCTCTCCTCCAACCTTTCTGAAAGCCCTCCAGGATATTCGGTTCAGGAACCCAGAAACAAAACCAGAATGGAGGTTGACAGCAACTTTTAAGTCCCTCAGTGAACAATACCACTAATAACATGATTACGTGCTTTGGTTTCATGACTGCAGTGAGTAACGATGAGGTATTTCTTTGCAAATACTGCTCCCTTGGGCTTAATTTTTTGGAGCTGTGTGCTGATTCCCTCTGAAACTCTGTCATAGACTGTAATGACTCCTTCCTCTTTACAGGGCCATGGGAGTGTTGGAGTGTTTTGCAAAGAGAACATTGACAACATACCTGAGAGCACAGCAGTGTCCTGTTTTCATAAGCGTGAACATCTCAGAGCTGAGAGGAAAAAGCAGGGGAAAAGCAAGGTAAAAAAATATCTCTGCAGCTTTTTTTGGGGCATGGCATCAGGAAGTGGTATTGTACCTAATGCTTGACCACTACTCAAAGAGACTGAGCATATTTAGATATCATTCTAGTTTACTAGATAGGAAAATTCAAAATCATATGCAAAAGGAATTCAGGTGTTAAGGGGCATAACAAATGCCAGCCAACTTTAGCCTGTTGGTACAAGATGGATCAGTACATCTTGAATGTACTTGAATGAGGTGTTGAGTGATATGATCTAGATGTAAATGATAGGTTAGTGGGATTATAGGTTGGACTAGATGATCTTCAAGGTCCTTTCCAGCCTTATCTGTACTGTGATACTGTGAATTTCCTATTTGTGAGTCTAAATATTCCTTCAGAGGTAATTATGTCTCTCTTGAGTATATAACTACGTACAGCCAAAATCGGATATTGATGATTAGGCAGCCTAACTGAAGAAATAGTGAAGATAGGTCCCCCTTAGGTTGTTGAAACATGGCCTTTATATGTTTCACCAAGGAGATGTTTTTCTAAACTCTGTGTGGAAAAGCATTATCTACTGTTTAGACAGGAAGAAATCTGGAGCTATTTCAAGGAGACTAACCAAATTCCCCTCGTGATGATTATGAGCTATTTCCTGAATATTTTGATGATATGGAAGAGTATTTTTAATTTCTGAGCAGAGGTCTGAATTTCTTGCTGATCCTGTGGCAAAAACCCAGAAGAGCAAGTGCATTCTTGTGTAAAATAAACCAATTTAGGGAAAAACAGTTAAAAAAGCTGATAGAACTTCTATTTGAATGTATGAAATATTGATGTACTCAAGGTCCAGGGAAGTGACTTGCATTGATTAGCTCAGTGCAGGACTCTGAATGTTGCTTTAGACCCATGTTATGGTTTAGGGGGTTTTCTGCTGCTCTGGTAGCGAGGGGGTTAACAGCTCAGTTCTTGCCTAGGCTCTCTCCGTGCTGCCAGGGCCTTCAAGGTTACAGAGTAGAGATAAAGGCAGGCGTCTCTGCAAATAACATACTTGGGAGAGAAGAAAAAAAAGTTCAGTAGTAAGATGTAGCGTGCCAGCTCAGAACCTGCGTCGGGAGGCTGAGAGATTTTGAAGGCCCCCAGGCCCACGAGAGAAGGGGCAGAGATGTTCTTCCAGGCATCCCGCTGCTGCTTGTGAATTGGACTGACCATGGTGAAAACCTATGGACCAAAGAGAGAGAACCAGGACCGCAAAATCCGTCTAAGCATTAAGACTGAAGATGGAGAGGTAACGCTGGACAAACTGCTGATGGTTTTGAAGCCCCGAAACNTTTGTCTCAAAACCAAGTACCTCTTCTGAGAGAGAAACCTTTGCCGTGTGATTTATAATTGCAAAGTGCTGAGCACAGGGTTGATGGGTTGTGAATTTTTTAATCTTTCAACCTCAATTTCACGTCATGTGGTTCTAGCATCGTATTTTATCTTCGGTTTTATTCATAACATGTCCATAATTTCTTTGCTGACCTTCCATCAGTGTATTCATTATGTTTCAAAGGACACATTGTCCTTGGCTGCCTTATAACTGCAGAGGCAAAATAACTTAATGGTGGTGTGTACTTTGAGCAACCGCTGGACAAAGATGCTCTGTAAACATGACACATTGCATGGTGTAACTCCAGATCATGCCTTGAAAATAATGAGTG
This sequence comes from Pitta sordida, assembly GCA_013390025.1. Taxonomy (NCBI): domain Eukaryota; kingdom Metazoa; phylum Chordata; class Aves; order Passeriformes; family Pittidae; genus Pitta; species Pitta sordida. The sequence goes on from WEKX01010305.1 coordinate 146,081, forward strand.
TCTATGATTTTTCAGCCTACAAATTATTTTGTGACTTATGTTAGAAAGATCTCCCCAAGAATTAGTGAAGTTTTTGTGTGTCTTTTATAACTAAAGTCCTTTCCATGACCACCGATATAGAAGTTAGTCCTTCTGTCTTTGTGCATATGAATCTTTCTAGCACTGAAAAGTTCAGCATCTCAAATGCAGGCCAGTCTTTGCTAATGCCAACAGCCTGGCTGCTGCTCTTCCTTTTCTGGGTGAGAGCTGAGGTGATTTATTAATATTGAAGTCGTAAGGGTCTGAAGAACACAGCTCTGGCTGTAACTGTTCATTCTCACATTTCATTCACAGAACTTAGAAACATTTTCAAGATCTCTCCTGGTTTCTGTCCCAGAGATCAGTCTGTTAGAGAATGCAGAAAGGAAAACTTCAGCTGGAAAACTGGAAGCACATTAAAATGCATATATATGCATATATGCAAACAAACACAAACAGGGCACACTCAGTCCTCTCAAACACTGGTGAGGTCTGTAAGGAGCAGTTTCTAGCCACATGAAGCTGCAGCTTTAGAGAATGTTACCCTGCATCTATAGAAAAACAAGGATATATCCAAATCTGGCTTGACTGCTGGTCTCTGTGAGCCTTTCCATCATGTTTGACATTCCAGTCTTCCCAATGGATCCTTTGTCATTGTTCATTCAATTGTCATTGTCGTTAGCTCATGAATTTCAGGCTTAACCCTTCCAACACACATGTTGATGTAGGCAAACGCTTCTTCATTCAGGTACAGCAGATGTTTGTGCTGTAGATCTTTCTTTTGCATAGAGAACAGCCAAGAGAACAGATGGCAAATGGCTTGAATTTCACTTCATGCTGCTTTTTTACATCACATTTCTTTTAGTGATTGATGTTTCATCTGTTTTCTGAATGTATACATAAAAGGTTAAGAAGGTCCTTGTAATTCATTTGTTAATTAAAAGCAAATGAACTACAGAGAAGCTTCCATACTGGTCTGTTAAAAGATGTAATAGAATCATTGGGTCATTAATTTTGGGAAAGACCTCTAAGATTATTGGGTCCAGCCATTAACCCAGCACTGCCAATTCCATCATTAAGCTGTGTCCCTAAGTACCACATCTAAGCACTGGCTTCGGTATAGTTGTACTGATTTAGATTGTACAAGAGAAGGTGGCCAATAATTGTATCAATGAAATCAGTGAAAACTCAGTTGAAATCATGGGCACTTTAGGAGGGAGAAGTATAATGTTCTGGACTTGCTAAAGAGAACCCCACCTCCGTGAACAGACCTTGTTTTCTCCTGTACCTCATATACAGAATTATGAGGTAAGTCTGTCAGACTCACCTGTGGCTTTGCAAACAGGAGGCAGGAAGCAGGAACACAACTAACACCTCGCTGATGTGTACAGACTGGGGACAGTGACTCTGACTACAGCAACCTCTGATTGGCTGGAGATAACATTTGCGAAGTGTTTAACTTACAAACAGCAGCTTCCCATACCTGCTGTTTAGGGTCGGTGCCATATTGATATTGTCTCTTCTGAGCTGTCTGGGAACTAAAAAGTCATGCAGAGACAGCAATTCAAAGCTTTTGTGCTACAGCTCTGTACTGAGGGACAGAGATAGCTGGCTCAGAGCATGGGGTGGGAGACAATGTGTCTGTCTTTGAAAGCCTTAGACCTGCTCATCACAACTATTTTGATACCTCTGTCCACTTCCTCAATTATGCAGAATTTCTATTCAGACTGTATTTCTCCTTGATTGTGTAGTTCCTGGGACTTGGTCTTCATTAGAATTTCTTACTGATGTTAAGTGAGACTGTCAGTGCTAAACAGGAGCCTGTTCTATGGAATGTTTCAGAGTTGGTATCCAATACTTGAATAACAATTGGGCTGTATACTGTCTTTGTCTTTTTTTGCAAGGCAAGGGTAGATAATTTCCAAGAACCAGCAGTTGTGATTCTGAGATTGATTTGTTTGGGAACTGGCTGCTTTGTTGTGGAAGTAGATAAGCTCTGTCTGAGATACATCCTTCAAGTCTTACTCATGAGCAGCAAGCTGATCTCCAGATGTCCTCTGAAAGTTTCTGCGGCTCTTCACCACATCTGGGCTCTGTGTGTCTGCCCACGACTGCTGTCAGCTCAGTATCACTGGCTTCTCACAATGAAGCCTGAAGCTAGGCAGGATGCATTCAAGTAATGGGCTGCTGAAAAATTAATCCGCTCTGACAAATTCAGAAAAAGAAGCTTTGGGTCCTTCCCAGATCTATGCTGGAAACACCATTTTGGCTAAGCAATGTCAGCTCTCCGGTGTTAATCATAACCAGAAAAAGCATGGCATAGCCATAATTAAGTAGGCTGTTTTCCCAATTTTCTCATAAACTCTGTTCCAAATTTTCCAAAGGCAGAGCCATGTACACAACTTAGTGGCATTTCACTGTGTGTAGCAAGCAATTTATGCTGTTCATCTTGAGCTTTGAGGAAAAAAAGTCTTTTAAAGACAGAAGCATAAAAACAGCACTAAGGAGTTGTGGGCACTACTTAAAAGAGATCAGTGCTTTTGTTTAGACTGAAAGAAGTGAAGTGCTCTGAATAACAGTCTTGAAATTGAGCTGGTGCAGGGAAAATGCTTTACCAGAGAGTTACTCTCACCCTATAACTATTCAGTCAGATTAAACTTTGGCTCGGAGCAGTGTGTTGGAAAGTTTTTCATTGTTTTTCCCACTCACCTCTCGTGAAAGTTCTGGAAGATGTGGTCATAATGTGTTTTAGACATTGCAGTGCCTAACTCATAGCAAATACAAAATCTAGGTAAATTCATAGCCTTGAGCAGAAGTCTAGGCCTCTAACAGTGTCCATCTGTGCCACTGCCTTTTCATCTCTTGCTTGCTTTAGGACTCTAGCATTTATACCCTCTGAGGACTGGCTGATTGTCTGACTTATGTTTAGCGTAGGGCAGACCTTGGCACCATCCTGTAAAACCTACGAGTCAGAAGTTGATTGTTGTGGTCCTTTCTCTGTGGCATCCTTCTGTTCATGCACCATGGTCAGGACAAAGGTGGTCATAAGTGTGTATTTTGGATGCTGTCTCCAAGCATAACCGAAGCTCATCTGGGCATTGTGAAGGAATTATCCAACTATTAGACCTGTCTGCCCTAAGGCAGGCCAAGATTAAGATGTTTAAGTGTGGTTTGGTTTTTGCTGACCTCATCAACATAGAGAAGTCAGAACTTCTGAATGGTGAGAGATGGGTATCTAAGGCAGAACAGATTAATCACTCGCTGAGGGCTTTTCTAGGCACCAAAAAGATCTTGAGACTTCAAAGTTTAGTTTGTCCCCTGTTCAAGTACTGGAAAGCAATGTAGTGTCTTAGCACTTTTGCTTAGGGCTGGCAAGAGAAATCTGAGGCTCTGGAGAACTTTGAATCGAGGTGTTTCAGAAAGAGCCTTGGTGGATCCTGAGGACTGAACAGAATTAAATGTTCAGGAGAGGAACCTACTTCTCTCTGCAGCTCTAGCCCTCATTACATCACCTTTTGTAATATGTTACCCCAGAGAAAAGTGAATCCAATGCCTTTGGCAAATGTTGCTTTTGCATTAATATTTTAGCAAATGAAAGAGAGAAAAACTGTAAATGTTGCATTGAATCACCAAGTTGGTGTAACAACATGGAGTTTCTACATAAGTGACATGATTAATTTTGACTAAATGAAGCTACATTTCTAATTATATTTGGGTTTCTCCATATCTTGTATTGCCTGGGCTTTTGGAGCAAGACTTTTCCATTTAGTGCTAAGGTCAACTTAATCCTACCAGCGAAACTCAGGCTGTGTTCTCCTCACAACACTTTGTTTTGGTTCATCTTTTATAATTTTGATTTTAAGAGGGATTATTTTTTAAATTTAAAACAATGAAGAAAAGCTGCAAAACCCCCTCCAAACCATAGTAAAGCCAAAAAAAAGAATTAAGGCAAAAATGTCTGGATGAGAAAGCACAGTTTGCATGTCTGTGCTGAGAAGCAGTTTAAGGTTAAACATCTGCCTTATAATAGGTTGTGTCTGGACGCAAAATGCCAGTGTTCACCAGTAAGCCTCAAGAAATGCAAAGAGCCTAAGCATAAATTTTTTAAGGTCTTGTATAAATCATGCATTTTATTTCCAGGTGCTTTTAGTCCTGAAAACAGATCTTCCCCCTCCCTTGGGAAAGAAACAAAACAAGACAAAACAAAACCCCAGAACATTCCTGTGGAGATTAAAAAAAAAAAAAATCATAGTAAGTACTTTATTAAAAAAATTATGAGAAAACCCGATTATTTCTGATGAGTTCTGGCACTGAAACTTCCTAGTTAATTTTGTCTAATGGACAGAAAATATTTCACCTTTGGAGAACTTCTCAGCTGTCAGTGTAACTTTTTCTGAGGTACCTGTGAGCAAGTAGCCTTCTTGCTCATCCCAAGACAATGGGCATGCGCTGCAACCGACAGAGCAAAATGAGTTTTACAGGGAGATCCTTTCCTTGTGTCCAACGGGGAGGGGAATCTCCCTGCCCTGACTTACCTGCAGAGCTGACTGCCCCTCAGCAACATCAGTGCCCCCTCTGCAGTACCTGTTTCCTTGAGAAACTCCTGAATTGACCTGTTGTATCCTCAGTTTGCTGTTAGCAGCTCCATCTATACCAGGAAATAAAGTGGGTGAGGTGCTGCTTTTGGCTCTGAGCCCAATTTGTGCCATGTACGTTTATATTAATCCCTCTAATCCCCAAACTGGGATGGCTGCATCCAAATCACCTGCTGGTCTCTGTCCTAACCTGTGCATTGTGCCCGTGATTGTGCCCAGGTCTGACCCGTGCCAAGGGGGATGCAAATAATCCAACAGTGTGGATGACTGAGTGGCACTTTTGGGGCCCATCTCATAATTTCGTTCAGTTTATTAGCACAGAAAATGAGTCCTGACAGGTCTAGAGGCAAGGAGAAGGCAGCAGGACTGCTCTGTGTGCTCAAATATAATTCAAGGACTAACCCTTACTACCAGGTCATCTCTGAACAGAGAGATGGACCCAGACCTCCTTCCCATTGCAGGACTTGCATATCAGTATAAGTCAACAGCTGTGTGACTCTCCATCACTGGGATTCTTCTGTGACCTGGCAAATCATCTTTTTTGCTACCAGAAAATGAGGGAAGGAAACCTCAACCAGACGGGAATGAAGGGAAGAAATTCCCATGTCTCGATTTCTCCAGTCCCTTACAATGAAAGGAAGGATAGAGGTGAGAACCTGTCTGCAGAGTAAACAGACATGGAGAAAAAGTGTAGAAGAAACCTCAGATAAGGTTTAACTTTATCCCCAAAGGGTAAAGCTCCTACTGCTTGTGGCATTGGAAATACATTTAGCTGTGAAAATGTTTAAATGAGTTAATAATTGCTAAGCTCCTTGTCGAGGATTTAAAATCTTTTCAGTAAAAAGCAGATCATGTTAATCCAAAGCAATTTCTCAAATCCATTTTTATTCAGATTATCAAACTTTAGGGCACATTAACTGTTCTCTAGCACATATGCGCAGGCTATGTGGCAGCTCTCTCCCTGTTAAATCTTTTAAGCATCTGGATTAAGGGACAAAGCAGTGTTTGGATTAACTGGACATTTATCCCTCCCTTCTTCCAGGCTCTCTCTTTTTTAGGGTTAATTTTATATTCAGTTTTGATGACAGTCTGGCACCTGATCTTTTGGAAATGTTTTTGGCAGGCGGGGAATGAATCACCTACACTTAAACGAGCTGTTAAATACATAAATTCCTAACCTGCTTCAAGGTTCATTCTTGCAATCAGAACAAATTCTAGATGGCATATAATCCTCTTGACTTTAGAAGGGGCACTCAAATCTGTGTTATTGTAGATCTGATTCTGGATAGTCATCTTTTGGAACCAACAACATTTGCAAGAGCTTAACTTTACGAAAAACGTCTTGCAGACTTGGTGAAGCTCTCTCATTTATGGTTTTTTGAGGCAAATTTCATATTCATTGAAAGTACTGATCTGGCTTTTCTTGACACTCAAGTCCTGTCAACTAGGAGCGAAGTACTAAAACCCAACTTACTTAAAAGCAAACTTTCAGACATGCTAAATAATGTAGTTGTCCAAAGCTCCTGTTTCTGGGGCCTTCATGAATAACTAATACCTACTAAAATAGACTGAATTAAGTGATTGTCAATAAATTAACAAACATGGTTGTCAGTGCTGGTTTGGGAACTGAAATATGAATTGCCAACACATATGTCCTGAAATAAACATCTGCAAAACGTCTACATTAGCATTACTATTATGAATTTAGTCCAAAGAGATTTTCAAAACCAGAAGGGACCACTAGATCATTCACTTGACTATCTCCATAGCACAGGGTGTAGAGTTACGATGAATGATTCCTGTCTTGAACCTTCAGGTCCTGGCTGAGCCAAAACAAAGGGAGGCAGAAAAGAAAAGATGAATATGTTCAATGACTTGGATGAGAATAGAGAGAGGGAAGCATAAACAGTGGAGGGAGATGAAAGGTGAAGCTTCAGATCAGCATCTGAAGGTCAATCACCACATGTTGGTTTAAAGTCTAAGGTGCAGCAATTGACCTGCAAAACAGTGAGGAAAGTATTTCTGTCTGTGGCCATCAGTCACATTGCTCAAGCAACTGTCTCTTCCCACATTTGACTTACTACTGTGAAGCCAATTCCTTTCCCAGGAACCATCAAATGGGAGCAATAAATCTGAATTTCTTCTGGGATCAATTGACAACCACATGCTGGGAGAGGGAAATCGTCTTAATTTCCCATTCACTGAAGTCACATAGTCCAGAGAGCTGGAAGTTGAAATTAAGGATGAGACTGCACCAGAGCTGAGGGTATGGTTTAATTTCTCAAAAAAAAAGGGAGTATTGGCAGGCAGGCTGAGCCAGAGATGTAAAATACTAACATATCAGGAAAAACATTGTGGATACCTACTTTGGAATAATGCTCATTGTCACTGCAAACTGCCAGGCTGGACAAATCTTGCTAGTTTCCGAGGATGTCCCAGCAGATGTATCTCAGAAGTGCCTCACTTCCTTTTCCTTTTCCTTGGGAATTTTTCTCCTGTTCTGTTCCTCCCTGGAGGTCTTTCCAGACAGCTGGGAATGGACAGGAATTTTTGTATTGTAAATACTACTCTGGGACTCCAGAGTCACAGGTTCACAGGTTATTCTGAGTTGGAAGGGACCCTCAGGATCATCTAGTCCAACTCCCAAGCGAATGCCCACCCAGGGATCAGACCGACAAGGGTGGAACCATGGGCACCACGGTCCATCCATCCGAGCCTCCCACCAACTAGACCATGTCACTGAGCTCCTCATGCAGTCTTCTCTTAAACACCACCAGGGATGGCGACTCCACCACCTCCCTGGGCAGACCATTCCACTGAGAGATCATTCTCTCTGTGAAAAACCTCTTCCTAACATTCAGTCTAAACCTCCGCTGATGTAGCTTAAGGCCATGTCCTCTTGTTCTGTTGTCAAACCATTACGCTAAATCCTCAAGTACTAGACTTGTTCATCACTCATCTTACTTGATTAGGTTTGAGGTTTAGATGAAAACCGTAAATAAAAAATGGAGATTAAAAAAAAAGGGAGAAAATAGACAATTTTGCAGAGGAAGAAATTAGGAAGATCTGTTGATAAGTCTCTTCCAGCTCTTTTTTTTGGAACATAATTGGAGACAGTTTCCTTATCCTTGCATTGTGTAGGTGTTCCAAATGAAATTCAGTTGATTACTTTTTTTCCATGCTTGAGCGAAAAGAGGCTCTGGCAGGTATGGGAGTGTCTGTCACAATACTCCTGGGTCCTCAGTTTATCCTACTATGGTGTGGTCTGAATAGGACCTTGAAGTGGGAGACCGTCTCTAGCCAGGGACACGAGCAAGCAAGTTAAATATCCACTGTTAGGGAGGGGAGAGCCAAAGATGAAAGCCAAATGCATCTTAGGCTGTATCCAAAGCAGGGTGACCTGCAGGTTCGGGGAGGTGATTCTGACCCTTCACTCGTCTCTGATGAGAGTCCATCTGCAGAGGTGCCTCCCACTCTAGGGTCTCAGCACAGGAAGGACATGCACCTGTTGGAGTGAGTCCAGAAGAGGTCATCAAGATGATCAGAGGGCTGGAGCACCTCTGTTATGAGGAAAGGCTAAGAGAATTGGTGTTGTTCAGACTGGAAAAGGCTCCAGAGTAACCTAATTGCTGCCTTCCAGTACCACGAGGGAACCTAGAAGAACGGTGAAGAGACTTTTTGCAAGATCACGTAATGGCAGGGAATGGCTTCAAATTGAAAGAAAGTAGATTTAGATTAGGTATTAGGAAAAAAACTATTTACCGTGAGGGTAGAGAGACACTCAGAGAAATTGTGGAAGCTGCATCCCTGGAAATGTTCAAGGTCAGGTTGGATTGGTCTCTGAACAACTTGGTCTAGAGAAAGGTGTTCCTGCCCATGGCCGGGAAATTGAAACTAGGTCATCTTTAAGGTATATTCCAACCCAAACCACTCTATGCTTCTGTTAATACAGAGGATCCAAATGACTGGGAGGACTCAGAAAACTGGAGACCCACATTCCCTCCTGAACACCGACACCTGATTCTTTACTGGTATGTGTGGAAATTCAGTGCCTAAGTGTTATAAAAAATAACATGGTAAAATATATCCTGACCTGAGCTAACCCACAGAGTCCTGGCCCAGTGCCCTAATTACAGGGTCACTGTCTGCTCTTTGGTTAAGACCCACTTTTCTGTGTACACAAAGTCGATGACACAGGTGCTCAGACACAGGCATGTAGATATGCAGGTGCATATCAGCTTAGACCTTTCACTCTGACTTGACTTCAGTCTCTTATAACACTGAGCTTCCCCATGGTCCCTTGTTTACAAGCAGGTTCTTTTTTTTCTTTTTTTTTTTCCCCTGCAAGAAACTTCTGTTCAGTGTTGTGTCCTCTGGAACTGCTGTCCTGCAGCACTCTGTTTCATTTCAAAAGCAAGTTAAGAAATATCTCCCTAGTCTCCTGTTTATTCCTACAACAATTTATTAAGTTATGCTTCAAACATTTCAGATCACAGTTGGGCTGCAAGGCATTATAAAAAATAGGAGCTCTTTGCTTGCTGAGTGTACAAGATGTTTCATTGCTTTCAGGATTCTTTGTCATTTTTGGTGTGTCTCTCATTTAGTTTATACTGATGAGCAAATATCCTCATTCTTTTATTTTGATGTAGACTGTTTCCTGGACCAACCCCATATTTTAGCTCAATAATAAGAGAGTGGGTGGAAGCAAAGAAACTGATAGCATCTCCCTTTGTTGCTGGAGCATGTCTGAGATGTTTTCTTCAGCTTGAGTTTGTGGGGTTTTTTTTAGTGTTCTGATTAAGAATCCACATTTAGGACCAAACTCTCTGATTTTGAAGAAGCCCAGACTAGGGGCTATTTTCGTTAGAGACACAAGAATGCCTCTGTGGAGGTTTCACTGAAGTTCATTCGTATGTCCAGCGTGCAGGGACCATTTGTTCACATGGACATGCCAGAATGGCAGGAAGATGACAAAAATGATTTGTTTTCAGATTTATGTTGAAACTTGGAGAATCCTTCTCTCAGAGCAGGACAGCTCACACTGGGATTGCTGCAGAGGATTCCTAATTGGATATTAGAAATTCTTTACTCTGAGGAGAGTGAGGAACTCCCACAGGTTGCTCAGAGAGGCTGTGGATGCCCCAGCCCTGGGAGGGTTCAAGGTCACATTGGATGGGCTGTTGAACAAGCTGATTGAGTAGAAGGTGTCCCTGCCCATGGTAGGTGGATTGGAACTAGATGACCTTTGAGGTCCCTTCCAACCCAAACCATTCTGTGATTCAACTATTTGTTCCTCACTGCATTGAACCCCCTTGGCACAGACACCTTGCCCACTCATCTGGCAGTGCATCACCAAATCCCTGCATCACCAAATCCTGGCTTTTAGGGTTAAACAGCAGCAAATTCAGCTTGCTTTGAACACAAGGCTGTGGTGGTAGAGGGGAAGCTTAGCTGTGCAGGAGGACAGAGCAGACAGCACTGGGCAGCAGATTTGATAGCTGGCCTTGTCTGGCCTTGGTCAACACTGCTTTGACATGAGTTGCTCCTGCACACTGCAGGCTGGAAGAAAAATAACATAGAGTTCCTTGAGGCTGCCATCAAGTGTAGATGCACTCCATGTTCACAACAATCTATCTTGTACACAGGTAAGATGCATACCCCATATCTTGCTTTGCCCACCCAGACTCAGAGGGTCATAAGCAAATATCCTTGCGGTTTGAGAGAAAAGAAGGGACTCCACTGCAAGCTGTCCCCAGATGTGGTGGCCTTTACATAGGGTCTGGTGAGGGTCACAGAGCTCTTCTAGGGGGAAAAGCGGGACTGGTGCTAGCAAGGCTGCCATATGGGGTTGTGTAATCCTAAACATGTGCACAGATTCTTCTTGTTATTCACTGGAGAGCAGAAATGTCGTGCTCCCTGTGAGCTGGGGCAGAAGGGGCCCCACATCTGAGCTGGAAGTAGAGCCAGGCATCATAATGGAGTCCAGAAGATGAACTTCCGTGAATCAAAGGCACACATGTTTATTTACAGTACAGTCAGCAGTGGGGAAGCTGCCCCAACAAGCTCATAAACATATTTACAGGGATTTCACAGCAAGGTTTGTAAGAAACAATAAAGCAATCACTCAGCACCTCTGCTTAGGAGCTCCTTATAGCATGGAATCTTACCCGGAGCTGTGAGGGGCTGGCTGAGTCACTCTTTACAAGACCTCCAACCCAGCCTGCTTCACTGAAGTTTATTACTTTACTCTACCCAAAGTTTTCCCAGTTACCTCTGCTCCTGTAAGGAGTTGATCTGTTCTTTAACCCTCCCAGGCTGGGATAATTCAGCTCCCTTTCCTTCTCCAAGGGGTGAAAAGCATTCATTCTCCACATGAATTGTCTTTGATGTTCCACGTTTTCACAGATGTTTGGGTACCATGCCCAGTCTGGGTGCCAGCATTCCTGTAACCAGCTACATTCCAAACACCAGCATCCATCAAGGAACTCCGAGAAAAGCCCAGCTGTTCTCCCAAAGCGTATAAATCCAAGGCTCCTGGTGCTTGCATTGGTGCTTTACCAAACATCTTATACCCACAGACCTTTCCTTCACCTTTGGGCCCAAAAAGGAACCAGATTAGACTAATCCAGTCCAGTTTTCCAGTCTAGGAATGCTTTATCTCACCATTATTTGTTTTTCTGTCTCCGTGAACAAGTCTTGTGGTGGAGGCCATGCCAGATGCAGGAAAAAAAAACATCCAAGACTTGGCACCATGGTTACAAAATAGGGCCAGGAGGAGTGGATTAAAGCAGTGCAGTAGCACGCAGGAAGGGGAGAAGAAGCAGGGAGAAAACTGCTTTTCTCTTTCATCCAAGTCTGAGCACATACTGTGCTGGCTCAGCCTGATGCACAGTACTCCTCCCTCTGATAGGGCATGTGAGTCAAAAGGGTCCATGGTATTTTTAGCAAAGAACACAAAAATATATGGGAAAGGTCATGACATGAACTGTACTGTGGAACAGCAGCTGTTTCTCAAGATGTCTTGTAGGAGGGCTGATGGTCTGGAGGAGAAATGCTGCCAGGCTTTGGTGTGGATGGAATCCCTGGGAAAGGGCTGGTGTCTCTTCTGTCTTTGAGGAAAAGTGCTCATAATAGAAAGAAATGAAGGGTTTTAGTAGTTCCAAGCGAATGGCAAGATGGGACATTGCACTTTGGGTATCCTCCATTACTGAAACAATTCAGTACCTCATTTTATTTCATTTTCTTTCTAAAGTGTCCAGCTAGGAGCATGACCTTCCTAAACCATTAAAAATAGTCTGTGTGTGAAGAGGAAGAAGGTATCTTGGCCAAGCTTTTTATTGTGACTGCAAACTGGGTAATCACTGAGGGTTATTGGGTAAGTACCCTGTTTCCCATGCTGGATATTGCTGTTCTCTTTTTGGAGAAAAATATGGTGTTGGCAATTTTTGGACCAAAGTCTCAAAACAGGGTGGAGAATTAGAGTTAAGAGCATCATGGAGGCTCCAGCTGGTCTCTTAGACAAGACCAGTTCTGGCTTTGTGAGTCATGGCCCTGCTGGGAATCTGGGTTAAAGCTCAGGGCAGTCTCCTCCAGCATCCATGGTTCTCTGTAGAGTTAGCTGATGCCATGCTTGAACATAGAATCCTATAATCATTAGAGTTGGAAAAGACCTCCCAAGGTCATTGAGTCCAACTATTAAACCAGCACTGCCAAATCCACTACTAAACCCTGTCCCTCACTGCCATGTCTGCATGTCTGTTGAATACCTCCAGGGATGGAGACTCCGCCTCTTCCCTCAGCAGCCTTTTACCTCAGCAGCCCATTCCAGTGCTTGACAATCCTTTTGATGGTATTTTTCCTAGCATCTGATGTAAACTTCTCCTGGTGCAACTTGAGGCCATTTCTTCTTGTCCTATTGCTGGTTACCTGGGAGACGAGACTAATCCCCTGGCTACAGCCTTCTTTCAGGGAGCTGTAGAGAGGTGCACTAGTTTCCCCATGAGCAGTGAGACCAATGGAAAAACAATGNGTCATTGAGTCCAACTATTAAACCAGCACTGCCAAATCCACTACTAAACCCTGTCCCTCACTGCCATGTCTGCATGTCTGTTGAATACCTCCAGGGATGGAGACTCCGCCTCTTCCCTCAGCAGCCTTTTACCTCAGCAGCCCATTCCAGTGCTTGACAATCCTTTTGATGGTATTTTTCCTAGCATCTGATGTAAACTTCTCCTGGTGCAACTTGAGGCCATTTCTTCTTGTCCTATTGCTGGTTACCTGGGAGACGAGACTAATCCCCTGGCTACAGCCTTCTTTCAGGGAGCTGTAGAGAGGTGCACTAGTTTCCCCATGAGCAGTGAGACCAATGGAAAAACAATGAACTGAGACTGGAGCCCTTCTTTATATAGAGGCAACTGAAGATGTCAGAGGCCAATATCAATATGTCTGCTGTCGTGTTAACCTTGATGACATGTTATTTCCAGTCACTTCAAGGTGACTTAGAAGCCTGAAGCTGCTCCTCTACATCCTCTGCAGTTTTAAATCAGCTTTGTAGCAGCTGTGGGTAGACAGGGTCTGTGATCCTCTGCTTCTTTAGCTGTGACACTGCAGATCTTCAGGTTTCTGCAGATCTGAGGCCACCAAGCTGCCAAGCATTAACCAAGTTGAAGAGTAACATTTAGATTCTTTTAAGATGTATATTCTAGCAAATCTCTGGACACCTGTCTAGGACAGCCAGAGTAGAAGCAAGCTTTTATTCCCAAACACAGTTGGTGGCTTCTTGTGCTTGGCTCTTGTGTTTCAGTCATGTGCAGGACCTTGGAGGGTTTTTCATGCTGCGTTTTGTGGATCTTATTGTAATTTCCACCTAATACTTCTTAGCTGACAACTGGCATGCTTTTAGTCATGTATGGAAGTTTTGGGAATGTGAAAAAAACCCCCACTATTTTGAAGGCCCTTTTCTATCTTGGCTTCAGAGTTTGAGGACATCTGTGGGTATGGGTGTCTGTCTGATTCCCAGTTTCTAAGTATCTAAGCAATTTGAGCAACCTCATAGTAAATCATTAGCAAAACACTATTGGAGCCACATATTAATTTTTTATCCAAAGGGTGATTGAGGAGAGGAGAGGCTGAAGGAGCCGGGTCTGTTTAGCCTAGAAAAGAGAAGGCTCGNGGTTGGACTGGATGACCATAAATGGTCCTTTCCAACCCAAACTATTTTATGATTCTATTAATTCAAACACCCTTAAATAAGCTAAATTTGCCAAGAGTTCCAAGGTGGCTATTCATTACAAGCCGCAGTTCCATATACCATATGGATGCATGCTCTTTGGGAAGGCAATTTCCTATTAAATCCTCCTGAAACTACCTGAAGGATTACCAGTATTAAGAAATGATACTATCAAGTTTGGAAAAAATGTCCTGTAATACTGTTAGGGTGGTGATTGTTTTGTGGGTTTTTTTTAATGTTGTCGTTATTTTGTAATATTACTGATACATTTGATTTGGGGTTTTGCTTTCATTTCCCTGCTAGTGATTCCCTTGTTTTCCTGCATTTTTGATTGGTTAAGTGCCAGTGAAATGAGGAGTGTGTCACTGATGTGAAGTGTTTCACAGAGTATTAGCTTCAAAGCTGTTCAAAGGGAAACAACTTGAGAAATTTCTATTCCATTATGAAATTTATAAATGAAGGGATTAGGAAAAAAATTAAAAGAGGAAATTGTGAGAGATTTTTGTTGGAGAAAAATGTCTTGTCAGCTACTCCACCCTCTTCTGAGGATTCCATTCAGTTCTGAAAGAGTGAGTGTCTTCTATCGAATGTCCCCAGTCGAAGATTTCCTTGGAGGCTTCCCATGTTTCCTTTAGTGCTTGAGAACTACTAAGAAGACAGTTCTGTAGATACTGTTGAACTGGAGTTTCACATCTTGCCATGATCTTGCAAAGGTCCCTTTTCTCACTCTGAGAAACCTTGCAAATATTTTAGGAGCAAGAAAACATTTGGCCAAGCAGCCAAAAACACATGGCTGCATGGAGGCTGTGACCCCTCAGGTAGCAGCTCATTCACTCCAGGGTTGTATGAACTGTGATTTAAATAAAAAACCCCAACAACTTGCTTCCTGATGTTTGCTGAGGCCCTGGTGTGTCCTCTCTCTTCCTTGGAATGAGAGTTCAAACCAGACAAAGGTGAGAAAATAAGGCCCCTCCCTGTGTGGCTCTTCTGCACAGAAAAAGAATAATTGTTGCCTAAATTCAGTTTACTCTGCACTCCACCCCTTGATCCCAGGTTTTGCTCTGTATCAGCCAACCATAAGGCCCTAAAGACTAGAGAAATAAGTTATTTTTAGGTTTTGAATTGCATGATCTCTCAGGTGAGGGATTTAGCAGCTGATGGTGCAGTCAGGGGAAGCAGTGGAGCTGCCTGTGCAGCTCATCCCTCTGTGGAGCTGAACATTCTGAGCTTGGAAAGGAGTGGTGTTAATGGGCTGTAGCATATAGGATGTGAGCAGGGTGAGTGATAAGGTCTGGATCTGGGGTCTGACAATTCCCTCAGGTGTCTGAAAGATCCAGCATTTCTGCCTGAGCTGTTAAAGGCTCTACTGCAGAAGACAGACTGCACAATGATTAGAACCGTCTGTTTTTCACTCTCACCAGAGCAAATGCGATACTAAGGACTCAGGGGTTCCAACTGAGTCTAAACCACCTTATTTGCTGATGTATACCACATGCAGTAACCATATCTAACCAGCCTCCTCTGGCAGCCTGTAAGTGGCTCTGGGGAACGATGGGGACTAGATCTGCCAGTGTATGTGACAGGATACCTGTAGGCTGGACAGGAGTTCTTGAGAAGTTATGGGCTCTGTGACCCTGTTGAAATTCACTGAATTCTTTGGATAATGTAGTTCATGGCTGGAGCTCTTCGTGTTTATTGCCATCACAAGGGGTAGACCATGGTATGTGACTAGCTCATGGCTAAAGAAAATTTCCCACCTGGGAAATCCATGTCCATGTTTGTCTGTCAGTTCTAGCAATGTGTGTAAGGGCCATAATCTCTGTTTCCCAGTCTGCCATGTTTGGCTTGTCATAGAATCATAGAAGGAAGAGACCTTTAAAGGACATCTTGTCCAACCCCTCTGCAATGAGCAGGGACTTCATCAACTAGATCAGGTTGCCCATTTTTTTTGGCTGCAGGAGGCAGCACACTCTGACCATGCATCAACACAGTTCCTTCTAAATGCTGCCAACCTCAGGTGGTCCCTGCTGGTCCTCCACCTGAGTCTTTTTTCGTATTTTGTGTTTACCTGCCTGTCATAGCAGCACTTTCTGTCTCTGTTGCCATCTTTGCCATCCTTCTCCAGTGGTTCCTTGGCAGGGACGTCCAAATAGAAAATCCTCTGCTCTGCTGCTCATGGAAATGGCTTGTGCCTTGTGTAATAGTAGGCTCTGACCAACCTGCAGAATAGCAGCCACTCAAGAGAGAAGCCTGCTCCCAGACGCATAAATGTGGATTATCCGCAGTCTGGGGGGAATAAAAGCTGTTGATCTGTGCTGTGTGTCATGACAACACACCCCAGAAACCACCCTGAGATCCAAAGCATGGAAACCACCACTGCAGGGAAATGATGCCAAGTAGATTAGGAAAATACCAGCGAATATCCAAATCCAGTGCTTAGAGGCAGGAAACTGAGACCCATATGCAGGCATCTAAATGAGTGTGATTTCGTAGTCAAAGGTATTGAACATCCAAAGTGGTCATTAAAGAGGCAGATACAAAACTGATGTGCAGATTCAAAGAGTCTAATACCTACTTGATTGTGCTCTTATCTGCTAAATCAGAACTTCTATTGCAGAAGAATTATTGTCCCTCTGCCTAATGCATATTAATCAGCACAGCAAATTACTCTGTTCCCTCTGGTCTTATTAAGAGCTAAAAGCAATTTTCCAATTGGAAATCTGGTAAGATTGGAAAGACTTTGACAGAACATTTGAGAAACTGTTTCCTAGTTTATATAGAGTAACATCCATGATTTTAGTTGTTAACTTTCATCTTCAGCATTACTTTATGTAGTTTGGTACTTTAATAGTAAACAAATCCCCCTGCTTAGTGATCCAGGCTTGGCACTCAGAAGCGAGTAAGATTAAAAATGAGTCAATTCCAATTAGATATGAACATCTCCCAGCCTGCCTTGGGCTTTCCACTAACTTATTTATTTAAAAACGACAATCATCCATGGTAGGGTTTAGATACAGCTGTGTTTTTAAAGCAATGTGTTAAAACAGGTATCTTTAGGGACAGCTAATGGCTGTGTCAGCTCTCATTTTCCTGGAGAAAAGGATTTTCCCACATCACCTTTTTTCTGCCCAGCTGCTTTGAATTAAAGCCAGTTCTTCAAGAGGCCATTTTTCTCTCCCTGGTAGCAGTGTAAATCAAAAGCTAACCATGTTAATGTCACTGGTGTAAAATTGGAGGAAATGAGAGAAGAATTAACCTGGGAAAAATCTAATTTGCTTTTTGCTCTCTGTCTTTCCAAGTTGCAATCTAGATTAAAAATATTCACCTATCTATACGAATGGGAAACCAGCACAGCACACCATCTGTTGGGGAGTGGAAAAAAATCAGGATTTTTTCCTGAACTCCCAGTCTTGCTATAAAGCAAACAAAAATGGACAACACATTTCACCAGTTTCGTGCTTTGAAAACACAAGAAAGCAGCTCAACACTTACGGATTGCAGTCCAAGACATCTGGTATAACACCAGCTTTGGAGTGAAATGAAACCCTGGATCTGCAGGGTTAATGTGTGTTTATACAAGCACCACAAGCTGTCATTTTAGTTCTCTTCCATCTGTATTTGCCACGGCCCACATGTACAATAGAGCTCTTTTCAGAGATGACATAATGTAGTGTTTTGCAAAAAAAATGGGGTGAAAGTTTTCTTTTCATCCTGCCAATGGGAAATGTGTCTTATGTGCTTCAGCAAATTACTGCCTGGAGGCAGAACAAGCTCTTTGTAATAGTTTGGTGCTAAAACAGGTACCTAGTCATCTATCCAGCAGGGTCTCACATAGCTGTATCCTCCGGAGAGAGCTGGATGCCTTTGAACTTGCTTTCCCAGCAGTGCTGCTGCATGGAGTTATGCTCTAAGATGCCATTTGTTTCTCAGGAGGTCTACTACAGCTGCAGTACACGTTTTATGGGTTCTGCAAAAAGAAATAGTCCCTCAGAAAATACAGTAGCTACATTCAGGTGCATGTTTTGCTGGCCTGTTTATTCTGACAAATGTGAATGCTCTGGTTGTAAAAGGGCACGCTCTGTGCATCTTGCCCCTTATGAGGAGCTTGACTGCAATAAGTCAAATTTTTAAACAGAGTCTGGGTAAGCTGGATAGGAAAGGATGACCAACATAAGGGGTTTAATGTCTTCCAAGAGGTTAAATGCAGGGGATGCTCGGCATGGAATACATATCTAAAATCACGCCTCTGTGGACAAAGCGGTGCACCTGAGCTCATCCTAGTAATTGAAACTGCACTGAGAAAATGAAGTTGGACTCAAACACTTCCAAGTTCTGAAGTACACAAACTCTTTAGGACTTGTCTACTTCATAAAAATGTGAACTGCCCGCAAAGCAGTTATTTAGGCATTTTCTTTAGGCATAGCAGCTGAGCTGAGGTGCTCTTGCTCCAGCCTGGCCTCACACTGCATATGGTGGAAACAGCCAGAGGGAGTGGGATTGCATTTGCCAGAGCAAAGTTAACCCATGTGAATATATCAAGGGGTTCATATCACAATGGAGAAAACCCACCCAACCTGTTCTTTCTGAGAGTTTTGTGTAAATAAATATCTAACTTGGAGAAAAAAGAGACTGAATTAAGTGAAAATGGTCTTTGAAGTCTCCAAGGACAGTTGTTTTAGTGGTCATGATCTAAGTAAATGACTGGGAGAGAGTTTGAGGACAGAGATCTTAACTGTCCCCATAAGATTTGTCTCACTTAAAAATCACAGCACTTAACATTCCTGTCAGCAAAGCAGCCCTGAACTCTCATTACTGGGTCACAATGTGAAAAAGAAAACCCTTTCATCTTGCTGCGGCTCAGCTTGATTTTCTGAGTTTCCACTGGATTACTGAAGTGAATGATTGTGCAGGTATAAGGATTTCTACCACCCTTCCCTTACACAGCGCCATGTAACTTAGAATTGACTCCTCACTGAGGATAGTTACTGGATAACTTGAATTTCTCTTTGTCCCACTGTGTCCCACAGCAGAATGCATTTTTCAGGGTGGGGAACTGATTGACAGTTTGTTTGCTTTGAAACAGTGCTTTCTTAAAGCACCTTAAGTTCAGGAGGACAGGTTGTTTAAGCTTTAGTTTCCACATACTGCATCTTATTAAGGTTCTTAAGAGAACTGAAAGCCTGCCAGTGTTTTCTGACATTCACTCATAAATATCTTGGTACTCTCAAACACTCTCTAACACCTTACACAGAATGAATTCATAGAGTCATAGAATGGTTTGGGCTAGAAGAGACCAGACCTAGTTCCAGTCAAAATTCTTAAAAGTTTCCCAGTGTAAGAAATTTTTCCCAGTCCTTGAATCTATTGCCCTTTCCTGTGCTTCCTGACATTTCTTTTTCAGCATGGTTTTAAAACCAACCTCTGTCAGGACCATTCAGAGAATTCTATCAGCCATCACTGAACATCTCTGCTTTGATACCTACCCATCAGATAAAGACACCTCCACTCTCCTATTCAGAGCTCTTTAAAGTTTTACAAGACCACCTAATTAAATATCACAAGACTTCTATGAAACCAGTTCATGTTAAAACCTTGTTCTCACGTGGTTAAAACAAAAGGCAGGTGAGTAAGTGACCTGTGCAAGGCAGAGACCAGATGGGTGCCTAGCGGTCCCCTCTGCGGACTAGAAAGCAGCATTGCCCTTTTGCCTTGAACTCCAGCTGAGCGTCTTATGTTCAGTTCAGAAACGATCAATTTTATTGCTTTCCCATGTAAATAAAAACTCCATATCGCCACTGGGTGACAAGCAATTTCCTCCTACTCCCCCACTTATAATAAAGGAGAAAAATTGCAGATGACATTGCTGCAGAATGACAGAGAAAACAGCAATTCATGCATTTCCCAGGGGAAAAAAAGAAAGGACTGGTGAAGGCTGTGCCTCCTGATAAAACTGCAGATGCAAACTGCCAATGCAATGTTATGCTTGCAGATTCTTTCTCGGAAAAGTACATTTGTTTTTAATGCCTCGTGACACCTATAGAAGGGAAAGGAATAAATGTGGTGGAAAAGTGCACCTCTTAGTGGGAATTGTTGCAGTTGCCATCCCAGGCCTGCCTGGACAGATTTCTCATGCTCTCTACCTACAGCTCTGTTCCTTTCTTTCTACACAACTGTGATGCCCAGACCCAAAAATCTGCAGACCTCAAACCTGATTCTATGTCATCTTCTCCTCTGGATGTAATAATGTGTTAAAGCAGAACAAATCTACTCAGGGATAAAAATGGGAATTCAAGTGTGAATCCTGTGGGTCTCACTGGAGTTAACTCTTCAGGCCATCAAAGAAAGCCCCTACCACTGAAATTGGAGTCTGAGCCACACCTGAGACATCTCCGGGTCAGGATTACCTTGGGTATGAATTAATGAACCCATTAATGAACCCACCACTTCTGAGGCTGGGAATACGTGCTTAAAGAAGGTTTACCACAAGAAAACATTGCTTTTATTTTTGGTCTGTGTTTTGCCTGGTGCTTAAAGAAAAAAAAGCCATTTAGTTTCCTTGGAAGTTTTAAATGTTATTCATGTCAGCTGTTCAAGTCCCTGGAGAGAAATGGGCCTTTGCTGGTGGCGTCAACACTGCTTTCAGATATGGACTTTAGGAGGAACCACCTCTGTTTCCTTCTTTTGATGGAAAATCTTTGACATGTTTAGACAACATCACCTACAGATAAATCCTGCCCCCAGTGTCTCAAAGGCCAGTTTGATGCTCTTGTATGGTTTGTTATATATTCCACTGTGAGAGGTGATTCTGGGCAATAAAGGATGACAAAAAAGCAAAATACATTCAGTAAAAGAAGAAGGGAAGAGGTCAAAATATTACAACAGAGAAGGACATTCTTCCATCCCAGACTGCGCTCACTGAATAAAAAAAAGAAAAATGTTATGTTTCTTCTCCCCATATTGTCTCTTAACTATAAGACAGGACAGTCCGTGCCAGAGTAGTCACTGAGGTCTACCGGCAAAATCCCTCTCCACCGAAGCCTCATCCTTAGGAAGTCGCATTAATCCAGGGAAAGCCCATGGCACCATCTAGAGGGGAGAAGGAAATATTGACGCTTCTGCATTCTGGTGCTTCCTCTCCTCCTGAGAGTACTGTCTCCTGAAGGATCAGATGGACATGGAGATAAACGGAAGAGAAATCAAAGGAGAAGCTTTTTGAGATGTAGGAGGGGGAGAGGAAACCGTGAGAGGAATAAAATAGATCTAATTACTTTCTCTGTGGCTGCTTGCGATCAATAGTGCAATGACTCAAGGATTAGATTTGAAACAATCTGTCTGGAGATGAAGGAAATCTCACAGGCAAGAAAGTATTCATGAAAGTCATCCTCTAAAGATGTGCCAACTTCTTGAAAAGTCTGGACAGTCTCTCTTTATTCTCCCTGCTCTTTCACCTCCAAAAACTTACTGTCAGAATGATGGTTTTCTCCAGCACTCTTTCCCACCTCCCCTTTGTTGACACCCATATCCCATTGCCTTGTATGTTCTTCAGGGTACAAAACACATTTTCGCCTTTCTCAGAAGCTCTGTTATAATCAAATACACTAGACAAAAATAAAATTATATTTTGGGAATTCTGCAGTATGAAAATCTGTAACATTATCAAGTTCAGATGATACCTCCTGTTTGTGTCTAGTTTACAAGTGAGCGGTGTCATCTGCATTTGGCTGCTTCTCAGAGCTTGTGCATATCAGGATGAAGGTTGCTCCTGAGTTACACAGGCTGTGGCACTGGTCATTCTTATAGCTCTGCTTTGTTTGGTTATTGCATTCAAGTTGCTGTGGGGTGCTGTGCCTCCTTGTTTAGGTTCTGTCTGCATTCCCTTTCCCAATGACAATGACTCTTGCCCTTTTGGGAAGGACCCAGTGTGGGCACCTGTTAGCCAAAGAACGGAGGGTGGAGGTGTGCGTGGGAAACCTTGTGTGGGCATTTCAGCCGTGTCCACAGCCAAAGTGAACCTTCATCTATCAGGATTCACTTTGCCAGGATCTTCTCTGCAGAACTGTGTTGGTGTAGCTGGAAACTCCCATTTCCATGATGCCCGAAACACATCACAAAGGGCTGGAGAGCCTGGATCCTTCTCTGTGCATCAACCCCGTTCTACACAGGTGCAGTGGAGCTGAGAAAGCCAACAACCCCTGCCTGTGAATAGACTTGGGTCCCTGCTGCTGGCTAGGCTCATGGGGAAACCATTCTCGTCACAGGCAAGTGAGAGGGCTGGGAATGCTCAGAGAGGGTGGTAACAGTTTTAGGAGTCTTCCCTGCATCACAGGAGTCCAAATCACATCTTCATGGTGGCATTGCAGCTTGGAGTCTCATTGTGCTTTTTGCTGGTAGTGGCCTCCAAAAGCTCCATTCAAGTGGAGCAATATTACAAATATACAAAAAAACCTTGAGACATAAATTCATAGAATCATAAAGATTGGAAAGTCCTCCAAGATAAAGTCTAATCTTTGACCAAATACCACTGTACCCACTAAGCAATATCATGAAATGTCACATCTACTTGTTTTTTGGACACTTCCAGGATGCAACCTGAACCTCCTCTGGCACAACTTGAGGCCATTACCCCTTGTTCTATTAGAAATCTTCAAAAGCATTAAAGGAAGCAGGAAAATTGGTGAGTTCTGGGGGATTCTCCCTCACTGTACATTTATCTTTAGTTACATCTATACTGTGGTGGAAAATAACAGTGATGTGCTGAGTCTGCATCACCACACGATGGCATGCAATCTCTTTGGCAGATGCTGGAAACTGTGTGCTGCAGCACAGGCACTGGATCGGGTGGTCCAGGAGCCCAGAGCATTTGTTTGTGTCTTGAAAAGCAAGGGTGAGCTGCTTTTCCAACTAGAACTGCAGTTCCACTCATGCAGGACTTCAGAATTATACAGAGACTCCACTTCTGGCTGGAAGAAGATATTGAAGACCACAGAAATATTGCTGAGCTGAAATGTTCTGGTGTATGTATTCCTTCAGACCTTTCCAGAACCTGCTCATCAATTACATGTTCAACACTATGGGAAGTACAAATACATTCATGGCAGTCCTGCATTCATTTGTTTTGGTTTCACTCCCCCATAATCCTGCTGATGCAGGAGAAAGTATTTTGAATGTATATAATATAGTGCTCTGTACAAAAGGTTTTTGGCTAGTTTGGTGCCACTGCAATGTTTATGTCAAATGAGAAGAGTCACTGCAGCACAAGCTGCTAAAGGATGTTGTAAAAGTTTTAATGCTGGAACTAGTGCTGATCTTTGACATCCGTTTACTGTGTGGGAAAATGATTTAGGGATAATCCTATCTACCATTTTATCTTGAAATGATGCAAAAAAACTTCATTCCATGTGCTTAGGACGAGAGTTGGCATTTCTTAAATGAGAAAGTGCAATTTCATCAATATAAAAACTTTCCATAGGAACATGTCAATTCAATTACGTTATCCTCAGAAAAAGCATACCAAAGCCAATGTTCTCAATTTCAGCTATTATTGGCAGTGTTCTTGGAATGGAACCCTGTGATTTTTTTCTATTCCAAAACGATTGGTTTCTAAATCACTTTCCTATAATGGTTAAGTTATAAATTTTAACAATGGCGTCTACTTGCCTTTCTAGGTAGGCAGGAATGAAAAAAAGGTGTGATTTTAAGGGTTTGATTCCTAATTTAAAAGGGAGAGAAAAGATTTTTTTTTCTTTTTCAGAAGAGGAAAATGTGTGATTTTGAAGGCAGTTTTCATTCTGAAACTGAAACTGTAATGAAAATTGCTTGGTGAAGATTGGGTATGTATTACAGGGCCTGAGAGAGCAAACCACTCTGCTTTCCCAAACTCCACAGCAGCAGAATGAGGCACAGCAAGTTTCAGGACTGCCTCAGCAGATCTGGAAAGTTGGAAAGGCCTCGTTTTTCCAACTAGGTAACCATGGTGGATGTTTAGCAGAGTTGTTCTTATCTTTGCTAGGAAGCATCTGCTTAACTGCTATTTTAGTTTTGCATTAGCCATGATCTTGAATCCAAGCTCAGCTGACCATCATCACCTACCTCCTTGCACTCTTCCAAAGCTTTGCATGAAAGAAATCCAGTTCAATATCCATGTATTTGCTGGCTTTCTATAGACGATGACTTGGAAGAAATTGCCTACAGGTAAATACACTGAAAGAAGCACTTAAAAAGCAGTTCAGCACAATTGCAGAACTTCTTCCAAGTGCATTTCTTCCTGCATGAAAAGCCTATGATGGATGGATTGCAGAAATGTCCATCAGATTATACTCTATATAATAATAACAGGATCAGTGGAGAGGTTTAGGTAGTGCTGATATTGCCCTGGAAAAAAATATAAAGCAAGTAACACATAGGAGCCCATTTCATCCCTAATTTTCATGATTCTATGGATTCTTACAAGTTTAAAGTGTAAGAATAACCATTCTGGGCCAAGCCAAACTCCTATTAACAATAGTTTTATCCAGTAAAATAAGTGGGGACTGTTCTTTACAGTCACATGGTGAATCCTTCTAACTCTCTGCTTTTCAAAAGCAGTGGCCATATCCAAACTTTGGAATATCAAGTGCAGTCCCTGGTCTGTGGTAAGCATATTTCTAGTAGGAAGAAATAGCAAATGCTTGGGAAGATAAAATGAGAGGAAATACAGAGGACATTTCCCCTGTTGAACTCACCAAGGATCTGCGATCTCTGGTTTAGAGATGTAAGGAACAAGATGGATTTGGTATCTGCTTTATGATTATGAGTCCTAAACAGATCTGCAGAAACTGATGATTGTTAAATTAAATGCTGAGTCTTTAACAACAAACTTTTTGTCAGGATTAAAAGACTATTTTCGTGTTTACTGAGACCTATTGTTTGGGTGTTACTTTTGCCACTCTTCCTTCTAGAGTCTCTGACCACATCTGCGTCTGATGTAATCCAAATATTTTCCTTGGCAGAACTGCTGCTCTCCCTTAGATGTGGGTACCTATACAAGAGTTAGATTAATGTAGCTGAATTCTACTTTTTGATACAGACAACTGGCTCATTTTCCGTTTGAGCAGAGAGGAAATGCAGAAAGGAAGTTGCTTTTTTTACAAGAATTGTTTTCGGCAAGGATGGAAGACATCTGAGAATCTCGGTCTGAAGTTCTTCAGGCTCAGCTGCTACTTTTTCAAATAGAAGTGCCTGAACCAGCTAGCTATTAACTAAAAACATCTGCAGGAAGCCTCTCCTACTTCCTACTAGTTAAGATTGTGAAGACAAGCCCACAAAATTTATGGGAACAGAGGGAGAACAAGAAATGAAAATTTGGTCATGAGGCATGATCAGGGTCTGTTCCCTGTGCCCAGGCTCTTTTATTAAAATCTGGAATAAAATACATGGTGCTCCTTGAGGTTCATGAGCGCAGTTAACAGAGGCAGCAGCCAGCAGATGTAGCCTCTTGTGCAGCAGCCTCTGATTTATTTCTGCTTTGGGGGCTCTTTGTGTTGACAGGGGCACAGGAACTCTCTGAGTGTATCTGCTGCTGCCAGGTAGGAACAAGGTGAAGGGAACCACGAGGCTCTGGGACTGAGGGAGATCTAGAGTAGAGAACTGCTCTTGATCCTGAGAGCTTGGAGGCTTTGGTTCAGCTGCCACTGAACAAGGAGGATCAAACTGCTATTTTCTCTAGGAAGTGCACAGAGATTCACGTGTAGAAACCTTCTTCCTCACCATAGGAAGCATCAGGGTGGGAACCATGAAACGTAGTCATGCAAAATATCTTGATTATCTTGTGCTTTCTGATAAACAGCTCTTGACCCTTAGAGAACCATGAGCACAGATCACTATAGACATATATGTCTCTCTGCACTGTAACTATTTGAATTTTAACCTTTCTTTTAATATCTTCTTATAACAAATGTACAGTTCCTGATTTGCTCTCTTTATTTCTAGGTGACCATCAAATGTTCAAATACTCTGGTCGTGAGTGAGAAGGAACATTATGAATGTCTACAAAAGTGATATTGCTGACTTTAGCAGATGTGTATGTTTTGTAGCTGGTCCAGAGATAGTATTTCTTATATTCAGGAGGACTCAGTTCATACCAGGAATTAATGATGCTATTGTACATTTTATAATACTTTACATAATTAAACATGACGATGCCATTTGATAGGGACAATTAAGCTCATATTTGTGAGCAAAGTGTAATTAACAGTATAGACACTGTGTCATTTTTGGAGTTTGCTTTCAGTGAGTCTAATTACTTCACATAGCTAAAACTCAATTGAAAGTTTATCTTTAATTTAGTTCTATCCTTTCCAATTAAACTTTTTAAGACAGCCAGATTAGAAGCAGAATGTTCAAACATGATGACAACCAGAATGCATACCCCAAAGCTCCCAATTTTTAGGCTATTTCAATAACAGCTTCTGTAACAAAATTGTTCTCCTTGTTGAAAGTGCATTTTATTACTTTGTAGATAAACACTCGTCTCTGAAAGATCCTGGGGAAATGTACTTCCTGATTCATATTCTATGTTCCTGACTTCTTTGTACAACTAAATGATTCTTCAAAACTACTGAAAGATTTAGTTCAAAGTGTGCATCAAACTTTTTACTTTATATTTTACAAATCAAGGATACTATCTACAGCTGAAATGATAACTCATGCAGTAAGCCTTAGGATATTTTACAGCTGCATCTGGAGTGCTAAATACGTAGTACAAGGGACTGGGCATTGGAACTTGATTGTTGAACA
The DNA here is from genome assembly GCA_013390025.1 of Pitta sordida. Lineage (NCBI taxonomy): Eukaryota > Metazoa > Chordata > Aves > Passeriformes > Pittidae > Pitta > Pitta sordida. The sequence continues at coordinate 172,697 of WEKX01010305.1, forward strand.
ATCTTAACGGGCATGCCTAATATTTTCCCATGTGATTCTTATACAATGTTAAGTTGTTCTGTGCATCATCCATAGTAAGAAATTCGTGTGCATCTACACATTTTTTTTTTATTAAATGAGAATTTAATAGCATGCCTATGGTCATACTGGGCTGGTTAAGGCAATATTACTAATTAGTTCAGCAGTACAGATGTCAGCAGACTCTTACAACAGTGAATCATGGAATCACAGAATATTCTGAGTTGGAAGAGACCCACAAGGATCATTGAGTCCAACTCCTAAGTGAATGCCCATACAAGGATTTAACCCACAACCCTGGTGCCATGAACACTATGTTTTATCTATCTGTGCTAATCTCAGGGTCATGTCANGGCACACTGCTGGCTCATATTAAGTTTTCAGTCAACCAGTACTCCCAAATCCCTCTCCACTTCACCATTTTCCAGCAACTCATCCCCCAGTGGATAGCGATGAGCTTTGTTACACAATCAGCTGATGCCATAGAGTTTGACAGGTTGAAATAAAAGGCTGTTCTACGAAATGTAAAGCCATTGAATCCACTCTGCCACGACTTTTAGTCTCAGTATTTCTGAGTTCAGGCATAGCTAGGAATGGCATTAAAAATAATTAACTGTTGTTCTTTTATCTTACACAATATTATTGAAAAATACAGACTGGAGTTTTTCCAATTATATCAGTTGTAAACAGAGACTCAGACAGTTAGAATATTGCCTCTCCACCCACTGCTCCAAACAGTGCTCATAAGAGTCTGCTAATCTAATGAAGGTATTTTCAATATAAACATCTATATCTGAATTGTTTTTCTGGGCTTTCTTTATAGACAATAGAGAAAGGCAAGTACTTTTAATCTCCCTCCTTCTGATGAGAAAGCTCAGATGAATCACAGGCCAGTAAGTGCATATTTATGAGAAAACCCAGAAATATTAACAGAGAAAAAAATAAGCTTGAACTGCTTCCCGGATGTTATTTAGAACACCTCTCTGCTCAAAGTAAGAGCAACTGCAGTGTTATATCTGCTTGCCAAGGGCTGTCTATGAACTCCTTTTTGCTGGCCCGGGATTGATTAGCTCAGACATGGATGCTCATATTGCCTATGGCCTCATACAGACAGGAACTCTTTCTCCTTTAGCTTGGTTTTTGTGTGTGTGTGTGTTTGATGAATGTTCAGATGGCATAGTCTTCTCGCATCTGCCAGGAACATCTGGAGCACAATTAAAAGTAGAAGAAAAACTGTGATGCTTAATAACGAAAAGCTATGTGTCAGCCCACCAGAAACATGCACAAAGTTGAACTAGTTCCAAAATAATTTACCAAAGAAACACCTTTCTCTAGTGAATGCACATCCAGACCTTTTTAAATGCACTTGGAATGGGAATTGAAATGATTTATGGGCACAATTTTGTTTGAAATTTAAACTAAATTTAAACAGTTTGAAGTGTAGTGCCTAATTGTCCTAGAGTGACTCAGTTGTGTGTATATATTCCATATCTTTGTGCTTTGCTTCGGCCTGGGAGGGAATTTTATTGTGGATACTCGTCCTTAGTGTCCAAGGTCATTCTCTCTCTGTCTATCTGGAAGAGGAAAAACAACCAGAAGAGGCAGTTGGAGGGGAAAAAAAAATATTTTTGCAGTAGCACACAGGTCACAGCTGCAGAGGTTTGGGCTCATTACTTGCCCTACCACAGCTGCAGTACATAAGACCGGAGAAGGGCACCTTGGGTGGGAGTGTTTCAGTCATGGGAGGGTTTTGTGTGATCTTGGACATTTCCTTACTGTACTCCAGCCACTAGAAGGGAGAGAGGGGGCCTGCAATTTCTTCCATACACTTCCTCCCCTGGGGGTTCTTCCTGCCTATCTCCTGCTTTTGCCTCGAGGGTTTCCAGTCATCGGGACCTGGCTTCAGCTGCTCTCTGGGCACCTGAGAAGTTTCCTCTGGGACTGTCTGGTAGGATTTGGCTGATTTCTGCAGGACTTTTTCACATCACAGGACTGTGGGATGTATCAGGTTTTTTCTCTTGTTGTATCTTGACTTGTGTGTTTACTAAAGTAAATAGTTTGTTTTCCACACTTTCCTTTGTTTTATTTTCTGAACCTGGTGAGGAGGAAGGGTGTTTTGTTTTCGGTTGCTCCTTTTTTGGCTAAGCCCCAATTTGCCTCAAACCCCAACACTAAGTTTAGCTACTTATGTAGAGGTGTATACCTGGAGAGCCTGTATCTTAGCTGTGCTGAATCAGCAGAATTGAGAGAGATTTAGGTACCCAGTGACTGGGGCTGTGGTATAGATGTCTAGGCACACGTCTTATACACCTTGTCTGTCCCCATCTGTTATTCTAGAAGGAGAAGTCTTTCCTGTAGGTCTGTCTTGTTCCACGTATGGCAACTATGCCCTGGCTTATGTCTTTCATGTTCTTCCATGATGCTGACTTAAAGGCTACCTAAGGTGTCTTAAGATTAAATTGTGTGCATTTCCACCTACCCGCCAGGCTTTTTTAGCTAGCATCTCTCACAAGTACTATCCTTTCTCTGAAAATTGGAAATTGCTCCTGAAAAATGCGCCCTCTGGAATATTCATAGTTCTCATACAAGCTGCAGGAAAGTGCACAGAACATAAAAGTTTCCCTCCTGAGACCGATACAGCTAAGCAGGTTGTCATAATGGTGCAGCTGAAGTCCTTTGGGAGCTTCTACTATTCCCTGGGAATTTAAAAAAAAACAAATGAAAGGCTTAGTGAAAGCATCTGTGTGATGAGATACTGCCACAGACGTACTGGTTAATTTTAGTCCAGTTGCTTTTTTACTTCGTGTCTTCATTTGCCTGTAAATTAAATTGAGATGATACAATTTCTAAAGGCTTTGACATTCTTGAATGGCAGTGGTGTGTAAGAGCTGAGAAAACTTTAATGCTCAAAATAACAAATAAAAATTTTAATTCAAACTGCTGCTGGATCTATTGAGCCCTTGAGAAAGAGATTCTGGGAAGTGAAAGGAAACTATTCTACAAGAGCTTTAGGAAAAATAATTAGAGAATCATCAAACAAGCAGGAGAGCAGAGGCAATTAGATTATTCCAAGTAAATAATTCACACAGTTAAGTAAAAAAAATTAAAGTCATCATTTAGCTCAAAATTTTGTTTGAATTTTGTCTGATAAACTTATGGTGTGGAGCTTTGGTAACTAAGTACAAGTCCTTCCTGACTGTAGGGGTTTTCTGATAGGATGGGTTAGTATTTATTTAATTAAATGCTATTAAATAATTATTATAAGTCTGAGATTCTACATAACAAAATGCAATGAATAAAAGTAGCAAGATGCACCAGCAAAATGTTTAAAACTTTCTTACATCAGGACCTCCAGCACATTCAAATATACAAAGTACTGAGTCAGTTTTGAAGACCTGATTCTTTTCCATGAAATTCAGAAATAATTCTACTGATATTAGTGGAATGAAGTGATGCTCCATTCTCACCAGATGAGATATAGGGCCAGATATTTATAAACAAAACATTTGTTTTCCACTTTCTTCAGTCCTGTAATTTAATCTGTCAACTCTCTGAATGGACATGCCCAGAAGATGGTGATTAGTGGAACAAAGTCTAGTTGAGGACTAACAACTAGACTTTGCTCTATTTTCAGAACACATATAATTTTAAACATATAAAGAATCCTACTGAAATCAGTCAATATTCCTCAGTATTTAAAATTATAAATGTTTAAGTGTTTTGGATGCAAGAGCGATTCCAGATAATGGTCAGATGCACAGTTGAAGTCATTGAACAGGATATGGAAAAAATGCCTAATTAATGTATTGTGGAAGAGAATGTACTTGAATATCTGAACAAGGAAAGAAAATTTCATGACTGCCACAGAATTTGAGGCTGCTTATGAAATTCTAAAATAGAGTGTATTTGAGACACAGTAATTTTCTTTTTTTAACTCGATAACAGGAACTGAGTTTTGCTGAAAACAAGTCAGCTACTGGCATGCTTCTTCAGCAATTTATCATAGCTTTTCAACTTTATTTTCTTCTACAACATGGCATACAAAAAGAGAGCAGGTTCATTTATTGACTTCCATTACTTCCCAGAGACTCCAAGGTAAGTGCGAGATTTTGAGCAGGGGGCAAAACTATGAGCATATGGGACTGGCATAGATCACAACTGGACTAAAGAGTATGTCTATATCAGAAAATTAAAAGGCTTCAGTGCACAATCCTGTCCCATGGAGTGGGATGGTCTCTACTACTGAAAATTTCAAATGGTCCCTAGCCTGGGCCAAAACAAGTACCCTCCAAAATTAATCTTAGTTACAGATTAATAACTGGACTGATCTGCTATCACTCTTTAGAGGACAACATGGAAATGACCACGTGACTGTGGAAGTAGGATAATGTAGCAGTGTTTTGGTATTTAACAGTATTTAATATTACAAGGAAGGAGTGTCCTGTTGTCATCATAAATGGTTTATCAGGGCTTGAGTGAGTATCAAGGAATATGACTGATATAAAATGAAGCACACACCAGAACTACTAAGTGCTGTTAGTCTCATTGAGCTCCAGGACACAGTTCATTTAAATTGGATGGTCTGAGGTTACATTGGTTACGTGGTGTCTAGCACTAGCTGAAATTCCCTAGTTCAGCTCCCATTCAGGACTCTGGTCTGCCATAGGTCCATAGGACCTGGAAGGGTATTTTATTTCTGTAGTCAGTGTAAAGGGGCACATCCAGAGGGCAGTTCATCCCTTCCTCATGCAGATGGAGTGACTTGTCTTCTGAGATGTCCCTAAGCTTTCTACTGACGAAGACTGAAAGGATTTTTAGGCAGCAATACCTGGTTCCTACATACGTACCAGCAAATCCTGGTTCCAGTGGCTGCAGGTGGGTTAGAGACTTGTCTGAAATGTCCACACACCAACACATGAGGGCAGGAGAACAAAGTCAGATTTTGTTTTCCTATGTCTCCTTCCACACATCTGGCAGACCTGTGAAATGTCTTGGATACCCATCATTCTCAACAGCGGCAGACAGTCATGTTTAAGCAACGGAGTGGAAATCTGTGCAGATTATAAAAGTTACTTAGACATTTCCAGTGCCAGTAGACACATGGACATAGATACCTCCATGGAAGGGCCAGTCTTCATTCCATAGAATCATGGAGTGATTAGGGTTAGAAGAGACTTTAAATATCATCCAGTTCCAACACCCCTACCATGGGTGGGAATGTCACCTTCTAGACAAGGTTACTCAGAGCCCCCTCTAGCCTGGTCTTGAACACCTCCATGGAGGCTGAATCCACAAACTCTCTGGGAAATCTGTTCCAGTGCCTCACCACCCTTATAGGAAAAGAATTTCCTCCACCCTTACAGCTCCAATGGTTAAAGCATGGTGCTAATAACACCAGGGTTATGGGTTTGATATGGGCCATTCACTTAAGTGTTGGACTCGATGATCCTTGTGCGTCCCTTCTAACTCAGAATATTCCATGATTCTATGTGCTTCATACTAAAGAAGGCCCACTCCATCTATGATCTGCTTTTTCCTTCATCTGTGAATTCTCCAAAATGAACACCTGCCTTTCCGCTGAAAACAGGAATGGTTGGACTTAGTTGCATTATTTCCACAAATCCTCAAGAAGGCCTCCTTCATCTCTGTATTCAAGTCCTCGTGGCAGGTAATTGATTTTTAGTATTTCCTGCAGGAATATTTCTAAGGCAGTGGTTTGTTTTAGAGCTCCTGTGATATTCAGGAGAAAACAGTTACTGCAAGTCTCTAGGAATCTCAGACTACCTGGAGTTATGCAGTTTTTCCAGCTGTTCATCCTTTCTGGGGACTAGAAACTTTGAAGTTACATGGCAGTGTTTCTATGGTTACTGGGTTGATGTTTCATTCCTTAATTCCAGGTATGTGTACCAATCATCTGTCTGTTACTGGTTGTGCATCTGATAATACCTATTTTCAGTTGCTCAATTGAAGCAACACAAAATTTTCTATGCCAATTTCTTCTTTAGAATTATGACATTGCATTCTGTAAATGGAACTAGGTCATGGAGCTTGTCAATATTTAAGCATGTTAAGACATGAAGGGATTAAAGTATTAAACACATGCCTTACAAGCAAGAACACAATGAATTATAATAAACACTTTTTAACCTATAAAATGCAAGTAGATTTCAAGAAAAACAGTTATTTTTCTTTTTCCAGAAGGTGGCTAGGTGAATTGAAACAGTAAATATTTACTTGAAAGAAAAGGATTGTTCAGCCTCAAGAAGTGAAGGCTCCAGGGAGACCTTAGAGGCCCTTTCATTACCTAAAAGAAAGCTGGAGAGAGACCTTTTACAAGGGCATGGAGTGATAGGACAATGGGGAATGGTTTTAAACTGACAGAGGGCAGGTTTAAATGAGATTAGGAAGGAATTCTTCACTATGAGGGTTATACCAGGGCAAGACACTGGCACAGGTTGCCCAGAGAAACTGTAGCTGCCCCATCCCTGGAAGTGTTTAAGGCTGGGCTGGATGAGGCTGTGAGCAACTTGGTCTGCTAGAAGGTGTCCCTGCCTATGACAGGAGGTTTGGAACCAGATGATCTTTGAACTCCCTTCCAACCCATCCTTTCTCTGATTCTAGGATTCATTTTCTTCGTCTGCACATGTGTCAACTGTTGTTGTACCTAAGATGGTACGTTTAGTCTGTTACTAAATGTGAGTGAATCCGTGGTTGATCCCTCCTCTTCCCATGTTAAATAAAATATTACCCTTCATTAAGGGTGAGGATCATCCCAGCTAAGTTCAGCTGCCTAAAACCACGCATCTACTCTAGTCTAAGCATAAAAGCTTTTAAAAACATTAGAATGGGTGTCTCCAAGAGGTGAGCTATCCCATGTTGAGCTGGAGAGTCAGAACTCCTGTCCAAACACACCTGTAAGTCGCCTCCTTTTCCTTATCAATTAGCCACAGCTTGCACCTCTTGCTGTCTATTAGTTTGATCTTGACTTGTGTGTGTTAGTATTGCTACTGTTCAAAGCCATATGCTACGATTCCCAACCTGATTGGATTAATTAATGATTAAAGCATCCTAATCCTACACGGTAATGCCAAAACCTTGGGATTTATGGGAGCTGAGACATTGTGCAGTGTAGGACAGGCTGGCAAATTCCCAAACAATTTCTGTAGCCATACAAGAGAAACCTCTCTAAGACCATGTGTTCCTATTATTCTCAGACAGTGAGACAGAAAGATGTTTCTTCTGTAGGCAGTGTTGACTTTGAGGAATTTGACAGAAATTCAAGAAGAGGTGTTAAGAATTAAATGTGCAGTGCCCAAAGGCAACAAGATTGATTTAAGATTTAGACAGGAGGCAAAAGCCTTTATAAGAAAAGGTTATGAATTCTTCTTTTATGAATAGCAAGGCATCAAGCCAAGTAAGATAGAAGTGTTTCTCTGCATTTCTTAGATGACTTTGCAGAATTCCTGATCCAGTAAATACATAGCCCAATACTTTGACCTTCCAGGTCCTTATCCACTGATCTCGGAAGCCAAATGTCTTTCCTCGTATTTCTGTAAGTTCAGACCATAAGTATGAAACATGTGCTGTTAAGACTTACATCAGGGTATTAAAATTGGAAGTAGAGACCCTGCTGACCAGACAGCTCTCAGGTAAGGTAGTTATTTTGATCTCATTTATTTAAATTATATCTAATAATCCAGTGCATTTTTGTGTTCATGGCAGGCTCCCACATGATGTAAGGTGATAGCAGTGTATATTTTCATGTAAGTTAGATTTTGTGTTCTGATTTAGAAGTGAGTTAAAAATTGTTGAGCAAGCCTGAACTGAAAATACAAGGATATTAATCTATTGTTGATCTCAAGGTCTTATGTCCTAAATGCTGTGATAACAAAATTTTATTCACCATACTTTCCCCATGACCCTTAAACATACATTGGAGCAGTTTTGTTATAGAAGAAGCTCCTTAAACCTGTCAACTTACAGGGATAGTAAGTATATAATTTTGTTCTAAATAAACTAATCTTTTGTGGTGCTCTATGAAGGGATCATATTGTCCAGTTCTTATCTCAAAGACCACTTATCAAGTTAAATTTATACGTATTAAGGTTTCACTAAGCTTACTAGAAAAGAGAAATGTGCAGGACTTGCAGAAAAAACACCCACTCAGACACTTGCACATGTGTCCATTTCTATAAACACAGGAAGATGCCTTTGAAGCATCCAGAGGGGAATTTCATTGGCCTCAGTTAGTGTGTTTAACTTGGACAGATGACAGCTATGGACTCTCATTTACTTGTCATTTCTCAATGAGTTGTGAGTCTTTGAAGTTCAGTTTTATGTTCCCTTTACTACACCACACCTGTCTGTGCTCATGGCTTCTGGCACCTTTTTAATGCTGAGGATAAGGTCAAAATAGAATCATTTAGGTTGGAAAAGACTTCTAAGATCGAGTCCAACCATAAACCAAACACTGCCAGGTCCACCACTAAACCAAATCCCTAAACAGCACATCTACACATTTTTTTGAACACTTCCAGAAACACTGATTCCATTGTTTGCCTGGACAGCCTGTTCCATGCCTGAGCACTCTTTCAGTGAAAAAAGTTCTTGACGGATTCTGCCGCTGTCAAATAACTTGGCACATGTGTAACAGACTTGTAAAGTGGAGGTGAAAATTAGTATATCTTTATTTGTACTCATAGTTAAACATAGTTGTTTGATTTATTTATCAAGTCAGCCTACTGCAGAATTTTCAGTTTGAACAATGATAATTTTAACATGTATACTATTTTAAATCTCATCCCTATAATGCCTAATTTTCTTGAAACTCACACTTCATGGAGAAGATATATTAACATTTTGGAAAAAACATTCAGTGAGGGGAGATGAAAGGTTTTAATTGCTCATACAGGTGTTATTTTTAATTTAACTTGTCTCTCACCCTTCCTCAGAAATCTCACTGTTTCTGCTGATCTGTTCCAGCAAAGCTGTCAGCAAATGTCAATCAGCTGCTAAATGGAAACAATGCACACTGTGAAAAAAACCTAAAGGAAAATGAGTGGGTGTAGAAGCCTGTGGAACAAAGGGTTAAAACACTATTATGCATCAAACACTGATGATGGTTGTGCAAACAGGCAAGTTAGAATAGGATCTGCTTGGAGAAAGGGCCATGCAGAGGTAGGGCAGTGCTTCTCTGGAAGTCACCTTCCCTGTTTTGGTCCCTTGAGACTGCACAACACAGAACAGCGCGTGTGCAGGAATGGGGTAAAGGAGAAGGCAAGACCAGGAGAGGGGGATCAAGACCAACAAAGACCTTGAAGCGCCCTCCACTATCCCCACCCTGACTGATTTCCAGAAAGGTTTAGAACAGGCTGTGCTTGATAATTCACTTGCATGAGAAGTGAGAAAACTAGCCCCAGAGCAGGGAAAGCTTGTCCTTATAAACGATGACCCACAGAGTTCAGGCGGTCCCCCCAGAACCGTGGACATCCAGTCAGAGTGATCAAACCTGGATCCAGAACTGATGTTCTCCTTTCCTCTTCTATTTGATCTCTCTTGCTCTCTCTTACTTCCCTCTTTTTATTTATTCTTTTTTTTTTAAATCTTACTCTGAGAAGGTAGGGACAAAATATACCAATTTACATGCTGAGTGTGTGATTTGCTACTAAAACTTTGTAGGTTCTTTCAGACCCTTCTGGCTTTTGCCATTCTTTTTGGATCGCAGCCATCTATGAATGTTGGGTGCTCCCCTCTGCTTAGGGCTGGGACATAACAGTGCAGGGTTCCAACCCCAGTCATTCAGGATATCCTTCATTTTAGTTTTAGATTTCCTCCAGGGTAACTGGGCTAATAATCCGCCTCTTGGAATCTGTTTTGATTGCACATCACAGGGTCATATGATGAACACTCTGATAAGCAATACCACTGCTACATTTTTCAAGCATTTTCTCTTGAGTGGAACTGATACTTTTGAAACCAAAAAAAGTGAATTGACTTAATGGTTTAAAAGATTAAAATGCATATTCTGACAAAAGCATAGGTTTGATTCGTTATTATTTGGTGTAAACAATTTTTTTTCCGGGAAAAGCTGAAACAGATCTGTGAATTGGTATTGTGATATTTGGGTTTGTTAGCAATAAAACCCCCCCAACAATAAAAATGTAAGAACTGAATGGAAGTTTTTATGTGGAAAAATCAATACATTGACAGAAGTTAAATTATAAGAGGTCTGATGAGAACACTTTCTTTGATTTGTGGCAGAAGTTTCATTTGTACTTAGCACGACTTTGGATTTTATCGGTTTGGAGACATATGAAAGAAATTTCAAATAAATATAAAATAGAACTGTTTCATATTAGACAATAAATCAAGTGTTTGACTTTTTCAAGGAGTACCCATTCACCCCAAGGGGCTCAGAGAAACCATGTCATCCTGAACCACCTTCAGGACCACTCAGGGCCATGGCCAGGTAAATACTCATGTGGTTTCCAGAAGAAATCCAGATGTCTCCTCCTTCCAAAGCACTTAATTTGTTACTCTGCAGACATTTTCCTGGTGTCCTTGGTCAGGTACTGAAGCAGGAGATGAGGAACAGATGGCAGCTGGAGGCTTCTGGCCTGAGAGAGGGTTACACTTGTACCTGCAAGGAGGAATGAAGCCTGTAACATCTAACCGATTTTTGCAGTTCAGTGAGGGTGCAATACTTCCACTCGAATGCATTTTCCTCTGGACTGCTACTTACCTTACTTATGAACTTCATTAGGTAAAAGCTAAAAGTCTCCTGTAGGAGAACTTTCAGAACTGACAGTTACTGTAATGGGAAAATTCATAGCTCAGTAACACTTCAAAAATTGCTCACTTAGAGAACAACAAAATTAATATATATTAAAGATGATTATATTATATATATTCATATTTCATTATTATTTATGTAACATTATATTCTTTATATAATACAATAGTATTCATATTCATGTTATATATAATGTATTATATAGTATTAAATATTATTATATTACATATTATGATTCTTAATATATGGATATATCTTTTAAATGTCCTTAATGAATCTTTACACAGCAATTACAAACAAGTGAGTTAATTTAAAACGCATTATTTATATGCATAATAGCTTAGAATTAATATATCCCAAACAGACAGATGAAATCAATGTGAATGGACTGGAGGGTAGGCCCTATGAGGAGCGACTACAGGAGCTGGGACTGTTCAGTCTGGAAAAGAGGAGGCTCAGAGGGGACCTCATTGCTGTTTACAACTACCTGCGGGGAGGTTGCAGCCAGATGGGTGTGGACCTCTTCTTCCAGGCTGACGACACCAGAACGAGAGGGCACGGCCTCAAGCTACGCCAGGGGAGGTTCAATCTTAACATTAGGAAGCGGTTCTTCACAGAGAGAGTAATCGCATACTGGAATGGGCTGCCCGGGGAGGTGGTGGAGTCACCGTCCCTGGAGGTGTTTAAGAGAAGACTGGACGAGGAGCTTAGTGACATGGTCTAGCAGGGAGGTGTAGGGCTGGATGACGTTGGGCCCCTTCCGGCTCGGAGTGGCCTGCTAGACTGTGAGGGACCTAGGCTGGTGTTATGCCCTGTGATGTGCTCTCGGTCTCCCTACGGGTATTAGATGGTGAGTTGGACTAGATGATCCTTGTGGGTCCCTTCCAGCTCATAATATTCTGTGTGATTCTGTGTGAAGCAATATATCCAACAAGTCTCATGTTATGTAATACCATTTCTGGCAGAAGTCTGTGTCGAAACCACCTTATAATAATTTTTCTGTGCTGTGATATCTCTTAGCAAGTCTTTGTTCTAAAATCCTACAGCAATACTGAAAATGAGAACGCTCTGCTAACATGAAATCAATGTGTTGCTTAATGGCTCATATGAACATCTCCATCAGGAAGTAGTGGAGCTGTAGTACTTCCCATAATTGTTATATATAGATATTTTCTACGCTAAGTATTGTGTGTGCCCCCATTAGACTGGAAGCATTCCCTGCTTCCAAAAGCAGGGCTGCAGATCTGAAATGCAAACCCTGCATAAAACCTATCAGCTGAAATCCGGTTGAATAACAAAGATCAAAATTCATTTTCATTCAGACAAGCTCTGAATTTCTGCTTAACTGAGGAGAAAGACTTGTGTAATTTTTATTTATTTCGGATGGAATCCTTTGATCCAACACCTCCCTGACATCTGCTCCAATGTCTACTGTAATATGAAAGTTGAGAGCACTTTTATTCTGGTTTGTGTGCCCTTTGAAGCCATCCATTGAAGTTCTGATGTCATCACTGAATTGGACAGAGGAGAATCATATTAGACTTTTGTTGGGGCACAGAGTGAATTGACATAAATATGAGTTATCTGTTAATATTGTTGTTATCACTGCCTGGCCTGATGACTGTGACTCATATCTCTAATGCTGGCCTATATATTCCATCGAAAGAACTATGTCTTGCCCCTTTGGACAATACGAGTTGTAATAATGTCTTTGAGTCAACTAATTCATTTTTATTACTGTTTTTATTTTCTTGGTGCTGATATTTCTGAAGCATTTCTTTGACTGGAGAAATGATTTGGAATTTATTTACTTTTTTTTTTAAATTGAAAATTATACTGTGACTCCAAATTCAAATTGAATTGACAAAATTTAAGAGTTTCTCTACGTTAGAATAGCTCTTTATGACTATTTGTATAAAGATAAAATATAAATATCTTTTATTAGAGTTAATTAATAATTTTATTTCAAAAATCCATCATCATTACAAATACTTACATTCTTTTTTTTCTTTCCTGCTGTAGAATGAATTGCAGAGTTTTAAATTATTTTACAGGGCAGCCACTGCTTTGGGTGTATATAACTGTTTCTAAAAGTCTTCACAATTTTCCACTTCTAGTAACTAAAAAATAATCAGAAAATGGAAATGCTTCTTTAAAGACATTTTCTTAATTTTTACAAGCCTATTGCTTACTTTATTTTTCAGTTCAGTATAGAAACTGAGTTTGTTTTCCTCCAAATCTTTTATATTAGAACTATGGCTGTACATCCTGAAATAGATCTTATTTCTTCCTTCTGGTTTATTGTGGGGTTTTTTGCATTACTATTGACTGAGAGCTGCTGAGACCACAACCCTACACTGCCAGATGCTTGAAGTAAAGCAACTATCATCCTAAAAATCTTTTAATCTAAATCACTCAGCCAAACAAAGCATGAGAAGAAATGTCTGATCTTTGTTTTATTGCTCAGGTACTGAGACACATTGGAGATTAATGTCGATGTTCATATTGTAGTGGTAGGAAGATGAATACTTCCCTCTCATGGCTGCAAGGCTCCCAGGGCATGGAGGACAGATTAGCCCTGGATAACCAGGAGCTCCCTAGAGGTGTTTAAGAAAAGGTTGGATGATGTACTTGGTGGCATGACCTAGATATTAGGGTAGTGTGTTATAGGTAGGATGGTGTGTTGGTAGCAGGATGGCAACAGGTTAGGTAACAGGTTTGGCTAGGTTAGGTGATAGGTTGGACTTGATGACCTCTATGGGCTTTTCCAACCTTACTGATTCTGTGAATGAATCGTGGCCCCAAAAGTTCTGTACCAAGGTGGTTGCTTTGCTTGCCCCTGCTATTATGATAGTCTGAAACGTGGCAGTGAGAAAGAAACCAGAATTCTCTGTGGTAAACTTTTGCATAATCACATATTTTATGTATTTCCCTTGTATCAGAATGTAATGAAACAGATTTACTACTGCTTTCAGTTATTACCTTCACAAGTTACAAGGTGTCTATAACACATCAGGGTTACATAATGATCTTTGAAATTCTCAGAAAATGTCACTGTTTTTCTGTTTTTCCTCCCTAGAACCTCTGATTATTCCAAAAAAAAGATTCTCATGGACTGACACTTTCCTCTGTCAAAATATATATCTACAGGAAAGCGGGGTGTCTGTGGCAAGCAGCTGTGCTCTAAAGAAGTGCTGGGAAGTTAAGAAAAAGAGTAGTGTTTTTCTGGAGGGGTCTTTGAATACTAATGGGATATGGCTCTACCAAGTAGAATCCATTGGCATTCACATTGCCCATCTCTGAGAAGGGGTCAGGTGCAGCTGTCAGCGCTGTGACCATGCGACTTCTTCCAGTGTGAGGAAGGGGCATCTGCTAGATTAGGCCAGATAAGAGGCTGAGCAGTAAAGCTCCTGTGAGTGAGAAAGCTGTTAACCCTCTGGGAGCAGGGTTGGGTAGCAGCAGCTTACCATCTGGGAGCTCAGGCAGTATATAGTTATCTGCACTTGCAGTGAAGTTCTTGGCACAGCTTTGGGTGAACTGTCTCAGAGAGGGGCAGCATTCCAGCTGTGGCATCCTGAAACTTAGTGAGGATAATTAAGTCTTGTTCTCACCAGGCTTAAAAAAAACCCATTCAAGCTCTCTATAGCTTAACTTCATTTTGTGTTTTGAGTATTTCTAATTTATTTTGCAGCTTTTCCTTGCAGCCTTGCCTCAAGCTGCATGATTTGATTTTCTTGTGCTATCCACCAGGCATGTGAACTCACGTGGCATTACAAATGGGATAGAGGGATATATCTGCATGGAGCTTACAGCTTTGATAGTATCTGGGTTTGCTGCTTTTTATTCCCTTTGAGTGCTCACATGTAAGATTTGCTGAGCAGGAAGGAAAGGAGGTAATTGATCACATTGCACACATACTGCCTTTCCCCATTGCTGTGAGTACTTCCCTAGCATTGCTAAGAGCAGATGGGAGATTGAAGAATGTAGCAGTTTTGGAAATGAGTTTTTTTCTTGACCAAATTAGTGATGGAGATTGCATTTCCTTGAGGCCTTAATGTTCTCATGATCCCACAAGAAGATAATACATAACCTGTTTTGTGGGGTTAGGAATTAATAAGTTGCATACTAGGCAGTTCTGCTGACTGTGTAGACAATGAATTTGGAGGCACTTCTGGAGAGCATCTTCTGGAGCTTCTAAGACTAAGAACAACTCCCTTGAAAGAGGCGTTCTCAGGCATGTTCAGGCAGGCATGCTGGTCTACAGCTAAGGACAGAGATGTCCATACGTACTGAAACAGGTGGAAGATGGAGTGAGACTGGATGTGGTACCCCTTTTGCTCATTCTTGCTCTGGAAACCTGGTCCTGGAGGTGGGAGACACATTTCTGTTGTTGTAAGAGATTTGGGGTTGGTCAGCCTGGAGAAGAGAAGGCTCCAGGGAGACCTTCTAGCAGACTTACAGTAAAGAGGGCTTTTAAAAAGAAAGGGAGTTGTTTTACAAGGGTATGTAGTGATATGACAAGAGGGAATGGCTTTAAACTGGAAGTGACCAGATTCAAATTAGCTTTTAGGAAGAAATTCTTCCCTGTGAAGGTGGTGAGGTGCTGGCATAGGCTGTCCAGAGAAGCTGTGAATCTTAATTGTTCAAGGCTCCATACTTTCAGGTGTCCAAGGCGAGGTTGGATTGGGCTTTGAGCAAGCTGCTCTAGAGGAAAGTGTCCCTGCACACAGCAGGATGACTGGAACTAGATGATCTTTAAGGTCCCTTCCAACCTATTCTGTGAGTCTATGATACCAGGAAAATTATTCAAATGAGTTCAATAATTACATCTAGAAGGCAATATAATAGAGGGGCAGTGCCGGTTACACCACAAATCTGTCAGAAAAAAATGCAAAGAGGATTTTCTTCCTGCCTGTTTCAGAGGTGCAGAGCAGCTGAATGCCTCTTTCCTTGTCAGCAAGCGCCTCAGGAAGGCTTTTATTGGCTGGGAATGACAGCACCATGAAACTTTCTGTCACTCAGACAGACTCTGCAATGTTCCTTGTTCTTATCCAATGTATGGGAGAAACACAAACCTGGCAAATCAGGAGAGGAAGAGGCTTTCTGAAGCTTTTTCACTGTTTGAGAAGTGTGATCATAAACAGGCTGGATGGATCTGCTCTACAGATCTACCTTCAGCTCAGGCCCAGGGAGACCCTCTGTCTGAAGGATTGGTGGGTTCAAACTCAGATTTAAAGCCATGTGGCTTGCTGAGTTGATCCAGAAGCCCTCTCCCAAGACTAGAAGAAAAGCTGGAAAGGAAGCTGGTTTTGTCATGATGTCTTGATCTGTGAGTCATAGAATCACAGAACCATTAAGGCTTGAAAAGATCTCCAAGATTATTGAGTCCCAACTTTGACCAATCACCGCTCTGTCAATTAGCACTGAGTGCCATATCCAGCTGTTTCTTGAACCGTTCCAGGGATAATGACTCCATTACTCCCCTGGGCAGCCTGTTCCAGTGCTTACCCAGCATTTCAGTGAAGAAATTCTTCCTGATATCCAATCTGAACCTCCCCTGGTGCTGCTTGAGGCTATTTCCTCTTGTCCTGTCACTAGTTACATGCGATAAGAGGCCAACTCCCACCTGACTACACCCTTCTTTCAGGGATTTGTAGAGAGTGAGAACTTCTCCCCTGAGACTCCTTTTCTCCAGGCCAAACACCCCCTGCTCCCTCAGCCTCTCCTCGTTACTCTCTAGATCTTTCACTAATTGTGTTGTGCTTCTTTGGACTCACTCCAGTCCCCCGAAGACTGAAATGGGGTCCAGCACTGGATGCAGGACTCAAGGTGTGGCCTCACCAGTGCCCAGCACAGGGGGACAGTCACTGCCCTGGTCCTGCTGGCCACACTATTGCTGACACAAGCCAGGTGCTGTTGGCCTTCTTGGCCACCTGGGCACACACTGGCTCCTGTTCAGCTTCTTTTAACCAACACCCCCAGGGCCTTGTCTGCTGTGCAGCTTTCCAGGCACTTTTCCTCCAGCCTGTAGCTCTGTGGGGATTTGTTGTGACTGAAGTGCAGGATGTGACAGACCACCTTACTGAACCTCACACATGTGGCCTTGGCTCATCCATCCAATCGGTCTCAATGTGAAATACATTCAGCTTAGGGGAGACCACAGAGGGACAGAAGGGATACTTCAGGCACTGAAATACGGATTTTAAAGCGTGTTTTTGTACATGAAGATGTCAGCTGGAGGTCTTGAAAGCCGTAGAGCACATTCTTCACAGGTTTTGTGGGTGGAACTTTTTTGCATAATTATAGATATCTCTGTCTGACTAAATGCTTGTCAATGACAACAGGACAAAAACTGGTGTTTTTAGAAAAAGTTTTGTCTGATTGCTAAGTAGATGAGGTGAGAAACAGTTTATGTGTATCATTCACTTATTATGCCCCTGTCTCTCAGCTGACTATGAAGAGAGCTTTCGTGACTAGGCAATGTTTAGGGACTTCTAATGTAGTTTCAGAAGTTATAGATCCCACATTAAGTAGTGAAATAACATCAGAAATTAGGCTCTTGGTGTGCTGAGGATGACCTTGGACTTTTTCTGAAGTGAGTGTGGAGTAACTGAGAAAGAGAACGGGCAAATAACCCAGCCTGGATGAATGATAAAATAAATGTAACTATCAAAGGACAGTGTTTTCTTCTACAGATCCTACCCATAGATGATCTCAATATACTTTCTGAGCTGTAGTGAGTGAGTCCTGACAAGTCCTACCTGCAGCTGGTGCTTACCAGGGCTCCCAGCTCTGTTGAGGCATGGAGAGGTACAGCAATTGCATTTCCATAATATCCAGGACAGGAATTTATCCCTTAATCTTTCTAAGAGCATCCTGGGTGACTTCTGCTGAGATCACGAGGAATTGGATGTTGTTGTAGATACAAATGAACTTCAGAGAGAGGGAATTAAAATCAGAGTCCCTCACTCCCTCTCCCATAGTTTTCTATATGAAAAATAGGAATAGTTTCGCTGTTTATAGATTTTAATATTTTGTGCATGCAGATCATAAATTCTTAAGAAAGAGTATTATCTCTTGCTACTTGTCTGTACAATAAGGGCTTAATCTCAGCAGGAGCCTGTGGGTTTGCAAGTAACTCAAATAATGTGTTATGTGATTTCCTTACTTATAAGGAAGCAACTCATCTGATTCTGTTCCAGAATTTAAAAAGACCGTGTACCCAATACTCTGCCCACCACAATAATGACAATAACAATTCCCCAACATACCATATAAAATAGTTAGATTTATGGGAGTGTCTGGTTGTTTTTTGGACTCAGTTCTCACAGATGTCTTGACAATAATTCAACTCCACTCTTCCCCTACCCCTGCCAAAACCTTAACAAACCTCACTGTTTTGGAGCTGCAAACAATTTCTTAGATATATAGTCCTGAAATAAGTGTTCCAGGCAGGGTGCTTTTTATGAAGTTAAGGAAAAAAAAAAGGTATAAACTCAGAGTTTCAGTACTGCTAGTTCACAGTGAAAGAGCATGTGTCTTTTAAAGTGGTAGAATATGTAATGCTAATTTAAAAGACACGGTGTCTGCATTGGGAGTTCAGGTTATGTGAAAGGTTGAAAAGAAGTTATTAAAAATCAAAAAGTTAAACATAATGTTAATCAATTTAAAGGGAGACATACGAATACAGATAGAAAAGATGACTTTAGAATGAAGTAGTAATTCTTTAAAATGGGACTAAAATTCTGTGCCTTAATGAAGTGCTGAAAAGAGCACTTCACAAGGAACTGATTCAGCCTTGGGCACCAAGAGATGAGCGAACAAAGGCTCAATGTCAAGGGCAATGCTACATTCAGTTCCCAGCAGAAACTGGTTGTAGCTTGCCCTCGGTCCTCCCACCATCTTAGATTTGATCTGCAGACTGATGGTGGCACCCTGTCCTCTGGGAGATGCTTCTCACCTCTTGCTGGGAGGATGGGAGGTGATGGGAATCAGCCCTGGTCTAGCTCCAAAGCCCAGCTGAAAACCTTGCACAGATCACAAGATTTACTATCAGAGTTGTGCTTTATGCTGGACAATATTTGGCTTGGTGAGCACTGGGGACATTTCACAAGCTGGGATTTACACCTCTATGGGTTGTGGAAGGTGAAAATGAATGATAAACTGATTGCAAATGATTACTGGAAGTCTCTCTTAGCCATTATTACATGTTTTGCTTTCAATGCTACTCTCCTCGAGGAAAGGATGCATTGGGAAGGATGTAGTGCAGATGTACTTGCAGCAGGGTGAAGCACAGCTCCATCACTCAGACAATGAATGAACTCTAGCAAGGGTGAGGAGCTGAAGTGCCTGGTCCTGAGGAGATGGATGCAATTCTGGGTACATTTTCAGTGTCTTGACTCTAAATGTGTGCAGAAATATTAAAGGCATTGGCTTTGGATGCAAAGAGCAAGGCAGGGCTGGGCATGTTTTTCCAAAGGTGCAGATCTGCGCCATTGGCACTGCTTTCAGTCCCATTCCTCTTGTAATCTTGGCAGACATGAGTTTTGATATCAGCAGAATCAAACATCTCCTCCTTTTAGCAAAGGAGGTGCCACTGGACTTCCTCAGCTCACAGTTTCTCGGTTCATTATTTCTGAAAATCTCAGCTTGGATTAAAGCAAAGTATACCACAGCTTAGCACAGAAACAACAAAGATTGGATCTTATGAAAGGCACATTTAGGAGGGAGGTAGACTCATGAGGGGCTTGGGGCCTGAAGTACATTTGCAAAATTGAGACTTGAGTGGATCAGCAGGAGGTGTTTTGTTCTTGTGTAAGCAGCTACCACATTATCTTAACCATAAATCTTGCCCTCTCAGTTTTGTAAACACTCAGCATGCAGCAGAATTTGCTTAATTTTCTCCTTCGATTACCTGTCTCTACTTAATAAGAACCCTGGAATTCCACAAACTAATGCAAATACATTAAAAAACTAATTAGGTGGAACTACTGTGCTTGGAAAAAATGGAGGCTGCCATATGGATATGGCATTGAATATCTACTTTGGTTTCTATTATGGTGATGGCTTTGTATTAGCAGCAGTCACAGACTGGCAGACAAGAAAGGATTGCAAATGAAGCTTGAATTGATGAAATAGTTAATCTGGAAATTAGGATTCTGTCTCTCTGCAATTGTCAGTCACACACAGTAAGTTTCCAGCTTTTGAAGTACATTTTGCAGATTTTCTGCTGTGCATAATTTAATACGGTTCTCTACGCACCTGCCTCCCAGCCTTGTCCTCCCCACAATGACTGACTAATGCTGAATCAAAGTGGGGAAGGAAAAAAAATCTCTGCTTCTAAAATGGGCTGAATTACCATCTGGATCAGAAAGGATTCCTCCTTAGTTGCCTTCCTGGATACAAATGGGCTGGCTCACTCTGTGCTTATGCCAGTTTTATTATGCTGGTTCAAACCACTGAGAAAATTAAAAGCGAGACATATTCTCAGCCGGTGTAAATCCATAGAATTCCAATGACTCTAATAAAATTATTGAGATTTACACTATAAGGCCAGAAAAGTTTATTCTATTCGTTGGGCCTGACAACACAGGCCATAGAATTTCATCCATGAATTCCTGTGCTGATTCCAATAGGTTATGGGTGAATAGGGCACATGATTCAATGAGCTCCTAAAGTCACAAAGAACTGCTCCCTGCCTGAACCATCAAGAATCAGGCCAAATCCCAGTGGAGGAAATGAACTTGAGGAGTTGTTTAGTAATTCTGTACTTGACTACATGACTGTGGGCGGTTCCCCAATCCCTGCTGTGCTTAAAACTCCCTGGGGTAACCACTGGGTTTGGAGATGGAGCTATGAAGTATCTTGTCTTTTTTTCTTGGGTTTCATGAAGTATTTAGCGACACCAAAGGGGTCTGACCTGGCTGCTGGACATACAGACGGTGTGACTGTATGGCAGACTCCCATCCCTGGCAGACTGGATAGGACTTTGAACAGACTGCTCTGGTAGGTGAAATCCCTGCCCAGGGCAGGGGGGCTGGAACTAGATGATCTTTAAGGTTCATTCCAACTCATATCATTCAATTTTTCTATGGTTCTATGCCAGACTGTTATGCTGGGATGTGGCTGATATTCTTGTTGACTGCATCTCTCCACTGCGTCCCTGGTGCCCAGTACAGCCATGCCTAGTGTGGTCTGTAGCTCAGTTTTTACTAGTTGTTCAGCTATTGCTGCTTTATTGTCTCAGTGACTCCTTAAACCCCAAGCTTAGGTGGGCCAGGATGTAGAGAGGGGGCTTGAGGCTCACACCTCTGTGGAGACCTCGCTGTTTCAGCTGCTGGTAAGGGCTTTAACTTTGCGTGATAAAATTACCACTGCCAGCTCAGGAGGATAAATCCAGCTCTATCACTTCATATTGGCTAATGCTCGGGGAGATTCAATGTGGCCGGTGCTCTTGTAGAAGTCTCATAAATAAGAGGCTAATGTGTATGTCTCCAACATTGATAGGTGGATAGCCATGGAGCTAACCAAGGATTGTTGGTAATAACACACTGAGAGAAAGAACAGGATGTGGCTAGAGAAAAGGCCATACAGAGGTAGTGCAGCACTTTTCTGGGCCAAATGTACTTGTTTTGGCTCCTGGAGATAAGCACAACACAGGGCAAGAGCAGGAATGTGGTTGAGAAGTGGGTATGGACTGTAGGAGGGATCAAGATTACTGAAAACCCCTGAAGCCCGCTGACCCATTTCCAGAAAGGTCTAAAAGAATGGAGTACACATGATAACATTTGCATAGAAAGCTGCCAGCAAACCCTCAACTTAGAGAAGCTGGCACTGACTCCATCATTGGAACGGCATATTGATTTTAGTGGAAATATGCCAACCTCCATTGCTCGGGATACAACTATAATCCGCCCCATCCTCTGTCTCCCAAGTGGTGCCACTTCACATCTGTTTTGTGCAGATGTAAAAACCAGGCAGATTGTGCAGGGCAGTGGAGAGCCAAGCTATTTATTTGTTATTTAATTCTGGTTTTGACTGGTAGAATTACAATAAAAGTGGTATCTCACCAAACAAATACAGATAATGCCTGTGCCAACAGGCAGGGCTGAATGACAGAAGAGCTGCTGGTGTAACCAGCATGTAGAGTGAGACCAGTCCTGACAAGGGTGACATGGATTGAATTGGCTGCTTTGCTCCAGCTTTGCCCTGAGCTACTCTTGCTTCCATCTGCTCTATGGGCACTGTCCTCAGGAACAGCTGATGCAGAAAACACCGGACACATTCATAAGTCCTAATTGCTGCAGATGAAGTGTCTGCCATTCTGGGCTGCTCCCTGGGCAGCTGGAAGGGGCAGCTGTGGATGGAGCCTGCTCACATGGCACTGCACGGTGAGACCCTCTGCTCCATCTGGTTTGGAAGGTGGGATCATCAATGCTTCAGTAGATGAGGAAACAGTTTCCTGGTTAACAAGTGAAGAAGATATGGATTCTACCTGATTTGCAGCAGAAATCTGAGCTAAGGCTGATACTTTCTTATGGAGACAAATTTTGTGGTTATAGCTGTTCCACTTTCAGACAGCGAGATACAAATTTATTTGCTTAGCAATTGATAACAATATCTTGTCAGTGGCTGAGCACTGGTCACATACAAACCAATTCAAATTTATCCTCTAAAATCCCACAGGTGGGGTTTATACCTGTATTGACTACTTCCCAGGTGAATATCCTAGCCTCAAGACTTGCTTTCTGCATGTCTGCATGTTCTAGATTTTGGGTGTTTCATGGTTTTTGTTGTTGGTTTGTTTGTTTGTTTGTTTTGATGGGTCTAGACGAAGAACAAAAATCAGATTTTATTTTCTGTGAATAAATTGAGTTCTTATACTTTTTGTCAGCCTTGCTTCTCAAGCAAGTTGAACGTGTTTGTACTCATAAAAGATGCAAAATTATAAAAATGACCTTGTGGTTAATATGACTGCATAGGTACTGAAAAATGTGAGTACCTGTTGTATCCCAGCCCTTTATTTCCTATCACTGCCTGTAAAATAGATGTTTATCCAGTTCTTGGAGCTGATGAAAGGTACCTTACCTGAGAACTTACATGTTGCTGTACTCTCGTGTAGGTCACAGCTGAATGGTGAGTACTGAGTCACTTTTGCACATGGATCTTTGTCACTTTTTTACAGACTCTGGGGTGCAATATAACCCCCTTGTATTCCAAGAGGAGGTAGTCAGAGACTTACTGAGTGGCTTGGACCCTCATAAGTCCATGGGACTGGATGGAATCCACCCGAGGGTCATGAAAGAACTAGCAGATGAACTCGCCAAGCCACTCTGCATAATCTACCAACAGTCCTGGCTTACCGGTGTTGTGCCACAAGACTGGAAATTGGCCAATGTGACACCCATCCACAAGAGGGGTAGGAAAGATGATCCTAACAACTATAGGCCAGTCAGCCTGACCTCAGTCCCATGCAAAGTCATGGAACAGATGGTCTTGAGTGCCATTACACAGCAGCTGCAGAACAACCACGACATTGGATCTAGTCAGCATGGATTTCGAAAAGGCAGGTCCTGCCTGACTAACCTGATCTCCTTTTACGATCCAGTGACTCGACTGGTCGATGACAAAAAGG
>WEKX01010305.1:196330-244035 GCA_013390025.1 Pitta sordida
TTGCAGCCAGATGGGGGTAGACCTCTTCTTCCAGGCTGACGACACCAGAACGAGAGGGCACAGCCTCAAGCTACGCCAGGGGAGGTTTAATCTCAATGTTAGGAAGCGGTTTTTCACGGAGAGAGTAATTGCATATTGGAATGGGCTGCCCAGGGAGGTGGTGGAGTCGCCATCCCTGGAAGTGTTTAAGAGAAGACTGGACGAGGAGCTTAGTGACATGGTCTAGCTGGTCTAGCTGGGGGGTGAGGGCTGGATGACCCTGGGCCCCCTCCGGCTCAGAGTGGCCTGCTAGACTGTGAGGCATCTAGGTTGTTATTATACTCTGGGATGTGCTCTTGGTCGCTGTACGGGTATTAGATGGTGAGTTGGACTAGATGATCCTTGTGGGTCCCTTCCAACTCATAATTTTCTGTGATTCTGTGACTGCTCGGAAGTGTCAGCTGCACTGATGGTTTCATGAATGAAAGATAACTCTTTGTTTCAGTTCCATGCAATTTCTGCTGAGTTTGAGTGTTTTCAACAGAAATAGATTTTTCTTTTATGTGGTCTTTCAAAATGATGCAGTTATTCCAAACACACCACGTGCAAAAAGCCCAGTAGAGAACATTGTGAACATTCCTTCATTGTTTTTTAGGCCTTGAACCAGAACTACATTTTAGTGAAAAGGTTGTTTGCAAATCTGTGCCTTCTGCAAATATGATGCTTGGCTATCAAATTTGACTGGACATGTCCTGTGAAAAACCTTCCATCAACAACAATTGTACTCGTATCCCAGTGGCTCCAACATTTCTTCATTGTTTCTCCCTGGGATGCAGTGACAGAATGTGTGTGTAGGGGTGGTTCAAAGCTGTAGCAGGGGAGGTGTACATTAGGACGTATTTGCTGTTTAAGAGTTGGACTCGATGATCCTTATGGGTCCCTTCCAAGTCAGAATATTCTGTGATTCTGATCAGAGCTGACTGTCAGAATATTTCACCTCCTTCAGCAGTTTGTCCCTTCCACCATAAATGTGAAGAGGTTCTTCCTCATGTTGAGGGAGAACTTGTGTTTCAGTTTACAGCCATTTTTCCTTGTCCTGTTGCTGAGCACTACTGAAAAGTATCCAGCACCCGCCTTTGAGATATTTTTATATATTGATCATCTTTCCACACCTTCAGGTTAGGGGCAGCCTTTGGAAAGGGATGATGTGACCACTCACAATCACAAAACTCTTGTCCAAACCCTTTGCAATCTTTATTCCCTATCTACCTTTTTCTAGCAGAGTTTTCTCCTGCTAGTGCAGCACTGAGGATCTTTTTCAGCACCAGCACACATCTAATGTGGGGGTAGGAAATCATTGTTCAGATTTGTTTACTCTTGCACCCTCTGGGTTTGACAATCTGCCAGGAAGCAGGTGCATCATTTGACAAATATCTTACTGTGGTGTCCGCCTCTTCTGTATATCCTCAGCTTGTAATTTTCAGTGGATTGATGTATGGCATCTAAAATACCGGAAATGCAGCTTCTTGACAATTCGATTTTTCAGCTACTAGAAGATAAAAAAAAAAAGAAAAAGTACTGAACAACGTTACTGGAGCAGATGGGGAATTTACCAGATGCATCTGTAAATCTGTAACTATAGGATGTTCCTGTGTAGTTATTTTACCCTTTAGTAACTGCATCAGTCATTAATGAAATCTTTGAACACAGGATCTGTAGAGAAAGCATATTGCTGAATAAGAGGTGATGAACGCTCTTGTACTCACAGAAGAAGATAGGTCTGCACATCAATGCCTTTTTCAATTTCCTATATGAAGGGGATGAAGAATTTGGTGGGCAGGGTTGGGGGAGGAGAATTTGGTGGATAGGGTGGAGGGAAAGTAAGCACAATGCTATTTTAAAGTAAAATTGTGAAGATGGGTCATTGTAGATGGAAATTCTGACTTCTCAATATCCCTCTTTTAAATTTATTTATTTATTTTTGCCTTTCTAAATTGGCCAAAAGGTTTTACTTTCCTTGGCTTCCATTACCCCATTCTCTTCATTCCATTCAATGTTTTTCTTTTGCGTATCACACAACTGCTTTTCTTCTCTTGCATGTTTTGTTTCTGCCTTACCTTCAGGAGGTTAGGAGAACCACATAGTGACCTTCCCATCCAGCTGGAGTTCACTGCTTCAGCTGCCTCTTTTCCCATCCATATCCAAATTGTTTTCCTTTGGGTAGTGGCTTCTTCACATGGGGACTCCTATTTCAGATCTTGTTGCTTTTTCTCTGTAATAGAACTACAAGGAATAGAAAATCAGTCCAAGGTATGAGCTAGGGCTTTGTACCACTGATTTTTCATGCTATGTAACTGTTATGGTATGGTTTAGGGGTTTTTCTGCTGCTCTGGTAGCGAGGGGGTTAACAGCTCAGCTCTTGCCTGAGCTGTCCGTGCTGCCATGGCCTTCAAAGTTAGAGATAAAGGCAGGCGTCTCTGCAGAATAACATACTTGGGAGAGAAGAAAAAAAAGTTCAGTAGTAAGATGTAGCGTGCCAGCTCAGAACCTGCGTCGGGAGGCTGAGAGATTTTGAAGGCCCCCAGGCCCACGAGAGAAGGGGTAGAGATGTTCTTCCAGGCATCCCGCTGCTGCTTGTGAATTGGACTGACCATGGTGAAAACCTATGGACCAAAGAGAGAGAACCAGGACCGCAAAATCCGTCTAAGCATTAAGACTGAAGATGGAGAGGTAACGCTGGACAAACTGCTGATGGTTTTGAAGCCCCGAAACAGAAGCCTAGAGCTANCTAGCATATGCCTAGGACAGTTTTATCCCATCTCAAGGTACCACTGATCAGACAAAGTCTTGGTGCGGCTGAGAGGAATTCACACTTTAGGAACAAACCCCCTTCTGGGCTACAGGTTTAAAACCAAATTGGGTTTGTGTCCTGCCTTTCTCTACAATCCTCCAAAGCTATCCCTGGATGCTTTGTCTCCTTGAGTGTTCCCCACGTATCCTCAAGCCAATGCCACAACTTGCAACACCTATCCTGAGTTTCACGCTACTAAAACAATAACCTCATGGGATGTTACAGCCCTCACATATTTTGAGTTGGAATATAAACAGTAAATAATAGGTGTATCTTCAAGCCATCTTAGGGGGCACAGACCCATGAAGTGTGCTTGTGGACAAGGTCAACTCTTTTGTCTCTTGGTTCATTTAGCAGCAGAACCACACTCCATCTCTGTAAGGCTTGTTCACTTTGTGACAGGGACCATTGATATTTTTGTGATTGTAGTGAATCTATGTAGTGGCTCTTCTACTTTATTGTCTTTTTTAAATTTTAATTTCTTTTTTCTTTCTCTTACTTGGATTGGAGTAATTAGCCTTAACTCCCACTGACATCAGCTGAACCTCAGTGCTCCAATGCCTTAGAGCACCTGTGCATCTGCCATTTCAACCCTAAGCAGCACCCAGGTAAAACGTAATCTTGACATTATACCAGTTGTTTGTAATCATTGAACAATGATGTTTTCCTATTTGAGGATGTGACTCAGTAATAATTCTCATATATAGCTGTTTTACTCAATAAAGGGCTATCTTTCAGCAGGGGTCAGGAGACGGTAAGACAGGTAAGGCAGTGAGACTGCCTGTGAGACACCCATAGATGGTGTCCATCAGAAACTCAGGGCCATGTTCTGGTCTAGTCTTTGCAGAGTGGTGCAAACCAATGTGAACCAATGTTGCTCCTTCCTTGTATTGCTGTGCTCTCTCCCGTGTAACATCAGCGCCTGTCCACTGAGTTTCTGCTTCAGCCCCACACAGAGTGTGGGTAGGAGAGGCTCAGGTGGGGAGCCAAGACATCCACATCCGTCTGAAATCAGTGTTTCATGGGCTGGTCTTCCCACAGTGATTCATCCTAAATCCAGAAAGCTATCCTGTGCTGAAACGGTTTGTGAGGGGATTTGAATGACCTACTGAAAAGGGAGCACAATCTGATAGTGAGTAGAGATTTGGAGACAGATCCTTTGCCCCTCATACCAACATCTATGCTGTTTCTTCATTGAAAAATGAAAGTTAAAGCAACCTGAAACCTTGTTCCTGAGCACAAGAGGAGTTGCAGAGCCTGTTACTGGTACTGTGAGGAGGCAGCTGATGCCTGCTGTGATCCTTGTCCATGGTGGATGTGGACAGATGAGGAGAAATCACACGGACCTGCCTGATATGTAGGGAATAATAATAATAAAAAAAGCAATTCTCAGAAAATAGAACAATATTTTTCTGCTATTAATAAGTGAGGACCCACTCTTTCGCCTGGAGGCCAACTTGCACACTCTGGCAATAAACCTTGTAGCTCTCTGACATCAAGGAAAACAAATTTAATGTGGAGATAAACTCATACTTTTCCTTTGCTGATAAATTCAGCTTGTTTCTTGCTGTTCAGCTGGAACAAATGCTTCCATTCCCCCTGCCCAGATAGCAAATTCAGCAAATAGCTGAAATCCTGGAAGGGCATTTTTTCACTTGAATCCATAAAGAAATGTTGTGGGTGGATTTTTGACAGTTAACCTGTTTAAAGACTTTTTTTTCTCCCCCTGGCAAATACCTTTCATCTAGTAATTTTTCATAGTCATATGAGTTTTATTTAAAATGCAGATACATATGAAGAGCTGGTTTTAGTGAACAACTACATAATATTCTTATTTAAGCTGTTAACACCTGGATTAAATCAATTAATGTTTACAGTGGACAACTAACTCCCATGGGAGATGATTGTGCTGGACTTGCAGTTTGAAAACACAGCTGCAATAATTTTATTTGTTTGCCTCCAACAGTAAAGAGATTTGGTTTTGGTTGGTTTTTTTATCAGAGAAAAGAGGGAATAATGAGAAAAGGAGGCTAATGAGAAAACTAAATACTCTCATATCTATACACTGAAGTGAAAATATGGAGGAATCATCTCCCTGTGGATTTGCTCTGCTCCTAAGCCATTAGAATTGTCTCAGATCTCTCCATCTGGTCTATTCTCTCGCTGAAGAAAGGAAACTGAGCTAGAGGCTGGGTCATCACTTCTATGTTCTTCTTCTCAGACTAAGGCTAAATGAGGCTTTTAAAATAGGAAAGTAATTACCATTTCCATTTTAATTTTCTGGAGAAAGAACAGTTATTAAAAGTTGCTCTATTTTCAGTCTGGGAGTTTTTCACTGAAAAACAAGTTGATATTCGTAACTGTGGATTTCCTACACTGGAAGCAATTCTAATGTCTTGGTCCCAAATCTTTTCGCTGAAAAGAAATCCCCATGAGACCAGAAATTTAGGCAACCTGCTTTCACTAAAATAAACAGTGCTTTTTTACAAATGAATACAATATTTTTCTGAACAAACACTTTGCAATTCAGCCACTGAACAAAATCTTTTCAGACAGCTGCTGCAGAGAAAATCTGGAAAATCCTAATGGAGGAATTTTACAAAGAATAATTATAGACTAAGCTGTCGAGCTCTGCTGAGGTCTAAGGGGAACTGAGAAAACAGGACCATGCTCAGTCTTGTAAATCACTACAGATTTACAGCTAAATTAAATAGCATTTATAAGACAGATTAAAAAAAAAAAGTTACTTTGTTTTGTATCACATCTGTCTCTATACTTGTTTCTGTCGTTGTGGATCTGGTGTGATGTGACTGCACTCAGGTCACCAGTGTCATATTGCATGAGCTAAGTCTGAGAAAAGATTTGGAGTCTAGATTTAGATTGACACTACCACTGCAACAGTGCAGATACTTCACTTGAACAGCTGGACTTTGGCTGTGCTCCACTGCTCGCTAGTCCTGCAGCAATCTGCCAGACATGAGATGGAAACAGTAAATCAGGACATCAATCCCACCCAAATAAAATTCACAGGTGAGGAGAAATCTGCCTTCAGTAAGCCTAAGGATCTCATTTTTATAGTGTTAGATAAGCTGAGAAGATGTTCTTCCAAGACATTGTGGCACAGTGTGATGATTATTAGCTCAATTCAGTGACACAATTACTACAGGCCATTTAACACAAATGTTTCCCCTGTTGCTATCCATTATACCAGTAGCTTTAATAATGTCAGTGGGTACATCTGCGAGCAGTGCACATCATAAAAGAAATACGATTATATGTTACCAGCACAGCTCAGCCATACATTTACAATGTAAAACCTATGACAACACCTTACTGCATGAGTATTTAGGCTATCTTGCATGCTGGCTACAGGCAACTGAAATCAGGTATTGGGCCAAAATTCGATTTTTTTTTCATCATCATTGTCAATTGCTTATCACATGAAGAATTGTTCTGTCCTCTTGGATTGGGTTCATCTCACTTGTTTCCTACATCTAAAATTTCACTGTCAAAATCTGAGCCCAACACCTTGGACTATCTGTAGAGTCAGTACAGAGAAATAAGTATCTTCAGAAAATGATTTTTCTCCTCCCAAAATAGATATTTGTGGTGGCACGGCAGACCATTTGTTTAAAAGTAACTCAGTGAATGTTCTCATCTAATCCTAAGTATAATAATACTAATTTCATTAGTTTGTATTGTGGTCAAATAAGTTCACTTTTTTCTCTTAAAGCCTGCCTAGCATCTGGAATCACAGAATCACAGAATCACAGAATCAGTAAGGTTGGAAAAGACCTTAGAGATCATCGAGTCCAACCTATCACCTATTACCTAACCTAGCCAAACCTGTTACCTAACCTATTACCTAATTACCTAACCTGTTGCCATCCTGCTACCAACACACCATCCTACCTATAACACACTACCCTAATATCTAGGTCATGCCACCAAGTACATCATCCAACCTTTTCTTAAAAACCTCTAGGGACGGTGACTCCACCACCTCCTTGGGCAGCCCATTCCACTGTGAGATCACCCTCTCTGTGAAAAAGTTCCTTCTAATGTCCAGTCTAAATCTCCCCTGACGCAGTTTAAGACTGTGTCCTCTTGTTCTATCACTTGTAGCCAGAGTGAAGAGACCAACACCCAGCTGGCTACACCTCCCTTTCAGGTAGTTGTAGAGAGCGATAAGGTCTCCCCTCAGCCTCCTCTTCTCCAGACTGAACAACCCCAGCTCTCTCAGTCGCTCCTCATAGGGCTTGTGTTCCAGCCCCTTCACCATCTTTGTCGCCCTTCGCTGGACCCGCTCAAGGATCTCAACATCCCTCTTAAACTGAGGAGCCCAGAACTGGACACAGTACTCAAGGTGTGGCCTAACCAGTGCCGAGTACAGGGGGAGAATAACTTCCCTAGTCCTACTGACAACACTATTCCTGATGCAGGCCAGGATACCATTAGCTTTTCTGGCCACCTGGGCACACTGCTGCCTCATGTTAAGTTTTCTATCAACCAGCACTCCCAGGTCTCTTTCCACCTGATCATCCTGCAGCCACTCCACCCCCAGCCTATAGTTCTGCATGGGGTTATTGTAACCGAAGTGTAGGACCCGACACTTAGACTGGTTGAACCCCATGCCATTGGTTTCAGCCCATCTAGCCAGCCTGTCAAGGTCCCTCTGCAGAGCCCTCCTACCCTCCACCAGATCGACATTTATCCCCAGCTTAGTGTCATCTGCAAACTTGCTAATAACAGACTCCATCCCTTCGTCCAAATCATCAATAAAGATATTGAACAGGACAGGTCCCAACACTGAGCCCTGAGGCACCCCACTAGTGACCGGCCTCCAACCGGACACAGCACCATTAACCACCACTCTCTGAGCTCTGTTATCCAACCAACTCCTGATCCAGTCCACTGTAAACCCATCCAAACCACAAGCCTCCAGCTTCACCAGGAGTTTGTTATGGGGGACAGTGTCAAAGGCTTTACTAAAATCCAGGTACACCACATCAACAGCTCTTCCCTCATCAACCAGGCGGGTCACCTGATCATAGAAGGAAATTAGATTGGTCAGGCAAGACCTTCCTTTCCTGAAGCCATGCTGACTAGGTCTGATCTCCTTACCCTCCTGGAGGTGGGACATAATTTTCCTTAAGATGACTTGCTCCATAATTTTGCCTGGCACCGAGGTCAGGCTAACAGGTCTATAATTTCCTGGGTCCTCCCTCCTACCCTTCTTATGGATAGGTATCACATTGGCCAACTTCCAATCTTTTGGGACCTCCCCAGTAAGCCAAGACCTCTGATAGATGATTGAGAGAGGCTTAGCAAGCTCATCTGCCAGCTCTCTCAACACTCTAGGATGTAACCCATCAGGTCCCATGGACTTATGAGGGTCTAGATGTACTAGTATGTCCCTTACATCTTCCTCCTGTATTAAAGAGGGGTTAAACCATTCCTCATCTGTATCGACTGTATCAAGAGACCCTTGAAGAGACCTTTCATTATGTAAGCATATGGAGTGAACTCATGGCAGCTGGGAAGCCATGGAAATCCAATTCCCACAGGAAGAGTTGTCAGAAGAGGAGACATTGCTCCATCCTGGCATTGCACAGCATCCCTCACTCAAATCCCACAGCATCACATGGGGTGTTACTCCACTAAGCTGCAAAGGAATTTGGGTACCTACTGTTTATTTAGGACAGACGTCTTTCAGTGTCAACAGTCAGTTGGAGTATTTCTTAGTAGATTAAGGACAAACACAGCTGAACTTCCAACCTCTCTTTGGGACTGTAACAATAGTAGCTGTATTTGTTTTACTGAAGTAATTTGAATGTTTAAATTAAATATATTAATTGACACCTGCAAATAATCTTTACAGAGAATTATAAGCTGTCTACCTTGAAACAGAGTACAAGCTAACTGCGGAGTTGTTTGCAGAGATGGGCACTGAATTTTTCCTCTAACAAAGGACAGCAGGAATGATCATTCTCTCTAAATGCAGAGGAGAGATAAGGTCATGACCCTACAAGATGCTTAAATCTCTCTAAAAAGGCTTTTAGAGATGAGATCCTGTGTGATGGTAAAGTAATGACACTCAATGCTAGACGCAAGGCCACTGAAGAGCCTCCTCTCAACATTGCAACCTTCACACTGCCACCACCTCAGAGAGCACAGAGTGGCACAGGCTACTAATGCATGAGCCCTCAACCTTGTGCTTGGTGGTGTCCTAGAGATGCTCTCACCTCTTCTGTGCAATGCCCTCGATGCAGAAGGGGAAAAGGGAACAATAACTGGTGCCCCTGCAATGGCAGCTGGAGAAAACAAGAGCATTAAAATGCATTGCATGAGAGAAAATGAAACACGGAGTTGCTGGGTAGGTCAATGGTGATAGTCCTTGCAAGTCCTGGTTTTAAAGGAATTACTCAGAAATGCAATGTAGCTCCTAAGAGAGCGCTGAGGAAGCTCTTGAAGAAATCCCATTTCAATTTGCTTATTTAAGTTAGTAAAAAAATGACCTCCTTGTTATCTAATTTGTTGATGAGTTCAGACACTTTCTGGAATGATTTCTTGCATAATTTACCTTATTGATACATTATTTATGAGTCCTCACCTCATTCAATTTCAGGCTTGGGGTTTGGATGTAAGTCTTACATAATGAGTAGCTGGTGTCACCTCATGTCAGAGGAATCAAAAGTGGTTTTGACAGCCTGGGATTGTCACTAAAGCAGCAATATAATCAGAGTTAATTTTTCACTGCTGAATCATTGCAAAATGCTCCCTTGCCATTACCTCACAGCATCTAATAAATTAAGCTGTCCTTTATTGGTTGAAGAAAACAATTTCCTGAGGAACATCAGGTCCTGGCTAAACTGCTCCCTAAACTGAGTTCCAATATCTATGACTGGAAGATGTACTTTCATGATTTTCTAAGATGATACATGAAGGATGCCTGAAAGTTCAATCTGGATACACAGATATGGGAAGACCCATAATTTTTGCACCATAAGCTTCAAAACATGGATACTACTCTGCAGACTCCTCAGTGGTTCACACTGAATGTAAAGAATTCAGTGAGGATTTGTCTCCTACACTGCCCCTGGAGCTCAGGACTTCCTTGCACTCCCCAGCAAAGTGGTATTAAAAAAGTAAATACATATATATATGAATATATATACTATGACGAGTATATGGATATTGACCCACTTACTGTGAGTGGGAGAGAGTTTTTAAGTGACAGGCAGATAGTATATTTTGACAGAGAACGGGGATCAATTGGTTGCTTGAGATAATAAATCACTTCCTCTTGTTTGAAAGTCTGGTGCTAAATAGCCGAAAACCTGCTCAGCCTGTCCTGCTGTGAGCTGAAATATTCTATCTTGTTGTTTTGTTTAGCAGGGCAGGAAAAAAATTATTACTTGATGTTCATTCCTTGCAAGTTTGTTATTTTATATGTCAAACTTGAATAAGGCTGGCCTTATTAATGTAAGAAGCATTCACAGTGCTCCCTGTGAAGTGTGCTGGGTATTTTAAATGATATCAAATCTCTGCCTGTCACAAGATCCACTGTAGGAGCCTTTCCTGCTAACTTCAGGCAGAGTTTTTGCTTCTAGCTGTATTTCAACGACCGTGTAGAAATAAAGATATGGGTTTGAAATGGGTTTTCAATTTCCCTCATTTGCTTCTTCTTTAAAAGTCACTACATTTTTAACAGTGGTTGCCAGTGCTCATGACGTGATGGTCTTCATGGACTGTATGTGAAGAATCATGTGTTAAAGCTCCCGTTGATGCCAAAATACCAAGTACCTTGTGGTTTACTCTTTTTGGAAACAAATGTGTTATTCTTTTTGCCAGACGACTTTAAAGGGATTAGTGGGCACTATGGTGACATTTTCAAATGTCCCCATACCCTTCAGCACCTGACACAGTCTTTGAAAAAAGGGAGAGTGCAGATTCCTTCCTATTCTGAGACGTGCTTTGAAAATTCATAGTAGCTTTTCTCAGATCTTTTTATTTTCTTTCAGTTATTCTTTTGGTAGAATCTGGAATTGGATTCGATGAGCATTCATACTGAAGATCAACAAACCCCCCCAAACTCTACATAAACAGATCATTACCCAGTTTCAAGCAATCTGGCGATAAGTCAGCTGCCAAACATTAATTGCTATCCCTTTGCTGAATCCCCATTGGAGTTTGAGGGACATAATTTCCCAACCCTGTTCATAATCACCCTTCCACACCACAGTCCAGTGGGAATTCATTAAGTGGTGTATTTAATTATGTAAATACAGTGCCTTCTGCCCGCCCTCTGTTTGCACTTGCAGGTTTGTTTATCCAGTGGTGACTGCTCTCAGCTCCAGGCTGTGCTCGGTGAGCCTGGAAGTGAGCAAGCACTCGCTGTTACAGATCGGTAGACAGCAATGCAAACAAACCTGTCCTCATCAGCAATATTCCCTCAGGTGAAGACAGTCCATGAAGAGGAAGAAAAAGTGAAGAAGAGTGGTGGTTAGGACAGGTACTTTATTTCCAATGCCATCTGTCACTGTCAGTGAAGTGCACCTTTCCAAGTCCACCCTCTCCTGTCATCTACAGGACAGCCAACCTTGACATCAAGTGTGGATCCAGGCCAAACTAGAGAACTTTCGGAGGGCAGAAGCTTGTGCACATATTGTACTTAAGGAAGGGAGGAGGAGCTGCATCTTTGGCCACCAACAGCTACCCTGTGCCTGGTTTGTCCTGGTCACCGTGTGAGCTCTGTGCCCACCCACCACCAGGCTCATAGCCAAGACTGTGAACAGAGCACATGCAGGGCATGGATACATCCCGTGTTCCTCAGCCATGTTGTTGCAGAAAACATGGGCACAGAGGTCTCTGGAATGGTCTTTGCCTCCATATTGTGAGACTGGAGTAAAGGGGAAAAAGCTAACTGCAGGTGGCTAAAAAATCAGCTTTTTTTTTTGACCACCAGCCTTAATTCTAGCACAATATTTGCTGCAAGGGGGTTTTAAAAACAGGATTTGAGGAAGTTTATTCATATTTATGGGTAAATTGTCTATACTGTTGACAGCAGATAAAAATATGGGTGAAGTTGTATTGCATGGGAGAAAACCAGCAGAGAATTTACAGATGCTGAAGATGCCCATGCCCACTGTGCTCTGGAAAGGGAAAGATTCTTACCTGAGATTCAAGGGGTTGAATTACAAAATGATTATCCAGAGAGGAAAGTCACCTTGTAAGCTCAATTCAGCAGCTGAATGCAGGTGAGAAGGAGGTCCCCAGGATGCTGCTACAGGCTGCCTAGTCCCCACAGCCTGGGTTCCAGAGGCTGGAACCTCTGCTCACACTCTGCAACCACCTGCCATCCTGGGTAGTGTTAGTCTTCCACTGGTTATAGTATCCCAAGCAAGACTATTCCCAAATCCTTCTTGTCCTTTGCATTATTGCAGTCCGGACTCCTGTTTATCTGTTCAGAGGGGTAAATGTTTTAAAGAAGGCCTTGACAATGGCCCAATATGCTGCAGATTTCATAAGAATGACTGTACCAGCCTTCATTTTGTTAGAGTTTATGAACACCTGAATCGCAGAAAAAGAATAAGAACTATGGAATTTGAATTTATGAACACCCATTAGCTGAGTCACTGTGACTAATTCTGATCTCAGGTCATCTTTAAAAATTAAGGTTCTGAAGATTCATGTGCACTGATTTTAAAGATTTTTTTTTCTTTTTTCATCCACCATTTATGCATAGGATTATCTTCTCCACTGATCCCACAGGAGAAAACAACAAAAACAGATTAGTCCCATGGATTGGAGTGAAACTTTGTTTAGACAGGCTGGATGGCAAGAGTCTTTTCTTCAAGTTTATGAATTTTAGCAACAATTTAATAGCACCAGGTGTGCCAGCAGCTTGCTTAATTATGACTAAAAAAAAAAAAACCCAAAGAAGATGCTGCTCAAGTTACTTTGATGGAATAGGAAAGGAAAATAATACTTTGATGCACTGCTAGGTATTTTATTTTGTGAAACTGGTGGAATGCAATCAGTTTCACTGTGTTACCTGACTGTGATGGTCAGCTAAATAAAAGAATTTTGATTTCCCCTGGAAGCTGAGCAAAAAATTCTAAGCTCAGTTTGTGGGGGATGTGCATTCAAACCTTGAGCCTAGGCTTTATCCATCAGACGGATAATCTCTGAGGTTTGTTAAATATAATCAAAAAGGCACTGATATATCTTGCTGCACTAGTTTTTAACAGCATGAGCACTTGGGTTTTCTGATGATTATGAAACAATTCTGTCACATTTGCAGACCTATTTTCATTGCATTTGCAATGAAAGTGAAGCAGAAAAAAAAAGAAAACAAGGAAATACCTCAAAGGAAGAATAGAAAAATAAAAATACACCCACTCTTTGTGTTTTCAAATTAAAGCAGAGCATCAGAGATGAAAGGATCTGCTTTTCTTTTAATCTCACAGTGCAGCTGTCTCATTTGTTGCCTGCAGTGTGTCCATGTCACAATAGCAAGTTTCACCTCTCCCCAAAAGCTCCATCCTTCTGACAGCAGTGATGAACAGTAGGCACACAACCAGGTTTGCAAGATCTTTGAAAATGCCAACTCCCTGGATGCAACACTCATTTCTCCAGGATAGCTGTAAATCACACTCCAACTTTTCTGACTCCCAGGGATCTCAGGGAAGCAGAGAAGAACAAGACAAACTTCCCTACCTGATCTTTCCAGCTTGTTGCTTTGTGAGCATCCCAGTCCCAAGCAGAGAGTGTTTTGTCTTGCTCCTTTCTATATAAAAAACACATTAATTCAAAGAGCTTCACAGGAGGGATATGGTAGTTCCCTTTTTGCTTAGCTCTGCCAAGAGGAAAGCAAATCCCTTTGGGATCTGACTGATGGCCATTCCTACCCTGTGCCGGGCCTTCCCCATAGGATGACAGCAGGGAAAACACACAGTGGAGCTTCTTGAGCATGATTTCTGAGTTTTCAGTGCTTTAAGATCAGGGATGTCCTGTGCCTTTTTCAAGGGAAGACCATTAGAAGATGGTTTGCTTTTGTCATGTGCCACTCCCAATGCCATTCAGCACATCAGTGAATTAGGCACAATAGTGGAAAGTCAATGAAAAATTGCATCCTCGTGATCTGGATGAGCTCCATCAAGGCAATACCTAAAGATTATATCAAAATTTTCATTGTGTCAAAGAAAATAAAAGGAGATTCTGACGCAAACCCCTGAATTTATTGCAACTTTTTTCTCTTTTTGAGTAGTACAAAATTAGTACCTGGGGCATGAAGTAAATTTTTTTTAGCCCCAAGGGTGACATATTTGATCAAAAACAAATGAACACCACAAATCTTTAGCAGTAAATTAGTTAACAATGTAACCTGAAGCAAAATGGTAAAAGTGCAATATATCTTTTTTGTAGGGCTCACCTCCATTTTCGGGCATTCTTATTTACCCTGGATACATAAATCTGCATTGCTGAGGAAAAGTTTAGCGCAAGGTAATAGTGGCTGCTGATCAAAAATTTATTAAAGAGTGACTAGAATCAGCCCATGCAAGAAAAAAGAAGAGACGGGATGGTGTTTTCAAAATTAAATATAGCAATTCAATATTTTATCTGACTTGCATAAAGAATAACAGCTAGAGCACTCTTCACTTCCTTTGTTTATGCAAATATATATTTCCATATACAAATATGTGAATAAAGCTCAATTATAATTTGAAAACTTAATTATAATTGGTAAACTTAGGTTATTACCAGAAAACTCAATTATCATCAGTGAGAATTAACTTTGTCTTTCCAAAACACTGACTTAGTAAAATTTGTAAAATTATCTCGTCTTAACTCCTAGCACACGGGGAGGAGACAGAAGAAAACAGTGTGTGCTTTTCAAGAGTTTCAAGAGTGCAGTTTCCAACACACTTGTTCACTGCTCCCAGACTACATTTTCAAAAGATGCTAGTGCCATGGCCTCTGTTGCCTACTCTCAGATCAATCTGTCCAGATTCATTCTAATAAGGTCTTTATCTTCTAAATTAAGAACATGAAGAATGGTCGTTTTCCCAAATTAACCCTCAGGGTAAGCTTAGGATTTTTTTTTGTTATGTGTGCAGTAGCAGCTAAACCAGGACAAATATTGAGTATCATGTATCATTATCTGTGTTATTCAATCACTCTAGCACTGTCACAACATTCAGGCATACTTTGGAGGATACTATGAGATGAGGAATATTCTCTATAGATGATATGGATGGGACCATCTTGTATGGTAGAGGTATAGGAGTGTGCAGCTGAGCTGTGCTGTATTGCTAGACCTTTGGAGCAGAGAAAACCTGGCCAAGATGATCTACTGGTACAGACGTGACATCTGCTTCTGTTTTGGAAGTCTGAAATACTGTAGAACTACTGTGAGCACAGAAAGTGCTGAATGAATGTGTTTCCCTGGTATAGCAACATATTACTTGCAAAAAACCCCAACACACAAAGCCAACACTGACTTTAAGAGCTACTGATAAAAAATGGAAACAATTATTCTCTCTGTGTTTGCAAAGTAGTTTTTGTAAAAGTGAACATTTGTATTACCAGAAGTGTGCATTTACTCTCCTTTTCTGTGTTTCTTGTTATTACTGCAGAGATTTCTGTTTTACAGGGGAATTTTTTTATATATATCCCTGCCTGTTTGCTTGATCACAAAATGAAATCATAATCCTGATTTGGACAACACTGTTTATTGCCAGAGATTCGACAGGGATGCTACAAACAATATTGTCATATGCATTGTCCGATATATATCTCCTAGCACTCAATGTATATTCCTTTTCCTTACGTCTTTTTTACAGCAGAGGTTTTACCTCCACCTGTATTATTGTGTCACCCTCCAAAACTTGGTGTCATTTTTGCTTCCTGGACAGGTAAAACTAAAGACAAATGAATCAATTAATCCTTGGGAGAGGAGATTGTCCTGTTCAGTTAGTTCTGAATCGAAAGGACAATTCTAAAGTAGCCTGGTGTAATTTGTCCTCAAAAGGCCCTTGTGGTAGCAGATAAGCAGAGTGTCCCATGGTCCTCACACTCACCTTCTGCCACCAGCAGTATCCCAAAACTGGTTGCAGAAAGCCATACTCTGCTCCATCAGGTCAGGCCTAGGACCTGATTTGACAATTTTAACATGAAAGGACAACTTGCACTGTTACTGATCAATTGGTTTGGATATGGTGGTTTAGATACAGAGAGTTATTTTAGGTGAAAAAGAAAAAAAAATCAAGATAATACAATTTTTAATATAATTGGGGAGCACTGAGCCTTTGCTGTTGCCTTTGACAAAGCATCATTGCAGGAACATTTCAGTGAGAAGCCTCTCTGCATTTTGCTTCTGGTGAACAGATTATGTTGGAGAGTTCATGTTTTTCTGATTTTTTTTCCTTCTTCCTTTCAGGAAAGAATAATTTCTTCAGATGAGAAAATGCAGCTTGTTCTTTTCTATAGACAAATCCTCTCCTTTGAGAATAGAGTCAGCATCTTGCTTGTCTCATCCATTTTTCCTTAGCTTTTTTAAACTGAATTTGGGAAGAAGTCACTACCTTCTCACTGAGCTGGAGCAGTTTGCCCATGGAGACGAGACTGAGAGGTCTGAGGTTGTTCAGTATGGAGAAAAGAAGGCTTTGGGCAGAACTTAGAGCACTTTCTAGTATCTAAAGATGCTGTAAAAGAATAGGTGAGGGACTTTG
The DNA here is from genome assembly GCA_013390025.1 of Pitta sordida. Taxonomy (NCBI): domain Eukaryota; kingdom Metazoa; phylum Chordata; class Aves; order Passeriformes; family Pittidae; genus Pitta; species Pitta sordida. Next base: position 212,897 of record WEKX01010305.1, read on the forward strand.
AACAAGGCCATCAAGTGACAGGACAAGGGGAAAGGGCTTTAAACTGAAAGAAAGTAGTTGTAGATGAGATAGAAATGAGAATGAGAAGAAATTGTTTTCTTTGAGGGTGGTGAGACACTGGCACAGGTTGCCCAGAGAAGCTGTGTCTGTCCCTGGATCCTTGGAACAGTTCAAGGCCAGGTGATCTACTAGAAGATGCCCCTGCCCACAGCAGGAAGTTTGGAAATAGATTATCTGTAAAGGTCTCTTCCAATCCAAACCATTCTGGGTTTCTATGAGAGTCTGCCTGTCTTACTGTGCTGGTGTATTACTTTGCTCACTCATCAGACACAACAAGGCTAGTTGGATAGTTGTAGAGTGAAGTTTGGTTTAACATGAGAGACACAGAGCTGAATTTTATACTGGAACTGAGATTCTGATTGGTTCACACTCAGATAGCAGCAACAGAGTCCCATTGACTTCCAAGAGAGTTGAGCGCTGCTGCCATTGTTGGCTCTTACATCATGAGTGCCGTTCTCTCACCTCTGTCTAACTCAGCACCAAAACTGTTTTTTACACTCAAAGCTTCCAGTTCTCCCTTATGCTTATAGCTTGAAACATGTCTCCATTTCTCCAGATCTGGTCTGTGGACAGATCATTTTTCTAACGCTTTAAAAAAATTACAAGGGTGACACCCATGCAGAAATACCATCAGTCTTCAGTAGGATGTTCTATTGATTTCAGATTAGCAAACATCATCTGAGAAAGGCTAAAGTTAGCCTGGTCTTAAGAAAACCAAACTGGGATAAACACCGGCAAGGATCTTGCCAAACACAGTTTTGCTCAGTCTGGGTACACGGGCTGGTTAATGGAACACTACAGGTCTCTCTCACGTCTGAGCATGGCAACGGGGTTCCTCTGTTTATGTTTTTATCATTTGTCAGCTGGATGGATGTGCCACATAAAAGGAAGGCACGTTGTTAGGTTTAGAAATTCACTGTAATGTGAAGAGAATGGAGACATGTCTCCCAGAGCAAGGATGTACATCCTAGAGAGTTCTGGTTGCCCTCTGAACAGACCAGTCTTCTCTTGGGAGCCATCTGACAAAACATTTAGGTATGAACTATTCAGTAGGTCTTAAGCATGTGGGTAAGTTTAAGTACCAAGCCAAAAGGTGGGAATCACAGATGTGGGTTCTTAACTGTAAGAAATAATGTTATATTCTAAAACCAGCTGGGTTTTTTTTAATATTTATATTCTGAGCACATTTGGAATTTTTCATTCATCATCCTTATGATGCTGGAAATAGCACAGGGAGAGGCTGGGCAGAAAGGCAGATTTGAACCTGAGCACTTTGATGCCTTTATCTATAGATTTACATAATCTCGGGTGTGTACTTGTGCAGTTAATTGCATGTATTTATCATCTTCTGGTGACATATTTCCATTACAGGACATCTTTCCAGTGTCACTGAGTGCCTCTCAGCACAGATTGGTTTGTTCTGAAGAATAAAAGGGAAATAATAGCAGTCTTCCCACCATCACCCTTTATGACCTGAACTTTTAGTGTCCATAAATAAGTGATGAGGACTGTTGTGCACTCCCAAGGCCTTGAAGTTTTCTCTGATCATTCTAGAGAAAGAGTTTAAAGCCTTCAAGGGTAGAGTACTATTTTCTCATGAGCTGAAGATTTTTTTTTATGGGAAAACTTAGATTTCCTGCTAGTAGAGAAGCTTCTTTGGACATCTTCTCAGACTTTCTCTTTTGTAACATGAGAAATCTTGACATGTCATGTGATGAAGGAAGGGGAAACTGAACAGCAGCAGTACTTCAAAAAGTGCAATACACGGGTCAACCTTTGAGTCATCCCCTTCAGAAAGAGAGAAAACTGAGGTGCAGGGTAATGAGGTGACGTCACTGAAGTCACCTGAGGGCAGATCCTAGTCATTCCCAATGCAACAACCCACCTCACCAGTGTCCTTATAGCAATGCCACATGAATTTTGAGTATCATCACCCACTCTGTCCAGCAAAAGCCAATAAAAAAATATGTCTAGGGCATACTATTTTTATTCTTTTAAAATTAATTATTTCAGAGAAGAAAAAAATGTAATTAATTGAGGGACTATGCTATTTGCATCAAATGTGTGCTCAGCCCAGGCTACAGTTTTTGCCCCTTTTCCAAGGAGACAAGTAAATATTGACAAGTCTGCATTACATCTCACACTGCCCAGGTGCATTTTTTGTTCCTTGTATTCACAGTAGAAAAGGTGATCCTGAAGACTGAACTGATCTTTCTTGTTCTTGATAGCAAGATCAGGTTTATACAAAATACAGAATTCTTCTGCCCAGGTATTCTCAAAGCTAGAACAGGTGATTTCTGTTATTCCTGTGATAGGGTGGAGGGAAAGAAAAGTATATACAAGGAAACAGAAAATCTGTAAAATGGGAAATTTTAGGCTGATTTCCCAGACAAACTTGAACTAATCCAGGTTCTAATGGGTGATGAATGATGCTACCCCATTTGGTGAAGCACAGAATTAATGGAGAACCTGGAAAAAGAAAACAACTAACATTCACTACTCTTTTCTCATGGAGAAAATCAGTACACAGGTTCAGAGGTTCACAGGTTATTCTGAGTTGGAAGGGACCCACATGGATCATCTAGTCCAACTCCCAATCAAAAGCCCCCCCCAGGGATTGAACCCACAACCATGGAACCACGGGCACCACGCTCCATCCATCCAAGCCTCCCATTATCTAGACCATGTCACTGAGTTCCTCATAGAGTCTCCTCTTAAATGCCTCCAGGGATGGCAACTCCACCACCTCCCTGGGCAGACCATTCCACTGAGAGATCACTCTCTCTGTGAAGAAGCTCTTCCTAACATCCAGTCTACACCTCCCCTGGCGTAGCTTAAGGCCATGTCCTCTTGTTCTGGTGCTGGCAGCCTGAGAGAAGAGATTTACACCCACCTGACTGCAACCCCCCTTAGGTAGTTGTAAACAGCAATGAGGTCACCTCTGAGCCTCCTCTCCTCCAGGTTGAACAAACCCAGCTCCTGCAGTCGCTCCCCATAGGGGAGAAATAGATCCCGTGAATATGTACATGTGATATGCTTCCACTGAATTCCATTCAAAATTTTATGTGTCTGAGGGATTAAATTATGAATTGTTCTGATACTCATAGTATTAATTTCTTTATGAAAGAGAAAAGCATAAATCAGAAGAAATGCCAGGGAATTAAAAAAATCTCAAAAACTTTGCTTGTGAATTATTCAAAAGTAATTTTCTTGGGTTCAGGCTGTATTGGGCTCTATTCTCTCAGTTCAGATTAGAAATCTCTGAGTTTCAATTCAGTGATGTGAGTCAAGACCTCATGCCCTGTACGTAACCTGTATTTGCTCTGATGATATGACTGTCAGTGAGCTATTATTGACATTTTGGAGAGGAGCATGGGAGTAAGGAAAAGAAGAGAGTAAGGAACAGATTTTTCTTAAATACTAAAGAAGAAATGCCTAAATTATCGGCATTTCAGAGGGTATGATGATGCTACAGTGATCAAATACTTTCTCTGTGTCAAAAGTCTTTCTTTATGTCACAGACCCTGAAAATCATTGTCTCTCTCCATTGACAGTGGAGGGATTTTAAAGAGAGATTTTTCCAAGAAGGTGGAGTAACACTAGAACAGCTTGCTCAGACAGGTGTGATCATCCCCACCCTTAGGGATTTTTAAGAACTGACTCGACAAAGCCACAGCTGATCTGATTTAGAGCTAGTGATGGTCCTTCTTTGAGCAGGAGCTCTGGTCTCTTGCATCAGCATGTCACAATTCACTATTTCATTTTCCACTATTTCTCACCTTAGTTGCTGAGCCATTTGGATTCTCACAAGTCTGTGGGACCCCATGAGGGTGATGAGAGAGCTGGCGTATGAGCTCGCTAAGCTGCTCTCCATCATTTATCAACAGCCCTGACTCACTGGAGAGGTCGCAGAAGACTGGAAGTTGGCCAATGTGATGCCCATCCACAAGAAGGGCCAGAAGGAGGATCCAGGAAATTACAGGCCTGTCAGCCTGACCTCAATGCCAGGCAAGATTATCACAATTATCACAGTATTTGCTTATGGAACAGATCATCTTGAGTGCAATGACGTGGCACCTACAGGATGGCTAAGGGATCAGACCCAGCCAGCATGGATCTAGGAGGGGCAGGTCCTGCTTGACCCACCTGATCTCCTTTTATGACCAGGTGACTTGCCTGGTGGATGAGGGGTGGCGGTGGAGGTAGTCTACCTGGACTTCAGCAAAGCCTTTGACACAGCCTCCCATAGCAAACTCCTGGAGAAGCTGGCAGCCTGCAGCTTGGACAGGTGTACTCTGGGTTAAGAACTGGCTGATGGCCAAACCCAGAGAGTGGTGGTGAATGGTATCACATCCAGTTGGCACCCAGTTACTAGTGGTGTCCCTCAGGGATCTGTGTTGAGCCCAGTCCTGTTTAATATCTTCATTGACGATCTGGATGAGGGGGTTGTGTCCACCATTAGCAAGTTTGCAGATGACACCAAGTTGGGAAAAAGTGTCTATCTAAGTGCTGGGTTCTGTACTTTGGCCACACCAACTCCGTTCGGTGGTATCAACTGGGGACAGAGTGGCTGGAGAGTGGCCTGTCAGAAAGGGACCTGGGAGTACTGACCAGCAGCTGGTTGAACATGAGCCAGAAGTGTGCCCAGATGGCCAAGAAGGCCAGTGGCATCCTGGCCTGGATTAGGAATAGTGTGACAGGCAGGATAAGGGAAGTGATTCTTCTCCCATACTCAGCACTGGTGAGGCCACACCTTGAGTGCTGTGTCCAGTTCTGATCCCCTCAGTTTAAGAAAGATGCTGAGATGCTTGAACGTGTCCAGAGAAGGGCAATGAGGATGGTGAAGAGCCTGGAGTGGCTGAGGGAGCTGAGGTTGTTCAGTGGGGAGAAGAGAAAGCCCAGGGGAGACCTTATCACTCTCTACAGCTTTCTGAAAGGAGGTTGTAACCAGTTGGTCTCTTCTCCCAGGCAACCAGTGACAGAATGAGAGGACAGGTGACTGGCGGGTCTGTGTTTGCAGAAAAAACAATGAGTTCTGACACATAACTATGGCTTGTATGAAAACTGATTTTTCTCTCTTCTTCTAAGCAGAGTAAAGTAGGTGAAGACACCTTTTGTCTAAAAATTCTCTCACCCCCAGAGGCACTGTTGCTTATCAGAGTCTGATGAGATGACACCCTGAGATAGTGGAATCTCATTAGTTTTTGATCACAAATAAATGCAAAGGGAAAGCGACTGAGAAATACTGAGTAGTGAGTGAACTTCGTCCCTAAGAATCTTAGTACATAAAGACATCAGACTCTAAAGCTCCTGTGAATTTCTTTAGAAACCAAGGTTTTACATGTATTCACATAACAAAACCACTAGCCCATGGCAGAAAGAGAGAAAACTGAGACCAGTAGAGTGAAATCAGTAGAAGCTTCAGTGGCACAGAGAAACTTGTGCTGGTGGGAAAGAGAATGCTGGTAACTGTCAGTCCCACAAACATCACATGTATTTCCAATAAAATAATTTGAGAACAAAATCAGTCGTGGAGATGAGGTTCACCTGAACAGATGAATGCCTTGCAAAGGTGTTCCAGTACCTGTTGCTTTCAGGGAACCATTTGTCCTGAGAGACAGTTGTGTTTGCCCTTCAGAGACACCCAAGGTCAGCTACCACAGAGACACCACTCTCCTATATTTGCCTCCTGTTTGAAGTGTTCCTAGACTATTCTCTTTTTCCAGAAGCCTAACCAAGTGTACAAATTGCTGTCTTTCAAAACCCTGCATGCATTGCAGCCTCCAGGCAAACACGGAGGGAGTGATCCTGCAAAGTGCTGAGAGACTCAGCAGCCCTTGAATTTGGAGCTTTATGGCTGAAGTGTGCTATGCTTCCTGCTTCAGCTCTTTCATGATGTTTTTGCCTTCATTGATTCTTGCTTCCAGGAGGAAATCCTCCATTTAATGTAGAGGGATGCCTCTGGCTTTGCCCTAATGCTAGCACCTTCAAAAGCATGAGCATTTTTTCATTCGAATTTAAAATGAAAGTTCATCAATTATCACCTATTCTTGTGCATAGATTTGAGCTGTGCTTCAAATAGCCTATTTTATGTGTGTATGTTTGCTTCAGTACAGTCATCCTACATGTCCATTTGTGGTTTTCTAGTAAAATAAAAAAAACACCATTCATACTTATTCAATCCAGGCTCATTCATGCTTCCTAACTTCCAATTGCAGGAGATTATTCCTCTCTGTTATTACTTAACTCATTTCTCCTGCAACCCATTTCATCTCAGGTTCCCAAGTTGCCTGAGGAGTCTTGTTTGGACACTTTGTTGTATCCTGCCCATGCTGTCTCCAGCCACACTGATTTCCATGTGCAATAGGATATACTAAGAGCATAAATCCTCTGTTGGTGTCTCATTAGTAAAATAACTGTGCCATGACAGATCTAGTACCTTTCTGAAGGTCATGAGTACGTTAATCAATGGACAGAGTATGTATTTTCAACATGTCTTTTACTCTTACAGAAAAAGCCTGAGCTCTGGCAGCATCACTTGCATCTTCTCCTAAGAGTGCAGTTATGGGATAACACAGATGGGCCACCTGAAGTTGGTACACTGTTCCATGTGCTCAGCTCATAGTATGATAGAAAGGTTTAGATTGGAAACAACCTTAAAAATCATCTATTTCCAACCTCTGTACAGTGGGCAGGGACACCTTCCACTAGACCAGGTTGCTCCAAAACCATCCAACCTGGCCTTGAACACCTCAGGAATAGGACATTCACAGGTTCTGTGGGCAACCTTTGCTGGTAAATGGCGGATGCAATATATTGTTTAGGTTTTTATGAACATTTTGGCTGACTTGGGTGGAAGATCTCAGTGACAATTTTGCCTGTGAATTTATGATAGTATTGGTATGTTCAGTGAAGGATGGTCTAAATAACTCATATACTTGGGAAAATGTAAACCTGTGCTTGAGTCCAGAGTGACAGTTTTCAAATGTGTTTTGCTTTTTGAAAACACCCAGCAAACTGAAATCATAATTTCCTCTTTCTGCAGGGCTTGGTTGCTTCACAATTCCCACTTTATTTGCAGAAAATATGTTTTTCAGTTGACTTCAACAGGATTCATTATATGCTAATGATTTGCAAAAACCTGTGTTTAGTCAAAAATCCATTGAAAAATCTCAGGTGTTGTAAATGAATGTAGAATATTGCCCATTACACTTCACTGCTCCTACTGCTTTAGCAGGTCACTGCTGCAATAGCAGATTTATCAAATTGCACCTGAGCAAAGTATGAAATCCATTTCTAACTAACAGAAGTGTGAAGGGAAAAATGCTCCTTATTTTTTGGGGAAGTGCCTGTATGCTGCTTGACATTGTGAAAATGACTGGCAGCTTCCAAAGAGAAGCTGCAGTGTCGTAATTAATTTCAATTTGGCAGAAACATATTTTTAGTTGACAGTTTTGTTGCACTCAATATTTTAACAGTTCAGTCTTTTCTCGGTTTGAATATTTCTGATCAATATGATCTCATTATTTTATTTTAAAGAGTCCTCAGTTTTGATGGTTTTCAATGTCCGACTAGGCAAATCAATCAGAACTACACACTGACAAGAAAGAAAATCCATCGTAAATGAGATCAAACCTTCATAAAATAAGAATAAGAAATGGAAAACTTAGAAAGGAAAGAAAATTTTCAATAGATATTATAAGAGCATCTGAGTTCTAATAAGAAACAGGTCTCATAAATATTTCAAAACATTCAGAATTAAATCTGAGCCAAAATTAGTAATGGCTACTGCTGAAGTGGGAGAAAAGCTGTGCTGGGACCAACAGCAGCAGCTGACTCATGAACTTTCATGCTTTGTTCAAGCCATAAAATCTTCTGGTCAGTATGTTACCCATCCCTACTTGCCTGTAGCAGCAGTGATATATGCTTCAAAGTGTACTTGACAGCCATCTCTGCAAACCAGCAAAGACAGTGAGACCATCAGTGGGAAATAGCATCCAAATTATGGACTGTCAGACACATCTGTTGGCAAAGGAGAGTGAGTCAGTGATCATCGAATCACAGAATATGATGAGTTGGAAGGGACCCACAAGGATCATCAAGTCCATCTCCTGGAACTGCACCATCCCCAAGAGTAACACCATGAAACCTAGAGTATCATCCAAACACTTGAACTCTGTCAGGCTTGGTACTGAGACCACTTCCCTGAGGAACCTGTTCCAGGGCCTAACCACCCTCTGCGTAAAGAATCTCTTTCTAATATCCACCAGAATTGTTTAGGTTGGAAAAGACCTCTAGGATCATAGAATCCAACTGTTAATCCAGCACAACCATGTTCCCCAATAAACCATGTTCCCAGGTCCCACAGACACATTTTTTTCAACACTTCTGGGAATGGTGATTCCACCACTTCCCTGGGCAACTTGCTCCAATGCTTGACAACCCTTTCACTCATGACATTCTTCCCTGTTATCCAATCTAAGCATCCTCTGGTGCAACTTAATGTGGTATCTTCTTATTCTCTACCTGGAAGAACATCTCAACCCCTACCAGGCTACAACCTCCTTTCAGTTGGTTGTAGAGAGCACTAAGGTACTCTCTCGAACCTCCTTTTCCCCAGGCTGAGTCCCCCCAATCCTTCAGCTGTTCCTTATCAGACTTGTGCTCCAGACACTTCCACAGCTCCATTGCCCTTCTCTGGACATGCTCCAGCAACTCAATGTCTTCCATGTCATGAGGAGCCCTGAACTAAACACAGAGTTTGAGATGTGGCAGATGCTTGTAGTGGTTGTATAAACTCATGGAGGGCTGCACAAATGTGAGGTGTTGGAGGAGTGAGATAGTGCAAAAGACAGTTTAGGACAATCACTGTTTCCTGTTTCGAGTGAGGGCCCCTATGTTGACCGCCAGGGAACTGCTGCTGGTTGGTGCCCCAAGAGGAACAAGAGCCTGTGTTTCATTATCCAATACAGTGTTGATAGAAGGACTGGGTTAAAAACCCTTTTTGCCATTAACAGCTTCCCACTTATTGTCTGGATTCCTCCCAGAAGTGGATTTTCTGAGGCAGTCACATATTAATGACAAAATGATGTTAACCATTATTCTTCTGCTTGGGGCTCATCTGGGGAGAGCCCTTTTGTTCTATTGTAAAACTTTTCTCCTTTTTACTGGAACAGACAATAGGTTTCTCTTCTTATCTCCCCTTCCCTCCCCTGAAAGGAATGTGGCCAGGAGAAGGGCTTTCTCCTTGTCATCTGAAAAACAATGGAGGATCCAGTGTCTTATCTTCCCCTCTCTGTCAAGGCATGTGACTAGGGGAGGGGCCTGAGGGCCAGGGCGGGCTGAGTGACGGCCAATGGCATGTGAAGACACGCCCACAAGGCATGTGACATGGGAGGGGCCTGAAGCCCTATAACTACAGCTGCTGGGCTCACAGGAGGAGGTTTGTGGATCTTCTGGACTGAGGATGTCTTGTTTTCACCTCTGATCTCTACCCCTGCCATTTTGCCCAGGACCATGTGGACCTTTGACTTCTCATCTCAGCACAGCTTTTCCCCTGCTGACTGCTGGATCTCCCTGCAGCCCCTTGGACATTTCAGGAAAGGATCATTGGCTGTTACTCCACTGGTTTGCCTACCCTGAACCCTATTCCCTTGCCCCTGGAATCCCGGAGGTGCCCTGGTTTCCCTTGAACTAGCCACCCCTCTTGTGCTTATTTCCCACCTGTCTACAGTTGTCATTGTTTCATTGTTTTTGATTCTGTTATTGTTGTTGTTCAAACATATATATTTGTTATATTAATTTTTTTCCTTTCTCCCAGTAAATTTCTAATTTCTCTCCATATATATTATTCAAATATTTCTAAATTCAATTCATACTTCTTCTTAATTGACCCAGGACAGGGCTTCACACTCAACCTTTCCTTTCACAGTATAGATAAGGCTGGAAAGGACCTCAAAGATCATCTAGTCCAGCCTATAGTCCACCTAAACCTAGCATCTACATCTAGATCATCCAACATACTACAGAAGTGGTGTACGTGCACAACTCAGGGCCTCGTGCCCATTGTGTGTTATCAGTTTGGCTTCAAACTAACTTGAAAACTTGAACTGTGAGTAAAGAGAGGCAGACACTTAAAAAAAATTAACAGAAAATATCAGAAAATGTGATCTGGGATTAAAAAACAGCCAGTGCAACTTGTTCTAGAACTTTCAGATCTTTTTTCTATCTGGGTTGTGTTCAAGATTTTCAGCCTGTGTTATGAAACTTACTGTGCAGTCATGTGAATCATGTGGATAAGCTGAGCCCTCCTCCTGCCTGGGGTTTTTTGATCCATCTGAGTTTTTCTAGGCAGACACAGCTGTGCCAGAGTGGTTAAAAAACTGGAACACTTCTATTATAGTGTTAATTTCTGTAGATTATATTTCATCTCCTTCTAGGTAAAATGAAATTAATTGGCACTTTTTTTTTCTTTAACTGAACTTAAAATTGTAAAAGTTAATCAAAAGTATAAGTGGTTTAAGTATTGATGGAGCTGTTATAATTTCTGTGGTTGGGAATTATTTCCCTGCAATGCTCAACAAAAGAGAGCTATTTCTGTGATGTGTTATTCTATGTTTTATTTATTCAGCACCTTTCACTGGATGATTTAACACAGGATGCTATAGATAGGAAAATGTCCATTATGTAAAAAATTGTCCAGACAAGTACTTGAAAATTATTTTATTGAAAGAATGAAACAAACAAACAAAAATAATCTTTGGCTTAGAAATGAGCCTGAGTCGAAATAGTAAGATTCTGGGAGGGTGTACCAGGGAAAATATTAAGATATGTTACACTTTCCTTGGACACACTCATCTGTTTGGATTACAGTGTTGATGGAAGTTAAGAGTAATATACTTCATCTCCTTAAAAAAGTGACACAGGTGGGTTGAAATTGTGTCTGGACCTTGCCTGCACTGTCCTTCATGTCACAGGAGTGGTGAGCATAAAAATCTCTGGCTGAAGCTGCAGGATGCAAGCAGCATTCTATGTGTTTATTTCTTTATGACCCTGGCTGAAAGCTCAATGTCCTTCTCTCTGATCAGGGCCACTATTCAGAGCTGTCATTAAAATCTGGAATACAGAAGATAATAATGAATAGATTCATCAAATAACTTGGTCTGGAAAGGAGCTCTGCAGGTCACCAGTTAAACCCTCTGTTTAGAGTAGGTCTAACTGTGAAGTTAGGTTGCTCAAGGATTTGCTTGCTTTCAAGTTTTGAATATTTCCAAGGACCCACATTTTGTGATTTTTCTGAGTGCTTGTCCTAGTGCTTTATTACTTAGAATTTATTTTCCTCTTACAAAGCCAGAAATTCTCCTGATGCAACTGGTGTCTGTCACATTTTTCCCTTCTACCATCTGCTTATGAGAAGAGATGGGCACCCTTTCTGTGGTGGAAGAAAGCTCTGAGAGTCCTTTCTCACAGAATGATTTGAGTTGGAAGGGACACCAAAGATCATCTAGTTCCAATGGCTTCACTATGGGCAGGGACGACACCCATTGGATCAGGCTGCTCTTCAGGCTAAAAACCCCAATCAGTTCACTCCAGTCTCTTCCTGCAATGGTTTTGGTAGACATCTCATTAAAATCCAAACCATACCCACCCAGAGAGGAGCAGCCCAGTCCTGTTCACAGGCAACGATGAACATAATCCTTGTGCCTGAAAGAATAAGGAACAGCACAGGAAAAACATGCTGAGCTATCAACTGGTTTGATACCAATGGTTGAATGCTGAACACTGCAGAGATGGAAACACCCTTGCATAGCAATCCTCTGGGAAATTAAAATGTTAATTACAGCATAGAGAGCTGGATAAGATTTATTTATTTTTTATCAAGAACTTCATTGTTGAAAAGTGTTCGTAAATGCACACCAATACCAAAAGTTAGTAAATGTGTAGAAATCTACTCAGCTTGACAAAGGGTTTACCTGGAAAGAAGTCTCTTAAGTGAGATGTAACTTTAGCTGAGAATAAAGAAAACAAAACTCATCACTTTTGCAGTAGCTTTCACGTTGAGGGAAAAGTCACCCGAAGTCCTGACTTGTGACCAGGTAGGTTGCAAGGACTGTGAGGTTTGTGAAAGTTTTGTGCCAGGATCATTGAGCCACTATAACTTCAAGTGCAAATCTCTCTTTTTTTCCTCCATGAAACAATGCAAAAAGCCTCTCTGTTTTTTCCAATGCAAAATTAAGCCAAATAGTGGAGAATCAATAGTTTTATGCAAAAAAGAACTATTGATCCTTGAGTCGCTCTGATATTATGCAGTCTCAGGCTTCCAGCCTGTGTCCACAAGGTAGAAGTAAATAATTACCAGCAACAAATCAACAACGCCCTCTTGTTATTTGACACTTTTTTATTTCAGTTGTTTTATGCAAGGTTTTTTTTATAAATGTTTTATTCCCTCTGAGTTGGAACCAGCTGCTCATATATAAGAATTATAGAACTTCTACTGTTCTTTTAGCAAAAAAAAGCTTAGAAAATTATTCTTTTGCTGTGGAAACTGCAGCAAATAAATGCTTTATCAGCAATGAATGAAAGCATCACAATCACATTTATTTTCTTCAGGTTTTCCTCACCTGTAGATTTGTAGAGTATTTCAGCTTCCAGTGCTAAAGATCTGGAATATTTCCTTATCACTGAAATTCACTTGTTTATGCAAAGAAATATCAAACAGGCAAGACATGCTGCTATATTTTAGGTCTAGATGGAGCACTCAAAAAATTCCACTTCCAGGAATGACATGAAGCACTGAATGACAGTACTTCTCTATTCCTGCTGTTGCTCCTTGGGTTTTCTGATTTCTCTTGCTTTGCCAAAAAATGTAAGATTTAATATTTGCCCATCCTTAAATATGAAATGTGTAAAGAACCAGGTTTCATTTATAGGTCATGCACTTCTGAAATCTGTTTTCCTTTTTAGTGTGAAAAAAATCATGTGGTTTAAAAATTCTTAAGTAAACTATGTCTGAAATTTACTTGTCTTGATTTAATGATCTGGATGTGAACTTTGATGGGGTGGGCTGTACAGTGGAGCAGGACACCCCAATTAAATGGAGTTTTGCACTATGGAAGCATTCTGTGGTAATTTTCCTGTGTAACTCCTGATCATATTTATCAGACTACTATTAAAAATGACCTTTCCACCAGCAAATGCATATTTTCTAGAGCTTATAAAATAAGTGACTTTGGGGTGTATCCTGCAGTGGTTTGAATCAAAACCAACAGGGAACTGGGAGCGTGTTACCATCTCCTGCCTCTGGCGTCTTGTTTTTCACAGGAGATCCAAAAGTGTCAAGGAAGCTGATGATCTTGAAAGCTGTTTAAAGAAAACACTTTCACTCTTTTTACTGAAACTGGGTCGCATATAAGAATTCAGCTGCTGCTAATTAATTTTTCTGTTAGTCTGCTGTCAGCTTATCATGTGATGGACCTTCACTGTCAGTGACACTTTGCCCTCTGCTGTGGATCTCAGCCTCTTTGTCCCCAAGGTCAGACATCTTTATTAGCAGCTTTCCATTACTCCATGTACAGTCAGCTGGCTCATCTGCTCTGATGGTATCAGATAAAACCTGATTGCAATGTCTCCCTCAGAGGTGACCCCGGGAAAGGAGCAAGGCATCATTCAGCCGTGCAAGTAATAATTTGGTATTAGTTGTTAAAAAAAAAATCTCAAAAAAATCTCAAAAAACCTCTCACTCTATAACTAAAAACCCCACCCTGAATCAGTGGGATTTGCTGGAGTTTATGTGTTTTCCTGGGCAGTTGCTGGTGAAATTGTGTGCTCTTTGCTGTCTGTCTGGAGGCGGAGGGACACACAGACATGTGTCTTCACAGGTAATACCTTAAATTCCCTTTTGATGTAGCAGCTATCTGCCTCACTACAGGTCAATCCTGGCAGCACGATGAAGGAAGAATATTTATAACCATTTTTGGCTTTCACATAGGAACTGAAGTGGCCACACATGCACGCCTTTGTTGCTTTTAGAGAAGCGCTGTACCACATCCTGCCCAGAGTGCAAGTCTGGGTTGTGATGGTTATGGCCTCAAGTTGCACCAGGGAAGGTTCAGGTTGGATATTAGGAAAAATTTCTTCACTGAAGGAGCAGTTAAAGATTGGAACAGACTGCACAGGGAAGTGGTGGAGTTACTGCCCCTGGAAGCATTAAATACAAAAAGTAGATGCGGCAATTTGAGGACTATTTTAGTGAGTATGGTCGTATTTGGTCAAAGTTTGGGCTTGATGATCTTGAAAACCTTTTCCAATCCTTATGATTCTGACTCTGTTCTATATTTTTATGACTTTGCCTTTTCCTGTGTATGGATAATGCCATGGTAACACACATTGATATTTTTCTGTACCAGACTCTTTCCAACTTGATATGGAACCACAACCCTGGTAGGCCAGAGAAAGTTCTTACGTGATTTATGGAAAGAATCTCTGATATTTACTGCAATGTACTATAACAATTTCACTGTACTTCGCAGTGTAAAATGAAAATGGGGATATATTTTGCTGTAAATCTTAGAGGAGCTCAGAGAATAGCACAACATTTGAATTGTTAGCTACTGCCGTGCTGGTAAAGGGTTTTTTTTAAACTGTAATTGCAGTAATGGTAGAGAAATTACCCTTTATTTGTTTGAATAACAAAGACTCTGGGTGATGAATCAGATCACCTATTGAGGACTTCTCCAGCTTTTGTTTCTAACCTTCTGTGACTCTATTGGGACAAGAAAGCTAAGGACATAGATTTGTCTTCTCAGAGCTTGCAGTAATTGCAATGCAATTGTTGACTATGATCTTATAGATGAATTTTACAGCTTGGGGACAATGGGCTGCTCAATTCAACAACTTATTTCTTTCCCTTGATGCTATTTGTTTACTCTTGAGGAAGCGGTCTCCTGGTGGTGCATGCTGTCAATTGGGGGAGCATTAAGTATGTAACAGAAAAGTCCTGATCGTGTTCCCAGAGTGTTATGAGTACATCTGGCTGATGTGTGAGCAGAACTTGGCTTCAGGGACAATCTGCCTCCAGGTAAAGACCAGTAAACTCTTCTTTGATTGTTCAGAGAGTTATCCATCTGCACAGAGGGCAGAGTGTGGGTGTGAGTTGCACCCATGGGACAGCAGCCACCAACTCTACAAGGCATTGAGTGGAGGGATCACCAGAATGCCAGTGCTGACTTGATAATGTTGCAAATTTCCTTTTCTATCTATTTCTTCCTTTCTTCTTCAGACAGCTCACCAGCTACAGGTGGTTCTGTGAGCTACAGCCCCTCACTGTGGAATCAGGGCTCCAGCCCTTCCTCTTAGCTAACTGTGGAAAGTGCCATGTGGGTTCCTTTAGTTTATCAGCCCTGTATCTTCTGTGATCAGGTTTAAGTCTTTTGTGTTTCCACTCTAGATGTAAGACGTTGTCAGAAACATTCTTGACATTTTTCCTGTGAATCTGGATGTAGCCTATCCCAGAGTAAATACCTCCATTTATTGAGTAGCCAGTGTCTTGCATGAGCTGCCTCTGAAGGCTTCTGAAGTGAAATCTTGTCTGACACTATTTGGCATCAGCTTCTTAGGCAGGTGTAAGGTTGCTGGAGATCCTTCAGAAAGATTGGCTTGCTGGGTGTCAGAGAGCAATTAGTCTTGTAAATATGTATTCCAGGGTAGGACAAATTACCTTCTGCCCCTTCATTTTCATTAAGAGCAGCAGGATTTAAATCCTCTATCTAGACAGCCAGCCTTTTGGTACCCAAATGAGGACAGAAGAATCCACTTCTCCTGAACCTCAGGCTCATCTACTGAGGAAAACTTGAGGCAAACCTTTACTAAAAGGCAAGTTCATAACCATCCTGTAGTAAGAAGTGGGTTTAATATTTTCCTTCTTCTTCCATCCCTGTTTTAGAAGTCTTATGCAAAAGATGTCTCTTCCTTCCAAACAACTCTGCAGCCATCCCAGCTGCTTCTGTGCAAGTGAGAACTTCTTGGATTACTTGATATTGTTCCTTCCTAGTCTGAAAGTCTGTATCAGACACCCAAATCATGGCGGAGAGAGTGGCCAATCACTGGCCAGTTTTGTGAACTCAACTAGAATTGCAGATTCTCCTGCAGGATTTTTTTTTCTGAAATATTTCAATCTGTATGAAAAACAACTTACTCAAAATAAAATAACTTACTCAAAAATAGCTTTGTCAAAAAGCTGAGTAAGAAGGGGATGGCCATATTACAGATCCCTTTGACTGTAAGATACTTGTGACATTTTCCTTGGGGCACGTTGGTGTTTTCACTAACTTCAGGGGTGCTCAGGTCAGGTACTGACACTGGGAAAATCACATCTGTCATCTCTACTTAGTAAAGTTTGGAAAAGTAAAGTACCATCAATCATGAGGCTGTGGACTAATAAAATAATCTACTGTGAAATGTTACTATGGAAAAACACAACACAAATCACTTTTTCTCCCTGCCTTCTCTTTCTCTCAGACACACAAAAATGTATTTGCATAATGTTTATAAGGGTTATGCATTATGAATCCTCGTGCTGTGCGGTTTGGGAGCTATGTCTTTCCTCTTCATATTAAGAGACAAAGCCAACAACATACAACATAATTTTGTTACGTTTTTTTCTTCTTTTCCAGTCAAAACTGAATGCTTGCTTTATGCTGTAAAATTCTTGATCCTCCTGAATAAAAGTGTTTTGGAACAACCTTTAATATATTGTGTATTGTGATCTCAAAATGGAAGAGCCGTTCCAATTCTTTTGTAGGCTGTGGTGCTTCAGGCTGCTGGAACAATAGATTTGCTTTCCTATATCTTCCTTTTGACTTTCACTCCCTGCAAATCTTCAGGGGACCATTACTGCTGAAATAAAAAAGTGAGTTGGAACTTCATTGACGTTTACCTTTAAAAATAGCATGTGTGATGAAGGAACAAGACTGCATTGTTTTTCAGACTAAACTTTTATTTGTCATAGTCATCAGCTTCTGTACCTGGAGAAAGAGAAGGCAGGTGTGTTAACCAGACGAACAGATGGAACAAAATGTCACTGAAATGTGCAGGTGTGGAAATAGAAAAACCTAGGACAAATGACATTTTGGATGGAAGGTGACCCAGCCAGTCAACTGTGAGTAAATTATTATTAAAATTGAAAGAATTCTCTAGAAAACATATTACAAGATGCAGGGAATGCTGCTGAATGTTTGTTACTGCTGTGTTAGAAAAAGGGAGAGACAAAAGCAGGTCTAAAACTGGAAGCAAGTCTGAAACAGGGAGCAGGTCTAAAACAACTAATGTGTTGGACAAAGGAAAACAATACCACTTATTTACTCTCTTTAGCCATCTTGGCTTAACTGGGACATTACCTGCAGTAATTTAAGATCTTTGGGGAGTACCCCTCATTTCAGAAGAGTGCCATCTGGAAATATCAAGGATATAGAATCACAGAAACACAGAATGCTTTGTGTTGAAAGGGACCTTAAAGACCATCTGGTTCTAACTTCCCTGCCATGGGCAGGATGCCATTCACTAAATCACAGTATCACAGTATTAGCAANACCATTCACTAGACGAGGCTGCTCTTATCTCCATTCTCCTTTAAACTCTAAACCCCTTTGGAACCGATTCCTCACCTTCTCCATCCTTGACTACAACAGCCCATATTCGTATGCTGTTCTCCAGTTTCTTATTCTAATCCATGATCTGAATATTTTTCATGTTTTTATTTGGTTTTTGTGGGGTTTTGTTTGTGTATTTATCAATAACAGATAAACCGCCTAACTCATGTCGTGCACAAAAAATTATAATAAGGAATTTTCTATTATTAGTTCCATGCACAGAATTTTATAGTTAAGGGCCCTTTCTGTTACTGCTGCTGTATAATGANCCCGACTGCACTAGACGAGGCTGCTCTTATCTCTATTCTCCTTTAAACTCTGAACTCCTTTGGAATCGATTCCTCACCTTCTCCATCCTTGACTACAACAGCCCATATTCGTATGCTGTTCTCCAGTTTCTTATTCTAATCCATGATCTGAATATTTTTCATGTTTTTATTTGGTTTTTGTGGGGTTTTGTTTGTGTATTTATCAATAACAGATAAACCGCCTAACTCATGTCGTGCACAAAAAATTATAATAAGGAATTTTCTATTATTAGTTCCATGCACAGAATTTTATAGTTAAGGGCCCTTTCTGTTACTGCTGCTGTATAATGACTATGGAGATAGTCTGACAATAACAACCATACTGAGATTTCCATCTTGGCTGGGCTGCAGCATGGAACATGGCACTCCAATTGTTGTTTCTGGGAGGCCACAGAGCACCTACAATTGGATGTTTCTCACTAGAATTCTACAATCTATTTTCTATTAGACATAATCCATGAAAAATCACATAAAATTAACCTCAAGTCTTTCAATGGCATGCACAAAAATTTGATTTTTTTTTAATTCCTCCATAATTCAAATGAAAAAATACATAAATATCAGAGACCTGGTATTGGTCCAAAAAAGAATAAAAGAAAAATTGTTGATTTGGGTTTTTTTTTCAAAGTGACCAGCTGCCCAGTCTGGCATAATTAAACAGATAGGCACAAAACAAGCATGTTAAATATCCTCAGTTTGCAATTCAGACACATACAAGCAGTGACTGAGGAAGAGCAGAAGATACACATATAAGACCACTGTGACTTGAATGACTATATACTATATCTATAAAGGAAGCTCTCCTAAAACTTGAAATTCAGACCAAAGGCAGTACAACATAATGGCTCAGCACATATGTGTGGATTTCATCTTCATTCACTCTGATTAATTTGCATTTAAAAAGCAATTTATATTCATTCAACTGACTGGGGTTTTTTAGAGTGGTTTTATTTTAGAATCTGCATTTCTTAGTGCAAATTTCTCTGGCAAAGAAAAGACTTATCTGTACAGAACATAAGAGGGATTATAACTTAGTATGGGAAAAAAACTTGGATTAAGGGATGTATGTTATTTGAATACACCATTAACAAAAAATAGTTTTTCTTCCTCTTTAGGAAAGTGCAACAAATGATCATCGTCAGCAACTACTATTGATATTTCTTGCTTACTTCATTCCATTTAATAGCCCTCAATTTTTTTCCATACTGCTGTCATGTTCAAAAACATTCGTGAAATGGGACTGCATATTTCTCTTGTAATCATTTACCTATAAAACAAGTGATATATGTCTTTGTGACAGTTTAAAGAGACTACAACACAAGGTATTGTAAAACTCCAAGAGACCCATTCATACTTGCTCTTTTCCCTGGAGGTTTCCATCCTCTCACCTGTGTTCAATGTCAATATCAAACTTTATAGGTGTCTGCTCTAATTATGGGAGATGGGAGGCAGAAATGCAGAAGCAGTTTTGGTGACAAGGGGAAAAATGTAATTGCTTTTTCACTTAGAAAGAAAGTCAGTCAACTGGTCTTCTAGGGAGAGATTAAAAATCCTACTTTTCCAGTCCTGAGCCAGTTTGTGTGGATCTGCAAGCTGGCACTGATGAGCAGCATGATCATTCATATTCATCTGTTCTAGGCTTCAAATGACCAGTCTTTTAACAGTATTTAAAAAATTAACTCCGTATATTTTAGTGGTATGCACACTTCTACACATTGTTTCAAGCCAGGCATTTTCTGACACCAAGTTCCTCAATTTAAGGTCAATTTAAGGTCAATTTAATAAGCTGAGCTTAGCACTGATATGTGGCCTGGTCTTCCTCTTTCCCCTGTGACAGGGAGCCAGTGATTAGGTGGAGGCTGAGATCAGAACTTTATCTTTGGTTAAAATCAGTTTCTAAAAGCCAAAACTTTCTTTCAGCCAGTTCTATCGCCTATAAAATGCCATGACCCTAATTTTTGAAACAATATCAGTGATGTTACAGTTATTAATTGGGACCATCATCTGTAGGCTGAAACAGCTGAGACCCTTTGGGACGAAGAGGTCTCTGAATGTAGAAAGAAGACTTTCATGATTTAATTTAGACTAGTCCTGGGAAAGAGTTCATTTGAGTTTATCTTGTCTGTTTGTGCAAAGATTTCCAGTATAATTAACCTTATAACTAAGAAAAACCTCAATTTCTGTCAAGCCACCTGGATAAACCTGGGATAAAGAAGTGAAAACAGTGGAAGGCTCCAGTAAACTTTTTAGGTCCCTTGCATGTGTAAGTATCTTTTCCAAGTTCCCCAGTCTTTGAAGCACTGATCTAACAGACCCCCATTCTATATTAATTAACAATGGGATGGATGTCATACTCTCGAAGAGTATCCCAGCGGGCCTGAAGAGCAGAGGACAGGGAGAAGAGACTGAAAAAATCTCCAGGTCAAGAGGAAATGGTCTTGGTTGCCACTAGGAGAAGTTTAAGTTGGGTATTAGGAACAATTCCTCCACTGAAAGGGCAGTCAAATATTGGGACAGGTTGCTGAAAGAAGTGGTGGGGTCAGAATCTCTGGAAATATTCGGATGTGTAGACATGGCTCTGAAGGTTTAATGGTGGACATGGCAGTGTTAACAGTTGGACAGGATGATCTTGAAGGTCCTGGCCAGCCTAAATGATTTTATGGTTCTGTGACATTGAGAGAAACAGGGGAGCTTTGGTATATGAGGATTTGATGATGCGTATGGTCCCCTGTACAAGAGTTTTCAGGTCTCAGTGAGGAGGGTGGTGTCGAGTGCACTGTCTTGATATAAAGCAAGGAGAGTGAGCAAGAAATACACCTTGGCCCTGCAGTTCTTGGAGATGCCTCTAAGTTTTGTAAATCCTTTTATCTGGGCACCTGGAGTGCTCCCACATTGCATTTATCACACATGAGAGAGAGATGTATCCCTGAGAGAAGCCAGGAACAAGTAAACTGTGAGAACCTGTCTGGAAAGTCCCTGTGGGAAAGGGAGAAGGTGACCTGTCCTGGTGTGAGAAAATACAGCAAAACCAATCACCTTAAGGGGGTTCAGGGGGACTTAGAGATGATCTGTGCTTATTAATATCTAGAGAAATGTCCTACTTTCATAAGTTTGTTAGTAATTGGTTAACTCTCCTTCATTTCTCATCTAAGTAATTGGTTAACTCTCTCTCCTTCATTTCTCATCTGCTTTTCTGCTCCCAGTAAATCCTCCCATTGCCTTCAATCTTGCATCCCTATCAATGGGGATGGGGGAGATGATTCCTGAGCTGGAGGTTGTTAGATTTATGTTCTTGTCTTTGATCCTATGAGCTTGTCACTCCCTGCTAAACAGTGCTATTAATACTGAATTCCTTCAAAGACAGCAGCAGCCTCTGTTTGACACAGAGGGGAAACATTAAGGTCAGGTGCTGAGAAATCCAGATGCTGGGAGAAGGATGCCAACTTCTCGATGACAGTAGAGGAGTCCAACACATCACTGCAGAGGGAAGAGGGAGGACATTTGAACTACACCATGGGGGAGAAACTGGATTTTCTTCTGATTTTATTGAGAAAAGATTTACATCTTTATCAGCTAACTAGCTAGTGACAGGAGCTGTACTGGAACCTTGAGGCCAGCTGGCACAGCCAGGCTGTGCTGTGCCATTCCCTTCCCAATGTCCAGAGCTTCATAGGAAACATCCCTGGTCTGAACTGATTCCCAAGCCATGCTGGAGAACCAGCCATTTGGGAGGCTGCTGGCTGGTCTAAGCAAAAAACAGCTCAGGGCTTTTTTATATTTTTAACGACATGGTTTCTGAATTCTCAAGCATGTGCCCTGGTTTTCTTAATTTTCTGGTACTGAAACAGTGGAAAATGAAGAAAAGTTCAGGGTTCCCTGGGGTCTAATCTCGGAACATTGCAAGAGTGCAGGACCACAAATATTTTTGTTTTCTCTGAAGTCAGAGTGAAAGAGTATTTAATACTAAGTGCTTGGATCTCTTTTGTTATCAACAATACTAAAAAGAAAATACAAACCAAACTTCACAAGCCTTCCATGGCTCACTGAACTAGCTAAGCTTTGCATCCCAGACTCATTTTTTTGGACCACCTACCTATCATTTCAAGCTGGAAACAGAATTTGAAGTCCTAGAAAATCATGCTGTACATCATGGTGTTCCTTTGAGCTCTAAGGCAGAGACTAAAAGTCTCTTCTATCAACAGGCAGGAGAAAATACTGCTCATGCTTTCATTGTCATTGCAGTGCTTTTTATTTGCTTGATATCAAATGGATATTTAGGTGGTTAGAATTCTGACATCTATTCCCACTGTTTTCTCCCCACAAAATACCCTCCCAAACCAAACAAAGCAATAAACTAAAATTTTTGACATTTCAGTGGACTATACAGCTTCATAGCAGATTGACTTCTGAGATGAGAAGACAAGAGAAGAGCAGGGGATGTTGTTTATTTTCAGTTAAGTTAGGTCTTCAGGATAATCTTCTGCTAAACTTGTGATAAAACATAGGAGAAAAAGAGTGCATAAAAGGATGATAAACTGTGAAAAAAATCTGGACCACTGAGCTTGAAGTGATACAAATGGCAGTTGTTTTTAGTGGAAACTGAAGTTTAATTGACTGGGTAAATACCAATTAAATGTCTTTATTCGTAATCTGGATAATGGGGTAGTACACTGTGAGGAAGTTCATGGACAGCATCACATTGGTGGGGTGGCTGATACATGGAGAGTATGGTTGTGGTATCGAGGGACTTTGCCAGGTTAGATAAAAGTGTTGACTGAGACTTGACAGAGATCTGAAGAGGAAACATTACCTTTATAATTTGGTAACTGATGGTCTGAGGCAAGTCCATGTCCATTGAACCGTGAAGCAAAAGATATCTTAAAAACATCAGAATTGGAATTGAAGTTATGACTATTCAGAGTACAATAAGAGAGCAACTTCGGTGTTTCATAGCATGGGGTAGGAATCTCCAGGGTTATAGGGAATCTTTAGCACTATTGATTGGATTCAGCACTTGCAGTTATTACTTCTTTTTAGCAATAATGCCTCTGGGCTTGGAGGTTGACATTATTTCCATGAAGAAAAATGCCATGGTCTGTCTATTGTCCTTCAGAGTTGCCTGACATCTCCAAAGAAAATATTTTGGAAGTATTGGTGATTCCTAGAATAACATTTTTCATTTGATCACTACTAAGAAGTTTCTACCCTGGAAGTTTCTGTAATCATGCTTTGATATTCTCCTTGATCAAGAGGCAAAGCCTGTTAAATTCAATGGCTTTTCTTAATCATCTTCATTAAGTTTTAAACCAGGCCACTGTTTAAAACACTGAATGATGGGATATAGATAACTGTGTAATCCTGTGCATATTATGATTGATTGAAATGGATATTTTGCAAATCACATCATCTTTACTGGAAACTATTTGGTGAATATTTAAAATTCATAAGTACGTCAGATGAAAAGCCAGAGCTTCCTGTGAATGGTTCATTAATTGTAAAGGCATCTAAAGTCAGTAATGATCACAGTTAACCCAGCTGAATTGGCTCTTTCTTTGCATTTTAGCAATTTACTACTGCCAAAGGCAGAATATTGAATTAACTGAGCACAGGCTCATACTGATGAGATTCGTCTCACCTTATCCAGAAATGAGATTCCATCCTTCTGGTTTTGTATGCCTGCAGTGTAGATGTTTGCATCTGAAACAGACATCTTGTTTATGCAAGATGGGGGAGTGATGGGCGATTTAATCTTTTCACAGAATCACAGAATCACANAGCTGTCTTTGTTAGACTGAAAAGAAAGGACATTGGAAGTGTTTAAAAAGAGACTGGATGTGGCACTTAGCGCCATAGTTTAGTTGATGAGATGGTGTTAGGTAAGAGGTTGGACTTGATGATGTCAAAGGTCTTTTCCAACTTAGTTAATTCTGTGATTTTGTGTGATTCTGTGACTCAAGAATGGTTATACAACCCATTGAGTTCAGAGTGAGTCCCTGTTAAGTTTAGAGCCTGTTTTGATCAAATATGGATGCTTTGTAGATGTCAGCATACAGGCAGAATGCTGTTTGTCTGAGGTCCCTGTGTGGTCAAAAGGAATGGCACAGCCGGTAAGAAATCCATTCGACATACTCGGGCTGTAAGGATCTCATCCACTCAGGAGTCTACTGCTCTGAATTACTTAAGAAGAGGCCACCTCATTCTTCCCATTGATGACAGAAGAAGCCTTTTTGTCCTGACATTGTGAACACTTCCCTCTTCCCCTTCCTTTGCCCAGGGTGTGTCATGCCTGTCTAATAATGGATCTCAGCTTATTTGTCACACACAAACCTAAAAGCACCCAGCCTTTGGCAGGTGACTTAGGATGCAAATTTTTCCCGTTCAAGCCCCTGCAGTCTCTTCCTTTTTGTGGGTCCTTGTGTAGGTTCATGGTGTGTCTCCACTTCCCACAGGAAGAAAGATGGTTGCGACTTTTCTCTGTGTGGCATATCTTTTCATAGTAAGCTTTCCTTCCCCTCATGCCTCCACAGGGGCACACGTCTTCTATTGTCTGCTCTAGTGGAGGGAGGATGAATGATAACCGTGCATCCATCAGGTCTCTTAGTGTCTTCATGGTGTTCTTGAATCTGCTTTGTTCCTGAAATGTCCTATTTTCTGTAGAATCAGTAACTGCTGATGCAACATCTGCTACAGCATGTGTTTGTGGGAAGGTGACCTTTGCAGTTCTTTTCTTAAATTCACGTGGAGAGTGCCCAAGGAGTTGTAGGTGTGTATGACTGGCTATAGTTGCTCATAGCTGGAGTAGTGACTGATGTCACCCTCTGAGCCTGAAAACCTTTGCTCTATCACTTAAAAAATCCAGGCCAGTATGGGAGTACTGAAAAGTCAGATCTTTGTTAAACACCATATCCAGAGAAACATCAAACTTGAGCCACTCCTTGAACATTTGGATTGTGCTGTATGATAATTATCCCCTTTATAGCACATATTGCTGCTTGGTGGCATTTCAATCCCAGGATAGAGACTGCCAAGCATGTACCGCATTATAACTACAAATATCCAAAAGCAGTTACATGCTTCTAGGGAGAAAAAAGTCCATAGACAACTAACGAAAATAATGTGTTGTCTGGCTTAGGAAGCCAGTGACGAACAAAATACTGAAAAAAGGGGAAGTTTTCTTCACTTTGTGTATTTTAGCTGAGATAGCACTTTTACCAAAACTGACTGCTGCAAAAGACAACATGAAAAAGCATAGAAATCAATAACCAGGAAAACATCCTGATTTTTAAACTTTTCTTTTACATCATCATAAATTAAATAAATTATAAAAACACGTGTAGGTCTTCCTACAGGAGTGGTTATATGGGAAGTCAGATTGCTAACCAGGTTGTTATCCTTTTCTGCAGTAAAGATAAAATGGTTGTCAACTTGTGTCTCATGTTAGCATCCTTCAAGAGGAAACAGCTTTTCAGCCTCTCAGAAAGGAATCCCATTACCTACAAACAAACACAATAAATATTTGTGCTCAGCCTCCATCAGGGTGATGCATATGTGTACCCCAAGGTTCCTCATCAATTGCCAGGCAAAATAAACAAGGCCCAAGGGATTTGTTTTCACCATATCCATTTGCAAAATTGCTGTGCTTAATGGGTGTTAAGAGGAAGCTGGCAAGGTTCTGCTTGCGGTAGTTTGGCTTAGCATTGGATTTAAATTGATCCAGGATGTTACTGTTGAAGAAGAAGAAAGCATAATGGGTGCCATATTAGGTCTGCATTTTCTTCAGATCCACCTGGTAGTTTAATATAAATTGGCTTTGAGGCACATTAGTGAATGGCTAAATGAACTACAAGTTTCAAAACTGAATAGTTGAAATATTATTTTGTTAGTAGGGGAGGGGTAAGGATGATGCTATTACACTGCAGAGTTATTACACTGTATTTTATGCTCCCTATGAGTCCTAAAAGATCAGTGGAAGTAAGTCACTGTTAAATATGATGGTGTGTTTTATTGGTGTAATAATGAAGTAACGCTACTGTTTTTTATAAGCATTTGAAGCATTAATATTCTTAAAACTTAAATCATATTCAAAGCAGTATATTGATAATGACACATCATTAGCTGAACTGCACATTCAGGTTCAATATAATTTACTTCAACAGATCAGCCTCAGTAATATAGTTGGGGTAATACTAGGGGTGTGGATGCTCCGGATGTATCTGTGCCTGTACCACACATGCTGGGGTGAAGTGCCCTCCAAAGTCACACGTATCACCTGCGGGTCTCTGCTCATGATCCCTGGCTGTCCTTTGCTGGACAGGTGCTCTCTTCCCATGAACTTCCAAGGGAGGACACTTGTCCCAGACTGACAGAGTGGTGATGACACAGGGTGACTTCTGGCTGAACCAGCCCACGTGCAGACTGCTGCTTTTCTCACTACACGGTCTCTCTTGCCCTATTACACATTTCCAGGCTGGTTCTACGCTTTGCAAGTTGACTTGAGACTCTGCTCTTTGGGGACTATATGTGAAGATGAGCAAGTGGAACACAGTCACCCCTTAGAGACTGAAGGATCCCTTGTCCTGTACTAGAAACAGGAGTGGATCTTCTCCTTGATGGGCTGTAGTGGAGGGGACTGCAGCATGTGACAGGATTGAATGCTTCATGATGGCAGCTGCTGTGTGAGAGTTTTCCAGCTGTGCAGGGTGAGAGAACAAGGAATTCATACAGTACATCCATACATCAAGAACAGTTTTTCACTTCAGACCTTCTGTTTGCTTATTTATCTGGAGAAAGAATAAAAAACAAAAGTTGGCGTATCTAGAGACCCCAGGAGGCCTCCCAACAATTGCATTCTCTACCAATACTTTGAAGCTCCTTACAAATGCTCTAAAATAACCTAGTTTTATGAATCCAGCCTTAATCTTGCCTCAGACAGCAGCAAAGTGCAGCCAAACTGCCACCACTGCTGTGGCTGTGTGGAGCATATCACCAGTACTGCTGGCACGGAGGCTAGAAATGTTCCAGATTTAAAACAAGTTATCAAAAGTGTTTATAATAAACGGGGGCAATCACATCTGAACAGAGCAATTCATTCCTGTACTAACTCCACTGAATTACACCTGGGATAAATTTGTACTATTATTTATTGTGTAAGTGTTAGCAACTCAGCACAGTAACTACGACTGTGTCTGTGGGATCCAGATGAAAAAGATCCATGTGCGTTTTCTTCCCCTGACTCTTTCTCATATTGTTTACAGATGGATGTCTCTGCTAGAAATTAACAGTGAATTTGATGACTTTGCTTTTATTGAGCGGCACAAGTCAAACAACTTGTTTTCCCTTCTCAGAAGGTTTATTTTCACCTATCTTGAGATTGAGGATTTAAACCCTGCAGCTGTTCCCAGTATTGATAATCCAAATCACAAAGGAGATAATTTCAATGTCTTGAAACGATATTGAAAGTTATGATTTTTTTATCATTGTAAAAGGTGTCCTAAGGGTTTTAGAACTTTTGAGTATTTGGGGTCCATGAAATACACAGTATTTGTTTCCTATGAAATAGCTTCTGTCAGGCATGAGGGAAACACATGAAAACCAGGAGATATTTAATATTTTCTTACTGCCACCATTCCTGGAGCCAGAGGTTTCTACTAAATGACAAATACAGAAAGAGTTTGAAGGGGATTATCAGGGTAGGTATCCCAGCTTGAATAGCACGAGACTCAAAGGCAGCAGTCCTATCTTTTCTCTTAGACAGTAATTCCAAAGAACTGTCCTGTAGGGAATACTGTGTTTTCTGAGGTGAGTACTTCTTATTTTTGTGAGGTTATAAGTAATATCACGGTTTCTTAGGTAATTGGATTCTATCATTGCATTACAGAATGGTTTGGGTTGGAAGAGACTTTAAAGATGACCTAGTTCCAACTCCCCACCTTGGCCAGCCAGGGTCACCTTTCACTAGACTGAATTACTCAAAGCCCCATTCAAGCTGCCGTTGGACACTGCCAGGGATGGGGTAGGGATTGATTACTTCTGTGAACTAAACACACCCAGGTGTAAGCTTTCTTTGCAGGTTATTTCTGTTTTTCTCTCCAGTCGCTATTAGACAGC
Organism: Pitta sordida; assembly: GCA_013390025.1. NCBI lineage: Eukaryota > Metazoa > Chordata > Aves > Passeriformes > Pittidae > Pitta > Pitta sordida. The sequence goes on from WEKX01010305.1 coordinate 241,017, forward strand.
TATCAGAGGGACTATCTGCTCAGAGTTTGTCCGCTTCTGTTTATTTTTTTGCTGTGAAAGAGTTTAGTCCTATTTAGCTTTCTTTTTCCTTATAGGCTAATCATACGAAAGAATAGTTCCATTTATCAAAGTCATTCACTTACTTCACTTCTTCTCAGAAGATCTACTGCACTGTCATCTTTGAACTTGAACTCAAAAAATCCCCACAACAAATCTAAGAAGTGGAGATCAAAATAGTCCTATGACAGCCTGAATGTACCACTTACCTCATTTTTAAGTGTCTTCCTTTCAGACAGGTTTTCAATAGGGTTATTTAAGTGGAGGCTTTTTTTAAACTTTTACATTTCTGCTCTTATAACTAAGAATACTCTGAAAAAAATGAGACGAAGGCTGGGAACGAGTCTGTTTGTGTCTGTCTGGGTGGAGGGCAAAAGAGGTGTGAAGTATTTTCAAAATAGCAAGACTAAAAGTAGGAGATCTTTGGCTGTATCTACTCAAGCCTCTGAAGAGCTGTCCATGACATCCTACTGATTGGGCAACTGACCACATGGCGGATATCCAGGCAGCGAGTCAAATACAGCGAGCTCCCAGGTACCACGGGTCCAATGGTCTGGGAAGAGGGTGCAAAGGCTGTAATTCACAAAGATAGCAAACTCATGAATATGCAATTAAGCCCCGTGCATCACCCTGCCCCCCTCAGGGACAGGACACCACTGCGGCCAGGCTAGGTCACGCCACTTGTGGCTCCCTTCTGGGCTCCCTCCTGGGCTTCCTCCCCTTGCTGTCCCGGTGGCTCCCAGGCAGGGCTTATTTACATATTCCTGAGCTCATTTACATATCCATGAGCTGTCTGCTTTCACGGCATTTTCTCCGCCTGCGTGCAGCACCGCTTTTTGCTGAAAAATGAATAGCAAAGTACTGAAACTGTGGAGATGCAGACCACTGATAAGCAGCGGTCTTCTGTATTTTCTAAAATTCTTACAATTCAGCTATTTGCAAATGGCACCAAATAAAAGCATATTTTGTGATAGTTTTGTAGTCACGCCCTGTACTTAGAGAGATCCTGAGGAGTAACAAATGACTCTCCATAAAGAGAGTGTAAACACACAAATGACCCGTCCCATCTCTCATGGCATGTCTCTGTGCCTTGCCTCAGGCAGTTTGAGATAGGCAGAAAACAGTAAATTTTCTACCCTTGGTGCTCCTCCCAGACAAGAAACACCTGAGTGTCTCTGGTGATGGGCTTGGCAGGAACATTTGCTTCGCTTCCACAACCTGAGTGATTCTTCCAGGAGTGTGGGAGCTGATACTTGTGACAAAATAATTTCCAACATTACTGAAATCAACCAGCATCACTTCTAATTACAGCCTATCCCCTTACCTGATCTCACATGTCTTCAGCACTATTGTCCATCTATTTTAAAATGCACCCATTGGTGTAGCACATCTGCAGCCTCCCTTGCTAGGCCTGACTTGTAACACAGCACAGAACAGCCATTCCTTAAGGCAGAGGTGACAATCCTGTGTCACAAGGGATGCCATTTCTAACACTTTCTACTATTGTGTGTAAACAAGTCTATGAAACATGTGCTTCTCAGGTCTGTTGCATGCTTTAATATCTTACACATGTGAATCAGTAAGTGGCACTTTAACTACAGTAATCTTGACTATGAGACACTGAGACTTCACTGGTCTGGTAGATTACTATCAGCTCACATTGCTTTGGGAAGGAGATAAAAATAATAGAAAAATGCCTTCATTGCTTGACTATCACTCTGGGATCAGGAGATTGCATGGCACTGCTGCTGAAGGTCAGTAATGTCCAGAGACGTGATGAAATGACTGTTTAGTAATAAAGGTATAGGAATACTTAAGGTCATTTTCATTGCTCCTTATAAGTCAGAGCTGCATGTCAACCTTGGTTCCTACCTTTATATACTGTATCATAAAAAAAGATATAATAGAAGCAGAAATTGTTCAGAGAAAGGTGATCAAAATGGGCTAAAGGAAGGGAAGGTTTCCTTTTGGGGTCAGGCCTCTATGGTACCTTCAGAATGGCCACATAGAAGGCATGTCTAATTAAAAAAAAAAACCAAAAAAAAGGTTATGTACAGGGAGTAACTGGGTAGAATGATATTTCTGATGTTATCCAGATGGTCAGACCTAAGACTTTATTAATCTACTAAAGTTTCAATGGATCTAATGGCACATTGCCATTTATAATTGGATTATTTCTTAAAAAAACCCCCTCAACAACCTGAAACTCAAATCATCCCACAACAAGTGTTACTGTTCTCAGATGAAATGGTCACTGTGCAGTGAATTCTTGATTTATTCACTTCTACAAGTGCTCTGCAGCTTGTGCAGACCAAAGATCCGGGTGCCAGCTTTTGTTGTTTTTTTCTGTAAGGCTCTTTATTTAAATGTAGATCTTTAAACTTCAGAGATGGACAGCACTGTCTTTCAAAAAATGGACTTCTAATACTTTGTTTTCTCTTTGACACCTCTAATTCTGGCTTGTAGAAGTTGCTACTGCTTCATTGATGTGTATGGAAAAGGGCTGATTTGTATTACATGATATCTTGCTCTTTTTTTGCTCAACAACAGTTTTCAATTTACTCTGCCCGAAGGAACTCTCTCTTCCTCCAGGAAGGGAAGAACCTTCCTGAACCTTCCTTCTCTTGAAAATCTACGTGGAAGGCATTGAGCTGTAAAGTTCAAGTGCAAAAAGTGCAGTGTCTCCTGGCTGCTATTATATACTTCCCTCTTTTCTGCCTTTATTATTGTTTTAGCTTAAGCACCATAGCCTTGTATCTTTTTCATCCTTGACTTGGGCTATTAACCTGTACCTAGCTTCATGTCCTTCTGACTGGGTTTTAAACCAGTTCACAGAATCACAGAATTATGTCTAAAAACCTGACTACTCATAGACTGCTGTCATAGCCAGATCTGTTGCAAGCTTGTATTCATATGAGAAAAATAGGATTTTTTGTACTACATCTTCCATACCACAAACAAC